>CAWUPB010000893.1:6000000-6394251 GCA_963924115.1 Dovyalis caffra | reverse complement strand
TAAACCCTAAACCCTAAACCCTAAACCCTAAACCCTAAACCCTAAAACCCTAAACCCTAAACCCTAAACCCTAAACCCTAAACCCTAAACCCTAAACCCTAAACCCTAAACCCTAAACCCTAAACCCTAAACCCTAAACCCTAAACCCTAAACCCTAAACCCTAAACCCTAAACCCTAAACCCTAAACCCTAAACCCTAAACCCTAAACCCTAAACCCTAAACCCTAAACCCTAAACCCTAAACCCTAAACCCTAAACCCTAAACCCTAAACCCTAAACCCTAAACCCTAAACCCTAAACCCTAAACCCTAAACCCTAAACCCTAAACCCTAAACCCTAAACCCTAAACCCTAAACCCTAAACCCTAAACCCTAAACCCTAAACCCTAAACCCTAAACCCTAAACCCTAAACCCTAAACCCTAAACCCTAAACCCTAAACCCTAAACCCTAAACCCTAAACCCTAAACCCTAAACCCTAAACCCTAAACCCTAAACCCTAAACCCTAAACCCTAAACCCTAAACCCTAAACCCTAAACCCTAAACCCTAAACCCTAAACCCTAAACCCTAAACCCTAAACCCTAAACCCTAAACCCTAAACCCTAAACCCTAAACCCTAAACCCTAAACCCTAAACCCTAAACCCTAAACCCTAAACCCTAAACCCTAAACCCTAAACCCTAAACCCTAAACCCTAAACCCTAAACCCTAAACCCTAAACCCTAAACCCTAAACCCTAAACCCTAAACCCTAAACCCTAAACCCTAAACCCTAAACCCTAAACCCTAAACCCTAAACCCTAAACCCTAAACCCTAAACCCTAAACCCTAAACCCTAAACCCTAAACCCTAAACCCTAAACCCTAAACCCTAAACCCTAAACCCTAAACCCTAAACCCTAAACCCTAAACCCTAAACCCTAAACCCTAAACCCTAAACCCTAAACCCTAAACCCTAAACCCTAAACCCTAAACCCTAAACCCTAAACCCTAAACCCTAAACCCTAAACCCTAAACCCTAAACCCTAAACCCTAAACCCTAAACCCTAAACCCTAAACCCTAAACCCTAAACCCTAAACCCTAAACCCTAAACCCTAAACCCTAAACCCTAAACCCTAAACCCTAAACCCTAAACCCTAAACCCTAAACCCTAAACCCTAAACCCTAAACCCTAAACCCTAAACCCTAAACCCTAAACCCTAAACCCTAAACCCTAAACCCTAAACCCTAAACCCTAAACCCTAAACCCTAAACCCTAAACCCTAAACCCTAAACCCTAAACCCTAAACCCTAAACCCTAAACCCTAAACCCTAAACCCTAAACCCTAAACCCTAAACCCTAAACCCTAAACCCTAAACCCTAAACCCTAAACCCTAAACCCTAAACCCTAAACCCTAAACCCTAAACCCTAAACCCTAAACCCTAAACCCTAAACCCTAAACCCTAAACCCTAAACCCTAAACCCTAAACCCTAAACCCTAAACCCTAAACCCTAAACCCTAAACCCTAAACCCTAAACCCTAAACCCTAAACCCTAAACCCTAAACCCTAAACCCTAAACCCTAAACCCTAAACCCTAAACCCTAAACCCTAAACCCTAAACCCTAAACCCTAAACCCTAAACCCTAAACCCTAAACCCTAAACCCTAAACCCTAAACCCTAAACCCTAAACCCTAAACCCTAAACCCTAAACCCTAAACCCTAAACCCTAAACCCTAAACCCTAAACCCTAAACCCTAAACCCTAAACCCTAAACCCTAAACCCTAAACCCTAAACCCTAAACCCTAAACCCTAAACCCTAAACCCTAAACCCTAAACCCTAAACCCTAAACCCTAAACCCTAAACCCTAAACCCTAAACCCTAAACCCTAAACCCTAAACCCTAAACCCTAAACCCTAAACCCTAAACCCTAAACCCTAAACCCTAAACCCTAAACCCTAAACCCTAAACCCTAAACCCTAAACCCTAAACCCTAAACCCTAAACCCTAAACCCTAAACCCTAAACCCTAAACCCTAAACCCTAAACCCTAAACCCTAAACCCTAAACCCTAAACCCTAAACCCTAAACCCTAAACCCTAAACCCTAAACCCTAAACCCTAAACCCTAAACCCTAAACCCTAAACCCTAAACCCTAAACCCTAAACCCTAAACCCTAAACCCTAAACCCTAAACCCTAAACCCTAAACCCTAAACCCTAAACCCTAAACCCTAAACCCTAAACCCTAAACCCTAAACCCTAAACCCTAAACCCTAAACCCTAAACCCTAAACCCTAAACCCTAAACCCTAAACCCTAAACCCTAAACCCTAAACCCTAAACCCTAAACCCTAAACCCTAAACCCTAAACCCTAAACCCTAAACCCTAAACCCTAAACCCTAAACCCTAAACCCTAAACCCTAAACCCTAAACCCTAAACCCTAAACCCTAAACCCTAAACCCTAAACCCTAAACCCTAAACCCTAAACCCTAAACCCTAAACCCTAAACCCTAAACCCTAAACCCTAAACCCTAAACCCTAAACCCTAAACCCTAAACCCTAAACCCTAAACCCTAAACCCTAAACCCTAAACCCTAAACCCTAAACCCTAAACCCTAAACCCTAAACCCTAAACCCTAAACCCTAAACCCTAAACCCTAAACCCTAAACCCTAAACCCTAAACCCTAAACCCTAAACCCTAAACCCTAAACCCTAAACCCTAAACCCTAAACCCTAAACCCTAAACCCTAAACCCTAAACCCTAAACCCTAAACCCTAAACCCTAAACCCTAAACCCTAAACCCTAAACCCTAAACCCTAAACCCTAAACCCTAAACCCTAAACCCTAAACCCTAAACCCTAAACCCTAAACCCTAAACCCTAAACCCTAAACCCTAAACCCTAAACCCTAAACCCTAAACCCTAAACCCTAAACCCTAAACCCTAAACCCTAAACCCTAAACCCTAAACCCTAAACCCTAAACCCTAAACCCTAAACCCTAAACCCTAAACCCTAAACCCTAAACCCTAAACCCTAAACCCTAAACCCTAAACCCTAAACCCTAAACCCTAAACCCTAAACCCTAAACCCTAAACCCTAAACCCTAAACCCTAAACCCTAAACCCTAAACCCTAAACCCTAAACCCTAAACCCTAAACCCTAAACCCTAAACCCTAAACCCTAAACCCTAAACCCTAAACCCTAAACCCTAAACCCTAAACCCTAAACCCTAAACCCTAAACCCTAAACCCTAAACCCTAAACCCTAAACCCTAAACCCTAAACCCTAAACCCTAAACCCTAAACCCTAAACCCTAAACCCTAAACCCTAAACCCTAAACCCTAAACCCTAAACCCTAAACCCTAAACCCTAAACCCTAAACCCTAAACCCTAAACCCTAAACCCTAAACCCTAAACCCTAAACCCTAAACCCTAAACCCTAAACCCTAAACCCTAAACCCTAAACCCTAAACCCTAAAACCCTAAACCCTAAACCCTAAACCCTAAACCCTAAACCCTAAACCCTAAACCCTAAACCCTAAACCCTAAACCCTAAACCCTAAACCCTAAACCCTAAACCCTAAACCCTAAACCCTAAACCCTAAACCCTAAACCCTAAACCCTAAACCCTAAACCCTAAACCCTAAACCCTAAACCCTAAACCCTAAACCCTAAACCCTAAACCCTAAACCCTAAACCCTAAACCCTAAACCCTAAACCCTAAACCCTAAACCCTAAACCCTAAACCCTAAACCCTAAACCCTAAACCCTAAACCCTAAACCCTAAACCCTAAACCCTAAACCCTAAACCCTAAACCCTAAACCCTAAACCCTAAACCCTAAACCCTAAACCCTAAACCCTAAACCCTAAACCCTAAACCCTAAACCCTAAACCCTAAACCCTAAACCCTAAACCCTAAACCCTAAACCCTAAACCCTAAACCCTAAACCCTAAACCCTAAACCCTAAACCCTAAACCCTAAACCCTAAACCCTAAACCCTAAACCCTAAACCCTAAACCCTAAACCCTAAACCCTAAACCCTAAACCCTAAACCCTAAACCCTAAACCCTAAACCCTAAACCCTAAACCCTAAACCCTAAACCCTAAACCCTAAACCCTAAACCCTAAACCCTAAACCCTAAACCCTAAACCCTAAACCCTAAACCCTAAACCCTAAACCCTAAACCCTAAACCCTAAACCCTAAACCCTAAACCCTAAACCCTAAACCCTAAACCCTAAACCCTAAACCCTAAACCCTAAACCCTAAACCCTAAACCCTAAACCCTAAACCCTAAACCCTAAACCCTAAACCCTAAACCCTAAACCCTAAACCCTAAACCCTAAACCCTAAACCCTAAACCCTAAACCCTAAACCCTAAACCCTAAACCCTAAACCCTAAACCCTAAACCCTAAACCCTAAACCCTAAACCCTAAACCCTAAACCCTAAACCCTAAACCCTAAACCCTAAACCCTAAACCCTAAACCCTAAACCCTAAACCCTAAACCCTAAACCCTAAACCCTAAACCCTAAACCCTAAACCCTAAACCCTAAACCCTAAACCCTAAACCCTAAACCCTAAACCCTAAACCCTAAACCCTAAACCCTAAACCCTAAACCCTAAACCCTAAACCCTAAACCCTAAACCCTAAACCCTAAACCCTAAACCCTAAACCCTAAACCCTAAACCCTAAACCCTAAACCCTAAACCCTAAACCCTAAACCCTAAACCCTAAACCCTAAACCCTAAACCCTAAACCCTAAACCCTAAACCCTAAAACCCTAAACCCTAAACCCTAAACCCTAAACCCTAAACCCTAAACCCTAAACCCTAAACCCTAAACCCTAAACCCTAAACCCTAAACCCTAAACCCTAAACCCTAAACCCTAAACCCTAAACCCTAAACCCTAAACCCTAAACCCTAAACCCTAAACCCTAAACCCTAAACCCTAAACCCTAAACCCTAAACCCTAAACCCTAAACCCTAAACCCTAAACCCTAAACCCTAAACCCTAAACCCTAAACCCTAAACCCTAAACCCTAAACCCTAAACCCTAAACCCTAAACCCTAAACCCTAAACCCTAAACCCTAAACCCTAAACCCTAAACCCTAAACCCTAAACCCTAAACCCTAAACCCTAAACCCTAAACCCTAAACCCTAAACCCTAAACCCTAAACCCTAAACCCTAAACCCTAAACCCTAAACCCTAAACCCTAAACCCTAAACCCTAAACCCTAAACCCTAAAACCCTAAACCCTAAACCCTAAACCCTAAACCCTAAACCCTAAACCCTAAACCCTAAACCCTAAACCCTAAACCCTAAACCCTAAACCCTAAACCCTAAACCCTAAACCCTAAACCCTAAACCCTAAACCCTAAACCCTAAACCCTAAACCCTAAACCCTAAACCCTAAACCCTAAACCCTAAACCCTAAACCCTAAACCCTAAACCCTAAACCCTAAACCCTAAACCCTAAACCCTAAACCCTAAACCCTAAACCCTAAACCCTAAACCCTAAACCCTAAACCCTAAACCCTAAACCCTAAACCCTAAACCCTAAACCCTAAACCCTAAACCCTAAACCCTAAACCCTAAACCCTAAACCCTAAACCCTAAACCCTAAACCCTAAACCCTAAACCCTAAACCCTAAACCCTAAACCCTAAACCCTAAACCCTAAACCCTAAACCCTAAACCCTAAACCCTAAACCCTAAACCCTAAACCCTAAACCCTAAACCCTAAACCCTAAACCCTAAACCCTAAACCCTAAACCCTAAACCCTAAACCCTAAACCCTAAACCCTAAACCCTAAACCCTAAACCCTAAACCCTAAACCCTAAACCCTAAACCCTAAACCCTAAACCCTAAACCCTAAACCCTAAACCCTAAACCCTAAACCCTAAACCCTAAACCCTAAACCCTAAACCCTAAACCCTAAACCCTAAACCCTAAACCCTAAACCCTAAACCCTAAACCCTAAACCCTAAACCCTAAACCCTAAACCCTAAACCCTAAACCCTAAACCCTAAACCCTAAACCCTAAACCCTAAACCCTAAACCCTAAACCCTAAACCCTAAACCCTAAACCCTAAACCCTAAACCCTAAACCCTAAACCCTAAACCCTAAACCCTAAACCCTAAACCCTAAACCCTAAACCCTAAACCCTAAACCCTAAACCCTAAACCCTAAACCCTAAACCCTAAACCCTAAACCCTAAACCCTAAACCCTAAACCCTAAACCCTAAACCCTAAACCCTAAACCCTAAACCCTAAACCCTAAACCCTAAACCCTAAACCCTAAACCCTAAACCCTAAACCCTAAACCCTAAACCCTAAACCCTAAACCCTAAACCCTAAACCCTAAACCCTAAACCCTAAACCCTAAACCCTAAACCCTAAACCCTAAACCCTAAACCCTAAACCCTAAACCCTAAACCCTAAACCCTAAACCCTAAACCCTAAACCCTAAACCCTAAACCCTAAACCCTAAACCCTAAACCCTAAACCCTAAACCCTAAACCCTAAACCCTAAACCCTAAACCCTAAACCCTAAACCCTAAACCCTAAACCCTAAACCCTAAACCCTAAACCCTAAACCCTAAACCCTAAACCCTAAACCCTAAACCCTAAACCCTAAACCCTAAACCCTAAACCCTAAACCCTAAACCCTAAACCCTAAACCCTAAACCCTAAACCCTAAACCCTAAACCCTAAACCCTAAACCCTAAACCCTAAACCCTAAACCCTAAACCCTAAACCCTAAACCCTAAACCCTAAACCCTAAACCCTAAACCCTAAACCCTAAAACCCTAAACCCTAAACCCTAAACCCTAAACCCTAAACCCTAAACCCTAAACCCTAAACCCTAAACCCTAAACCCTAAACCCTAAACCCTAAACCCTAAACCCTAAACCCTAAACCCTAAACCCTAAACCCTAAACCCTAAACCCTAAACCCTAAACCCTAAACCCTAAACCCTAAACCCTAAACCCTAAACCCTAAACCCTAAACCCTAAACCCTAAACCCTAAACCCTAAACCCTAAACCCTAAACCCTAAACCCTAAACCCTAAACCCTAAACCCTAAACCCTAAACCCTAAACCCTAAACCCTAAACCCTAAACCCTAAACCCTAAACCCTAAACCCTAAACCCTAAACCCTAAACCCTAAACCCTAAACCCTAAACCCTAAACCCTAAACCCTAAACCCTAAACCCTAAACCCTAAACCCTAAACCCTAAACCCTAAACCCTAAACCCTAAACCCTAAACCCTAAACCCTAAACCCTAAACCCTAAACCCTAAACCCTAAACCCTAAACCCTAAACCCTAAACCCTAAACCCTAAACCCTAAACCCTAAACCCTAAACCCTAAACCCTAAACCCTAAACCCTAAACCCTAAACCCTAAACCCTAAACCCTAAACCCTAAACCCTAAACCCTAAACCCTAAACCCTAAACCCTAAACCCTAAACCCTAAACCCTAAACCCTAAACCCTAAACCCTAAACCCTAAACCCTAAACCCTAAACCCTAAACCCTAAACCCTAAACCCTAAACCCTAAACCCTAAACCCTAAACCCTAAACCCTAAACCCTAAACCCTAAACCCTAAACCCTAAACCCTAAACCCTAAACCCTAAACCCTAAACCCTAAACCCTAAACCCTAAACCCTAAACCCTAAACCCTAAACCCTAAACCCTAAACCCTAAACCCTAAACCCTAAACCCTAAACCCTAAACCCTAAACCCTAAACCCTAAACCCTAAACCCTAAACCCTAAACCCTAAACCCTAAACCCTAAACCCTAAACCCTAAACCCTAAACCCTAAACCCTAAACCCTAAACCCTAAACCCTAAACCCTAAACCCTAAACCCTAAACCCTAAACCCTAAACCCTAAACCCTAAACCCTAAACCCTAAACCCTAAACCCTAAACCCTAAACCCTAAACCCTAAACCCTAAACCCTAAACCCTAAACCCTAAACCCTAAACCCTAAACCCTAAACCCTAAACCCTAAACCCTAAACCCTAAACCCTAAACCCTAAACCCTAAACCCTAAACCCTAAACCCTAAACCCTAAACCCTAAACCCTAAACCCTAAACCCTAAACCCTAAACCCTAAACCCTAAACCCTAAACCCTAAACCCTAAACCCTAAACCCTAAACCCTAAACCCTAAACCCTAAACCCTAAACCCTAAACCCTAAACCCTAAACCCTAAACCCTAAAACCCTAAACCCTAAACCCTAAACCCTAAACCCTAAACCCTAAACCCTAAACCCTAAACCCTAAACCCTAAACCCTAAACCCTAAACCCTAAACCCTAAACCCTAAACCCTAAACCCTAAACCCTAAACCCTAAACCCTAAACCCTAAACCCTAAACCCTAAACCCTAAACCCTAAACCCTAAACCCTAAACCCTAAACCCTAAACCCTAAACCCTAAACCCTAAACCCTAAACCCTAAACCCTAAACCCTAAACCCTAAACCCTAAACCCTAAACCCTAAACCCTAAACCCTAAACCCTAAACCCTAAACCCTAAACCCTAAACCCTAAACCCTAAACCCTAAACCCTAAACCCTAAACCCTAAACCCTAAACCCTAAACCCTAAACCCTAAACCCTAAACCCTAAACCCTAAACCCTAAACCCTAAACCCTAAACCCTAAACCCTAAACCCTAAACCCTAAACCCTAAACCCTAAACCCTAAACCCTAAACCCTAAACCCTAAACCCTAAACCCTAAACCCTAAACCCTAAACCCTAAACCCTAAACCCTAAACCCTAAACCCTAAACCCTAAACCCTAAACCCTAAACCCTAAACCCTAAACCCTAAACCCTAAACCCTAAACCCTAAACCCTAAACCCTAAACCCTAAACCCTAAACCCTAAACCCTAAACCCTAAACCCTAAACCCTAAACCCTAAACCCTAAACCCTAAACCCTAAACCCTAAACCCTAAACCCTAAACCCTAAACCCTAAACCCTAAACCCTAAACCCTAAACCCTAAACCCTAAACCCTAAACCCTAAACCCTAAACCCTAAACCCTAAACCCTAAACCCTAAACCCTAAACCCTAAACCCTAAACCCTAAACCCTAAACCCTAAACCCTAAACCCTAAACCCTAAACCCTAAACCCTAAACCCTAAACCCTAAACCCTAAACCCTAAACCCTAAACCCTAAACCCTAAACCCTAAACCCTAAACCCTAAACCCTAAACCCTAAACCCTAAACCCTAAACCCTAAACCCTAAACCCTAAACCCTAAACCCTAAACCCTAAACCCTAAACCCTAAACCCTAAACCCTAAACCCTAAACCCTAAACCCTAAACCCTAAACCCTAAACCCTAAAACCCTAAACCCTAAACCCTAAACCCTAAACCCTAAACCCTAAACCCTAAACCCTAAACCCTAAACCCTAAACCCTAAACCCTAAACCCTAAACCCTAAACCCTAAACCCTAAACCCTAAACCCTAAACCCTAAACCCTAAACCCTAAACCCTAAACCCTAAACCCTAAACCCTAAACCCTAAACCCTAAACCCTAAACCCTAAACCCTAAACCCTAAACCCTAAACCCTAAACCCTAAACCCTAAACCCTAAACCCTAAACCCTAAACCCTAAACCCTAAACCCTAAACCCTAAACCCTAAACCCTAAACCCTAAAACCCTAAACCCTAAACCCTAAACCCTAAACCCTAAACCCTAAACCCTAAACCCTAAACCCTAAACCCTAAACCCTAAACCCTAAACCCTAAACCCTAAACCCTAAACCCTAAACCCTAAACCCTAAACCCTAAACCCTAAACCCTAAACCCTAAACCCTAAACCCTAAACCCTAAACCCTAAACCCTAAACCCTAAACCCTAAACCCTAAACCCTAAACCCTAAACCCTAAACCCTAAACCCTAAACCCTAAACCCTAAACCCTAAACCCTAAACCCTAAACCCTAAACCCTAAACCCTAAACCCTAAACCCTAAACCCTAAACCCTAAACCCTAAACCCTAAACCCTAAACCCTAAACCCTAAACCCTAAACCCTAAACCCTAAACCCTAAACCCTAAACCCTAAACCCTAAACCCTAAACCCTAAACCCTAAACCCTAAACCCTAAACCCTAAACCCTAAACCCTAAACCCTAAACCCTAAACCCTAAACCCTAAACCCTAAACCCTAAACCCTAAACCCTAAACCCTAAACCCTAAACCCTAAACCCTAAACCCTAAACCCTAAACCCTAAACCCTAAAACCCTAAACCCTAAACCCTAAACCCTAAACCCTAAACCCTAAACCCTAAACCCTAAACCCTAAACCCTAAACCCTAAACCCTAAACCCTAAACCCTAAACCCTAAACCCTAAACCCTAAACCCTAAACCCTAAACCCTAAACCCTAAACCCTAAACCCTAAACCCTAAACCCTAAACCCTAAACCCTAAACCCTAAACCCTAAACCCTAAACCCTAAACCCTAAACCCTAAACCCTAAACCCTAAACCCTAAACCCTAAACCCTAAACCCTAAACCCTAAACCCTAAACCCTAAACCCTAAACCCTAAACCCTAAACCCTAAACCCTAAACCCTAAACCCTAAACCCTAAACCCTAAACCCTAAACCCTAAACCCTAAACCCTAAACCCTAAACCCTAAACCCTAAACCCTAAACCCTAAAACCCTAAACCCTAAACCCTAAACCCTAAACCCTAAACCCTAAACCCTAAACCCTAAACCCTAAACCCTAAACCCTAAACCCTAAACCCTAAACCCTAAACCCTAAACCCTAAACCCTAAACCCTAAACCCTAAACCCTAAACCCTAAACCCTAAACCCTAAACCCTAAACCCTAAACCCTAAACCCTAAACCCTAAACCCTAAACCCTAAACCCTAAACCCTAAACCCTAAACCCTAAACCCTAAACCCTAAACCCTAAACCCTAAACCCTAAACCCTAAACCCTAAACCCTAAACCCTAAACCCTAAACCCTAAACCCTAAACCCTAAACCCTAAACCCTAAACCCTAAACCCTAAACCCTAAACCCTAAACCCTAAACCCTAAACCCTAAACCCTAAACCCTAAACCCTAAACCCTAAACCCTAAACCCTAAACCCTAAACCCTAAACCCTAAACCCTAAACCCTAAACCCTAAACCCTAAACCCTAAACCCTAAACCCTAAACCCTAAACCCTAAACCCTAAACCCTAAACCCTAAACCCTAAACCCTAAACCCTAAACCCTAAAACCCTAAACCCTAAACCCTAAACCCTAAACCCTAAACCCTAAACCCTAAACCCTAAACCCTAAACCCTAAACCCTAAACCCTAAAACCCTAAACCCTAAACCCTAAACCCTAAACCCTAAACCCTAAACCCTAAACCCTAAACCCTAAACCCTAAACCCTAAACCCTAAACCCTAAACCCTAAACCCTAAACCCTAAACCCTAAACCCTAAACCCTAAACCCTAAACCCTAAACCCTAAACCCTAAACCCTAAACCCTAAACCCTAAACCCTAAACCCTAAACCCTAAACCCTAAACCCTAAACCCTAAACCCTAAACCCTAAACCCTAAACCCTAAACCCTAAACCCTAAACCCTAAACCCTAAACCCTAAACCCTAAACCCTAAACCCTAAACCCTAAACCCTAAACCCTAAACCCTAAACCCTAAACCCTAAACCCTAAACCCTAAACCCTAAACCCTAAACCCTAAACCCTAAACCCTAAACCCTAAACCCTAAACCCTAAACCCTAAACCCTAAACCCTAAACCCTAAACCCTAAACCCTAAACCCTAAACCCTAAACCCTAAACCCTAAACCCTAAACCCTAAACCCTAAACCCTAAACCCTAAACCCTAAACCCTAAACCCTAAACCCTAAACCCTAAACCCTAAACCCTAAACCCTAAACCCTAAACCCTAAACCCTAAACCCTAAACCCTAAACCCTAAACCCTAAACCCTAAACCCTAAACCCTAAACCCTAAACCCTAAACCCTAAACCCTAAACCCTAAACCCTAAACCCTAAACCCTAAACCCTAAACCCTAAACCCTAAACCCTAAACCCTAAACCCTAAACCCTAAACCCTAAACCCTAAACCCTAAACCCTAAACCCTAAACCCTAAACCCTAAACCCTAAACCCTAAACCCTAAACCCTAAACCCTAAACCCTAAACCCTAAACCCTAAACCCTAAACCCTAAACCCTAAACCCTAAACCCTAAACCCTAAACCCTAAACCCTAAACCCTAAACCCTAAACCCTAAACCCTAAACCCTAAACCCTAAACCCTAAACCCTAAACCCTAAACCCTAAACCCTAAACCCTAAACCCTAAACCCTAAACCCTAAACCCTAAACCCTAAACCCTAAACCCTAAACCCTAAACCCTAAACCCTAAACCCTAAACCCTAAACCCTAAACCCTAAACCCTAAACCCTAAACCCTAAACCCTAAACCCTAAACCCTAAACCCTAAACCCTAAACCCTAAACCCTAAACCCTAAACCCTAAACCCTAAACCCTAAACCCTAAACCCTAAACCCTAAACCCTAAACCCTAAACCCTAAACCCTAAACCCTAAACCCTAAACCCTAAACCCTAAACCCTAAACCCTAAACCCTAAACCCTAAACCCTAAACCCTAAACCCTAAACCCTAAACCCTAAACCCTAAACCCTAAACCCTAAACCCTAAACCCTAAACCCTAAACCCTAAACCCTAAACCCTAAACCCTAAACCCTAAACCCTAAACCCTAAACCCTAAACCCTAAACCCTAAACCCTAAACCCTAAACCCTAAACCCTAAACCCTAAACCCTAAACCCTAAACCCTAAACCCTAAACCCTAAACCCTAAACCCTAAACCCTAAACCCTAAACCCTAAACCCTAAACCCTAAACCCTAAACCCTAAACCCTAAACCCTAAACCCTAAACCCTAAACCCTAAACCCTAAACCCTAAACCCTAAACCCTAAACCCTAAACCCTAAACCCTAAACCCTAAACCCTAAACCCTAAACCCTAAACCCTAAACCCTAAACCCTAAACCCTAAACCCTAAACCCTAAACCCTAAACCCTAAACCCTAAACCCTAAACCCTAAACCCTAAACCCTAAACCCTAAACCCTAAACCCTAAACCCTAAACCCTAAACCCTAAACCCTAAACCCTAAACCCTAAACCCTAAAACCCTAAACCCTAAACCCTAAACCCTAAACCCTAAACCCTAAACCCTAAACCCTAAACCCTAAACCCTAAACCCTAAACCCTAAACCCTAAACCCTAAACCCTAAACCCTAAACCCTAAACCCTAAACCCTAAACCCTAAACCCTAAACCCTAAACCCTAAACCCTAAACCCTAAACCCTAAACCCTAAACCCTAAACCCTAAACCCTAAACCCTAAACCCTAAACCCTAAACCCTAAACCCTAAACCCTAAACCCTAAACCCTAAACCCTAAACCCTAAACCCTAAACCCTAAACCCTAAACCCTAAACCCTAAACCCTAAACCCTAAACCCTAAACCCTAAACCCTAAACCCTAAACCCTAAACCCTAAACCCTAAACCCTAAACCCTAAACCCTAAACCCTAAACCCTAAACCCTAAACCCTAAACCCTAAACCCTAAACCCTAAACCCTAAACCCTAAACCCTAAACCCTAAACCCTAAACCCTAAACCCTAAACCCTAAACCCTAAACCCTAAACCCTAAACCCTAAACCCTAAACCCTAAACCCTAAACCCTAAACCCTAAAACCCTAAACCCTAAACCCTAAACCCTAAACCCTAAACCCTAAACCCTAAACCCTAAACCCTAAACCCTAAACCCTAAACCCTAAACCCTAAACCCTAAACCCTAAACCCTAAACCCTAAACCCTAAACCCTAAACCCTAAACCCTAAACCCTAAACCCTAAACCCTAAACCCTAAACCCTAAACCCTAAACCCTAAACCCTAAACCCTAAACCCTAAACCCTAAACCCTAAACCCTAAACCCTAAACCCTAAACCCTAAACCCTAAACCCTAAACCCTAAACCCTAAACCCTAAACCCTAAACCCTAAACCCTAAACCCTAAACCCTAAACCCTAAACCCTAAACCCTAAAACCCTAAACCCTAAACCCTAAACCCTAAACCCTAAACCCTAAACCCTAAACCCTAAACCCTAAACCCTAAACCCTAAACCCTAAACCCTAAACCCTAAACCCTAAACCCTAAACCCTAAACCCTAAACCCTAAACCCTAAACCCTAAACCCTAAACCCTAAACCCTAAACCCTAAACCCTAAACCCTAAACCCTAAACCCTAAACCCTAAACCCTAAACCCTAAACCCTAAACCCTAAACCCTAAACCCTAAACCCTAAACCCTAAACCCTAAACCCTAAACCCTAAACCCTAAACCCTAAACCCTAAACCCTAAACCCTAAACCCTAAACCCTAAACCCTAAACCCTAAACCCTAAACCCTAAACCCTAAACCCTAAACCCTAAACCCTAAACCCTAAACCCTAAACCCTAAACCCTAAACCCTAAACCCTAAACCCTAAACCCTAAACCCTAAACCCTAAACCCTAAACCCTAAACCCTAAACCCTAAACCCTAAACCCTAAACCCTAAACCCTAAACCCTAAACCCTAAACCCTAAACCCTAAACCCTAAACCCTAAACCCTAAACCCTAAACCCTAAACCCTAAACCCTAAACCCTAAACCCTAAACCCTAAACCCTAAACCCTAAACCCTAAACCCTAAACCCTAAACCCTAAACCCTAAACCCTAAACCCTAAACCCTAAACCCTAAACCCTAAACCCTAAACCCTAAACCCTAAACCCTAAACCCTAAACCCTAAACCCTAAACCCTAAACCCTAAACCCTAAACCCTAAACCCTAAACCCTAAACCCTAAACCCTAAACCCTAAACCCTAAACCCTAAACCCTAAACCCTAAACCCTAAACCCTAAACCCTAAACCCTAAACCCTAAACCCTAAACCCTAAACCCTAAACCCTAAACCCTAAACCCTAAACCCTAAACCCTAAACCCTAAACCCTAAACCCTAAACCCTAAACCCTAAACCCTAAACCCTAAACCCTAAACCCTAAACCCTAAACCCTAAACCCTAAACCCTAAACCCTAAACCCTAAACCCTAAACCCTAAACCCTAAACCCTAAACCCTAAACCCTAAACCCTAAACCCTAAACCCTAAACCCTAAACCCTAAACCCTAAACCCTAAACCCTAAACCCTAAACCCTAAACCCTAAACCCTAAACCCTAAACCCTAAACCCTAAACCCTAAACCCTAAACCCTAAACCCTAAACCCTAAACCCTAAACCCTAAACCCTAAACCCTAAACCCTAAACCCTAAACCCTAAACCCTAAACCCTAAACCCTAAACCCTAAACCCTAAACCCTAAACCCTAAACCCTAAACCCTAAACCCTAAACCCTAAACCCTAAACCCTAAACCCTAAACCCTAAACCCTAAACCCTAAACCCTAAACCCTAAACCCTAAACCCTAAACCCTAAACCCTAAACCCTAAACCCTAAACCCTAAACCCTAAACCCTAAACCCTAAACCCTAAACCCTAAACCCTAAACCCTAAACCCTAAACCCTAAACCCTAAACCCTAAACCCTAAACCCTAAACCCTAAACCCTAAACCCTAAACCCTAAACCCTAAACCCTAAACCCTAAACCCTAAACCCTAAACCCTAAACCCTAAACCCTAAACCCTAAACCCTAAACCCTAAACCCTAAACCCTAAACCCTAAACCCTAAACCCTAAACCCTAAACCCTAAACCCTAAACCCTAAACCCTAAACCCTAAACCCTAAACCCTAAACCCTAAACCCTAAACCCTAAACCCTAAACCCTAAACCCTAAACCCTAAACCCTAAACCCTAAACCCTAAACCCTAAACCCTAAACCCTAAACCCTAAACCCTAAACCCTAAACCCTAAACCCTAAACCCTAAACCCTAAACCCTAAACCCTAAACCCTAAACCCTAAACCCTAAACCCTAAACCCTAAACCCTAAACCCTAAACCCTAAACCCTAAACCCTAAACCCTAAACCCTAAACCCTAAACCCTAAACCCTAAACCCTAAACCCTAAACCCTAAACCCTAAACCCTAAACCCTAAACCCTAAACCCTAAACCCTAAACCCTAAACCCTAAACCCTAAACCCTAAACCCTAAACCCTAAACCCTAAACCCTAAACCCTAAACCCTAAACCCTAAACCCTAAACCCTAAACCCTAAACCCTAAACCCTAAACCCTAAACCCTAAACCCTAAACCCTAAACCCTAAACCCTAAACCCTAAACCCTAAACCCTAAACCCTAAACCCTAAACCCTAAACCCTAAACCCTAAACCCTAAACCCTAAACCCTAAACCCTAAACCCTAAACCCTAAACCCTAAACCCTAAACCCTAAACCCTAAACCCTAAACCCTAAACCCTAAACCCTAAACCCTAAACCCTAAACCCTAAACCCTAAACCCTAAACCCTAAACCCTAAACCCTAAACCCTAAACCCTAAACCCTAAACCCTAAACCCTAAACCCTAAACCCTAAACCCTAAACCCTAAACCCTAAACCCTAAACCCTAAACCCTAAACCCTAAACCCTAAACCCTAAACCCTAAACCCTAAACCCTAAACCCTAAACCCTAAACCCTAAACCCTAAACCCTAAACCCTAAACCCTAAACCCTAAACCCTAAACCCTAAACCCTAAACCCTAAACCCTAAACCCTAAACCCTAAACCCTAAACCCTAAACCCTAAACCCTAAACCCTAAACCCTAAACCCTAAACCCTAAACCCTAAACCCTAAACCCTAAACCCTAAACCCTAAACCCTAAACCCTAAACCCTAAACCCTAAACCCTAAACCCTAAACCCTAAACCCTAAACCCTAAACCCTAAACCCTAAACCCTAAACCCTAAACCCTAAACCCTAAACCCTAAACCCTAAACCCTAAACCCTAAACCCTAAACCCTAAACCCTAAACCCTAAACCCTAAACCCTAAACCCTAAACCCTAAACCCTAAACCCTAAACCCTAAACCCTAAACCCTAAACCCTAAACCCTAAACCCTAAACCCTAAACCCTAAACCCTAAACCCTAAACCCTAAACCCTAAACCCTAAAACCCTAAACCCTAAACCCTAAACCCTAAACCCTAAACCCTAAACCCTAAACCCTAAACCCTAAACCCTAAACCCTAAACCCTAAACCCTAAACCCTAAACCCTAAACCCTAAACCCTAAACCCTAAACCCTAAACCCTAAACCCTAAACCCTAAACCCTAAACCCTAAACCCTAAACCCTAAACCCTAAACCCTAAACCCTAAACCCTAAACCCTAAACCCTAAACCCTAAACCCTAAACCCTAAACCCTAAACCCTAAACCCTAAACCCTAAACCCTAAACCCTAAACCCTAAACCCTAAACCCTAAACCCTAAACCCTAAACCCTAAACCCTAAACCCTAAACCCTAAACCCTAAACCCTAAACCCTAAACCCTAAACCCTAAACCCTAAACCCTAAACCCTAAACCCTAAACCCTAAACCCTAAACCCTAAACCCTAAACCCTAAACCCTAAACCCTAAACCCTAAACCCTAAACCCTAAACCCTAAACCCTAAACCCTAAACCCTAAACCCTAAACCCTAAACCCTAAACCCTAAACCCTAAACCCTAAACCCTAAACCCTAAACCCTAAACCCTAAACCCTAAACCCTAAACCCTAAACCCTAAACCCTAAACCCTAAACCCTAAACCCTAAACCCTAAACCCTAAACCCTAAACCCTAAACCCTAAACCCTAAACCCTAAACCCTAAACCCTAAACCCTAAACCCTAAACCCTAAACCCTAAACCCTAAACCCTAAACCCTAAACCCTAAACCCTAAACCCTAAACCCTAAACCCTAAACCCTAAACCCTAAACCCTAAACCCTAAACCCTAAACCCTAAACCCTAAACCCTAAACCCTAAACCCTAAACCCTAAACCCTAAACCCTAAACCCTAAACCCTAAACCCTAAACCCTAAACCCTAAACCCTAAACCCTAAACCCTAAACCCTAAACCCTAAACCCTAAACCCTAAACCCTAAACCCTAAACCCTAAACCCTAAACCCTAAACCCTAAACCCTAAACCCTAAACCCTAAACCCTAAACCCTAAACCCTAAACCCTAAACCCTAAACCCTAAACCCTAAACCCTAAACCCTAAACCCTAAACCCTAAACCCTAAACCCTAAACCCTAAACCCTAAACCCTAAACCCTAAACCCTAAACCCTAAACCCTAAACCCTAAACCCTAAACCCTAAACCCTAAACCCTAAACCCTAAACCCTAAACCCTAAACCCTAAACCCTAAACCCTAAACCCTAAACCCTAAACCCTAAACCCTAAACCCTAAACCCTAAACCCTAAACCCTAAACCCTAAACCCTAAACCCTAAACCCTAAACCCTAAACCCTAAACCCTAAACCCTAAACCCTAAACCCTAAACCCTAAACCCTAAACCCTAAACCCTAAACCCTAAACCCTAAACCCTAAACCCTAAACCCTAAACCCTAAACCCTAAACCCTAAACCCTAAACCCTAAACCCTAAACCCTAAACCCTAAACCCTAAACCCTAAACCCTAAACCCTAAACCCTAAACCCTAAACCCTAAACCCTAAACCCTAAACCCTAAACCCTAAACCCTAAACCCTAAACCCTAAACCCTAAACCCTAAACCCTAAACCCTAAACCCTAAACCCTAAACCCTAAACCCTAAACCCTAAACCCTAAACCCTAAACCCTAAACCCTAAACCCTAAACCCTAAACCCTAAACCCTAAACCCTAAACCCTAAACCCTAAACCCTAAACCCTAAACCCTAAACCCTAAACCCTAAACCCTAAACCCTAAACCCTAAACCCTAAACCCTAAACCCTAAACCCTAAACCCTAAACCCTAAACCCTAAACCCTAAACCCTAAACCCTAAACCCTAAACCCTAAACCCTAAACCCTAAACCCTAAACCCTAAACCCTAAACCCTAAACCCTAAACCCTAAACCCTAAACCCTAAACCCTAAACCCTAAACCCTAAACCCTAAACCCTAAACCCTAAACCCTAAACCCTAAACCCTAAACCCCTAAACCCTAAACCCTAAACCCTAAACCCTAAACCCTAAACCCTAAACCCTAAACCCTAAACCCTAAACCCTAAACCCTAAACCCTAAACCCTAAACCCTAAACCCTAAACCCTAAACCCTAAACCCTAAACCCTAAACCCTAAACCCTAAACCCTAAACCCTAAACCCTAAACCCTAAACCCTAAACCCTAAACCCTAAACCCTAAACCCTAAACCCTAAACCCTAAACCCTAAACCCTAAACCCTAAACCCTAAACCCTAAACCCTAAACCCTAAACCCTAAACCCTAAACCCTAAACCCTAAACCCTAAACCCTAAACCCTAAACCCTAAACCCTAAACCCTAAACCCTAAACCCTAAACCCTAAACCCTAAACCCTAAACCCTAAACCCTAAACCCTAAACCCTAAACCCTAAACCCTAAACCCTAAACCCTAAACCCTAAACCCTAAACCCTAAACCCTAAACCCTAAACCCTAAACCCTAAACCCTAAACCCTAAACCCTAAACCCTAAACCCTAAACCCTAAACCCTAAACCCTAAACCCTAAACCCTAAACCCTAAACCCTAAACCCTAAACCCTAAACCCTAAACCCTAAACCCTAAACCCTAAACCCTAAACCCTAAACCCTAAACCCTAAACCCTAAACCCTAAAACCCTAAACCCTAAACCCTAAACCCTAAACCCTAAACCCTAAACCCTAAACCCTAAACCCTAAACCCTAAACCCTAAACCCTAAACCCTAAACCCTAAACCCTAAACCCTAAACCCTAAACCCTAAACCCTAAACCCTAAACCCTAAACCCTAAACCCTAAACCCTAAACCCTAAACCCTAAACCCTAAACCCTAAACCCTAAACCCTAAACCCTAAACCCTAAACCCTAAACCCTAAACCCTAAACCCTAAACCCTAAACCCTAAACCCTAAACCCTAAACCCTAAACCCTAAACCCTAAACCCTAAACCCTAAACCCTAAACCCTAAACCCTAAACCCTAAACCCTAAACCCTAAACCCTAAACCCTAAACCCTAAACCCTAAACCCTAAACCCTAAACCCTAAACCCTAAAACCCTAAACCCTAAACCCTAAACCCTAAACCCTAAACCCTAAACCCTAAACCCTAAACCCTAAACCCTAAACCCTAAACCCTAAACCCTAAACCCTAAACCCTAAACCCTAAACCCTAAACCCTAAACCCTAAACCCTAAACCCTAAACCCTAAACCCTAAACCCTAAACCCTAAACCCTAAAACCCTAAACCCTAAACCCTAAACCCTAAACCCTAAACCCTAAACCCTAAACCCTAAACCCTAAACCCTAAACCCTAAACCCTAAACCCTAAAACCCTAAACCCTAAACCCTAAACCCTAAACCCTAAACCCTAAACCCTAAACCCTAAACCCTAAACCCTAAACCCTAAACCCTAAACCCTAAACCCTAAACCCTAAACCCTAAACCCTAAACCCTAAACCCTAAACCCTAAACCCTAAACCCTAAACCCTAAACCCTAAACCCTAAACCCTAAACCCTAAACCCTAAACCCTAAACCCTAAACCCTAAACCCTAAACCCTAAACCCTAAACCCTAAACCCTAAACCCTAAACCCTAAACCCTAAACCCTAAACCCTAAACCCTAAACCCTAAACCCTAAACCCTAAACCCTAAACCCTAAACCCTAAACCCTAAACCCTAAACCCTAAACCCTAAACCCTAAACCCTAAACCCTAAACCCTAAACCCTAAACCCTAAACCCTAAACCCTAAACCCTAAACCCTAAACCCTAAACCCTAAACCCTAAACCCTAAACCCTAAACCCTAAACCCTAAACCCTAAACCCTAAACCCTAAACCCTAAACCCTAAACCCTAAACCCTAAACCCTAAACCCTAAACCCTAAACCCTAAACCCTAAACCCTAAACCCTAAACCCTAAACCCTAAACCCTAAACCCTAAACCCTAAACCCTAAACCCTAAACCCTAAACCCTAAACCCTAAACCCTAAACCCTAAACCCTAAACCCTAAACCCTAAACCCTAAAACCCTAAACCCTAAACCCTAAACCCTAAACCCTAAACCCTAAACCCTAAACCCTAAACCCTAAACCCTAAACCCTAAACCCTAAACCCTAAACCCTAAACCCTAAACCCTAAACCCTAAACCCTAAACCCTAAACCCTAAACCCTAAACCCTAAACCCTAAACCCTAAACCCTAAACCCTAAACCCTAAACCCTAAACCCTAAACCCTAAACCCTAAACCCTAAACCCTAAACCCTAAACCCTAAACCCTAAACCCTAAACCCTAAACCCTAAACCCTAAACCCTAAACCCTAAACCCTAAACCCTAAACCCTAAACCCTAAACCCTAAACCCTAAACCCTAAACCCTAAACCCTAAACCCTAAACCCTAAACCCTAAACCCTAAACCCTAAACCCTAAACCCTAAACCCTAAACCCTAAACCCTAAACCCTAAACCCTAAACCCTAAACCCTAAACCCTAAACCCTAAACCCTAAACCCTAAACCCTAAACCCTAAACCCTAAACCCTAAACCCTAAACCCTAAACCCTAAACCCTAAACCCTAAACCCTAAACCCTAAACCCTAAACCCTAAACCCTAAACCCTAAACCCTAAACCCTAAACCCTAAACCCTAAACCCTAAACCCTAAACCCTAAACCCTAAACCCTAAACCCTAAAACCCTAAACCCTAAACCCTAAACCCTAAACCCTAAACCCTAAACCCTAAACCCTAAACCCTAAACCCTAAACCCTAAACCCTAAACCCTAAACCCTAAACCCTAAACCCTAAACCCTAAACCCTAAACCCTAAACCCTAAACCCTAAACCCTAAACCCTAAACCCTAAACCCTAAACCCTAAACCCTAAACCCTAAACCCTAAACCCTAAACCCTAAACCCTAAACCCTAAACCCTAAACCCTAAACCCTAAACCCTAAACCCTAAACCCTAAACCCTAAACCCTAAACCCTAAACCCTAAACCCTAAACCCTAAACCCTAAACCCTAAACCCTAAACCCTAAACCCTAAACCCTAAACCCTAAACCCTAAACCCTAAACCCTAAACCCTAAACCCTAAACCCTAAACCCTAAACCCTAAACCCTAAACCCTAAACCCTAAACCCTAAACCCTAAACCCTAAACCCTAAACCCTAAACCCTAAACCCTAAACCCTAAACCCTAAACCCTAAACCCTAAACCCTAAACCCTAAACCCTAAACCCTAAACCCTAAACCCTAAACCCTAAACCCTAAACCCTAAACCCTAAACCCTAAACCCTAAACCCTAAACCCTAAACCCTAAACCCTAAACCCTAAACCCTAAACCCTAAACCCTAAACCCTAAACCCTAAACCCTAAACCCTAAACCCTAAACCCTAAACCCTAAACCCTAAACCCTAAACCCTAAACCCTAAACCCTAAACCCTAAACCCTAAACCCTAAACCCTAAACCCTAAACCCTAAACCCTAAACCCTAAACCCTAAACCCTAAACCCTAAACCCTAAACCCTAAACCCTAAACCCTAAACCCTAAACCCTAAACCCTAAACCCTAAACCCTAAACCCTAAACCCTAAACCCTAAACCCTAAACCCTAAACCCTAAACCCTAAACCCTAAACCCTAAAACCCTAAACCCTAAACCCTAAACCCTAAACCCTAAACCCTAAACCCTAAACCCTAAACCCTAAACCCTAAACCCTAAACCCTAAACCCTAAACCCTAAACCCTAAACCCTAAACCCTAAACCCTAAACCCTAAACCCTAAACCCTAAACCCTAAACCCTAAACCCTAAACCCTAAACCCTAAACCCTAAACCCTAAACCCTAAACCCTAAACCCTAAACCCTAAACCCTAAACCCTAAACCCTAAACCCTAAACCCTAAACCCTAAACCCTAAACCCTAAACCCTAAACCCTAAACCCTAAACCCTAAACCCTAAACCCTAAACCCTAAACCCCTAAACCCTAAACCCTAAACCCTAAACCCTAAACCCTAAACCCTAAACCCTAAACCCTAAACCCTAAACCCTAAACCCTAAACCCTAAACCCTAAACCCTAAACCCTAAACCCTAAAACCCTAAACCCTAAACCCTAAACCCTAAACCCTAAACCCTAAACCCTAAACCCTAAACCCTAAACCCTAAACCCTAAACCCTAAACCCTAAACCCTAAACCCTAAACCCTAAACCCTAAACCCTAAACCCTAAACCCTAAACCCTAAACCCTAAACCCTAAACCCTAAACCCTAAACCCTAAACCCTAAACCCTAAACCCTAAACCCTAAACCCTAAACCCTAAACCCTAAACCCTAAACCCTAAACCCTAAACCCTAAACCCTAAACCCTAAACCCTAAACCCTAAACCCTAAACCCTAAACCCTAAACCCTAAACCCTAAACCCTAAACCCTAAACCCTAAACCCTAAACCCTAAACCCTAAACCCTAAACCCTAAACCCTAAACTTTTTTTTGGATAAATTTAAATTGTATGAAGGAAAAGGTATATACAAGATACGAGGGGCATACCCCAAGTTATACAAGAAGTGGAAAAGCTAATCGAGACTAAAGTTGTCTCGATTCGCTGTACCCGAGCATACCAAGCAAATGGGATGAACTCAAGCCCAAACCCCTAAACACTTAGAAAAATTCAAAGAAAAATAAAGAAAACTTTAATAAAACCATCAAAACCGGTAAATCCTAAAGACGCCATACGGACCGAAGCTCGACCGGGATCCGGTACTTATACTCCAAATCCAACAAACGTGATCCGATGACTTCAAAATCTCCCCGCCGATCTCCCGGTAAGGTCGGTAGATTCGATGAAAGACTCTGCTATTCCTCTCATACCGTATGAAGTAAACCGTAGTCGAGAGGACTAAACGAGCAAGCAAATGGAGGAACTCTTTCTTCTTTCTCAAATGCATAGATGCCCAATGTATCGTAGATTGCCATATCATAGATGGCCACTCTAGTAAAGTCTTCCTCGAAATATCATCCCAAAGAGCAAGAGAGAAAGAACAAATGAAAAACAAATGTTCATGAGTTTCGACGTGCAACCCACAAAGGACACAACCGTACCGGTAATGATCCGGAAAGCATGTAGTCTATCCATGGTATACAAACGGCCTAAAGCAAGCAAGCCATAGAATAAAAAGAGTGTCTAGTGGACGTGACTCGAAAACCAAAGAAGGTGATGAATAGAGTCCGAAGGTCTCGAATCTCCGAGGATCTCCCAAGCCGAGTCAATAGAGAATCTCCCCGAAGGATGACCCTTCCGTACATAATGATCGGGGAAGGCAATCCGTGGGTAAAAATGAATAGAGTTCCAAATCGAATGAAGGTCCGAAACACCCGAAGGAAAAACCCAATGACCCCGCTCAATGATATCGATACCTTTGCATCCCAAGGTAACCCCGAGGCGTAAAGGACTCGAAAGAGTAACGATCACATAGCCGCCGACCGTCGTGAAGCCAATAATCCATCCATAGAGAGGTAGAAGTCCCATCACCTATGCAAGAGATAAACAAGCCTTCGCACCCGCCTCGACCGAGGAGAATCTTCCTCCAAGCCCAAGAAGGGATGAAGGAGGGCGTACCCGCCAAAAGATCCGCCTCCGAGTAACACACAATGCACCCAAGATGACCAAACGAAGATCCGTCCGAGAGGAGACGCCGTACATGTTTTAGCGTAGCTCGCTTTATTCCAAGCCGCGAGCCGCTTAATCCCCAAACCACCCTCCCGAAGAGGGTAACAAACCGAAGCCCAAGCTACCTTAGCCCCGCAGGGGGAAAGGGAGGAACCCTTCCACGTAAAGGCAACTAAAATACCCTCAATCCTCCCGATAATCGAGCACCGAAGAATAAACATGTAGGACCAATATACCCGGATAGAGAAGAGGACGATTTGATCACCAAGGCGCCCCGAATACGTGAGAGAGGTCGAAGTCCATAGCTTAATCCGAGAGAGAATCCGCTCAACTAAAGGCAAGCAATCACTATGCTTCAAACGAGTGGAGATCAAAGGGACTCCGAGATACCTAACCGGTAGAGAGCCCAAACCGAAACCCAAGAGAGATCGAAGTGAAGCTCCTAGCTCATCATCCACTCCCGATAAGAAAACATCGCTTTTCTCGTGGTTAGTTATCAACCCGTATAACCCGTAAAAGTCATCCGCAGCCTTCCTCACAATCCCAACCGAATCCATATCCGCCCGACGTAAAATCATAAGGTCATCAAGCAAAGCATAAGTTGCGTGATGGCACTCCGTTCGCACCTCCAATGGAACCGAAATCTGGACTCGCGAAGCCTCTCTAAGCATTCCTCCCGTACCCTCCATGGCCAAGACAAATAAATAGGGGGACAATGGATCACCCCGCCGAAGGCCTCTATATGATGGAAAAAACCCGTGGAGCTCTCCATTTATAGCCACCGAGAAAAAGCCGTAGACATACATACCTCAATCCATTTAATCATGGAATTAGGCACTCCAATAGATTTCAATCCCAAGATGATAAATTCCCACCTAATCGTGTCGAAAGCTTTCCGGATGTCTACCTTCAAAGCACATCTAGCCATAGAGCTAGGTAGATGATAGTTATGCATGAGCTCTGGGTCGAAAAATAGCATCCGATATCCGTCTACCAGAATAAAAGCAACTCGAGCTGGACCAATCACATCAGTGAATCATCTTCACTCGCTCACAATGACTTTAGAGATGCATTTATACATGACATTACAAAGATGCAATCTGCCTAAAGTCTTTCATAGAGGTAGTGGTTCTCAATCTTAGGAATCGAGAAATCCTAGTAGCATTAATACAACGAGGAAGAGTAGAGGAACCGAAGAAGTACCTTACAAGCAAGCAATGAAGTCTCCGCCAATAATATCCCAACTTTTCTTGAAAAACCGAGAAGTGTAACCATCGGGGCTCCGGAGCCTTATCATCCGGATGGAGAATAAGGCTCCCTCGATCTCATCATCGGTGATATCGTACTCTAAAGTGGAAACCATATCAGGAGAAATGCCGCTAGAAAAGTACCTAGAGGCATCCTCGTGAGGGGAGGCCGAATGAGAGGAGAGCACATCCCGAAAGTATCGAACTCGCTAACCGACCCATACCACGCCGATCACGGACCCGAATCCCCGACTCATCGCCAAGCCATGAATCCCGTTCCCGACCCGTCTACGAAGAACTCGATCTATGGAAGAACTTGGTGTTCCTATCACCCAATCGAAGCCACCGAATCCGAGACCGTCGCTTATAAAAAGCTTCCTCATCCTTACTTAGCCGGGAGTATTCCTTAGCAAGCCGCCCTCTCGTACACCAAGTACTCATCTATATGAGGAGAACCATCCAATAAAACCCGAGCCGCAGCCTCAACGAGCCTTTGCCTCCATCACCCTACTAGAGATATGACTAGTGTGGTGACGATGGAAAGACTTAAGTTTAGACTCGAGCAACCCCAATCTCTCGAGTAAACCCGAACATCGGGTTACCATTCATCTGAACCTCGCCAAACCTCCTCCACTAAACCCATAAAATCATCCCCGTCACCCCAAAAGTTCAAAAACTTAAATGAAGCTTTTACCTTAGATGGAGCGGAACCGAAATCAACCACCATAGCACTATGATCGATGAATCTCGTGGTAGAAATTCCGAGCGAGTAGTCGGCCATGATGAGAACCACTCGAGTTACCAAAAATCCAACCGAGCTTTTCTAGAATAGAGCCACCGCCATGCCGACTATTATGCCAGGAGAATCTCAAACCCGAATAAGGAACTCGATTAACTCGATGCATGCACACAATTGCTAAAATCATCCATATGTCCATACCAAGAAGTGGTCACCCCCATACTTATCCGAAGAACTCGTAATAGCATTAAAGTCTCCCAAGACAAGCCAAGGCCCGGATTGAAAAGCGTAAGAGTGAAGCCTCAAATAATCCCACAAGTCCCGACGACTATCCGGTGTATTTAAACCATACACAAAAGTTACGACAAAAGAGGACTCGATCAACCAAGCTAGAAACCTCACAAGTCATCCACCGCAAGGAAGAATGCAAACAACGAAATGCTATACACCAACGGTCCCAACCAATCGAATACGACATTTAACCGCATCCGACACATTAGAAAGAAACCGCCGAGATGAAGGATTTATAGCCGATTCAACTCTCCTCATCCGGCTAGCAAGCAACTTTGGTCTCAAGAAGACCTACTAAGCCTAATACGATATTTAGCAATCCAATCCTTAACCACTCTCTCGTTTTGACGGCCATTAAGACCCCAAATATTCCAAGCAACCTAACATAAAAATAGGAGTGGAGGAGAAAACATAGGGGAAAAATTAATAGCCCTTAGGCTTTTTCCCCCTTCTTCTTCTTAGCGAGATAGGGGTTACCTCGGCTTTTCGACTCGGTGACAACCTAGTGAACTCGATGAAGAGGCCACCGAATTCGAGGAGGCCTCGAGTGGCGATGAAGTACCGCAAATCATCGTTGCTAGGCAAAGATGCCACTTTGCTCTCCAAACACTCGCTCTATGGCTATCACAAAGAACCGATCCTTCTCCACCCGCGAGATGTCATTAGCCGAGTCCGAGCCCGAGTCCGACCCACAATTTTCTTTCATCCTATCATCTCTAACAAGTAGAGCCTGCAGCAGCAGACTCATCTCGCTTCCGGAATAGGTCGAAGAGCTAGCCGAGTAACTCGGGGCTACCGCAACGGTCCCAAGAGTAGCACAAGCAGGAGGAACCTCGACAACAACAAGAATAGGGGTGCTACTCGCCATTAAGACATCCCCTCCATTTTTGGGTTCCGTCGAATTAACCGGTATACTCTTAGCCTTGCACGAATGCCCAAACACTTTGCAAGTTCCACAAACACTCGGCTTCCATTCATACTCAACCGAAACCGATATAGGCTCTGAAGATAACCTACATTTCAACCGAAAGGAGTGAACCATAGGCATCGAAGCATCCAGCTCAACACAAACCCGAGCATAATCAAGTCGAGTGCATCCTAGAGTTTGTTGGTCGATGATAAAGGTCTTCCAACCATACTCGCCGCCATACCTAATCCAAGCCTCATTCCACAACGGAAAAGGCAATCCATGAAGTCTGGATCCACACCGGAACCTTTGAAATTTTGGATTTGTCAAAAACAAAGTGGGGATGCCACCGTTGGAGAACAATGCTCTTACCTCCAAACATCCACGGTCCCCGCTCCATAACCAAATGGACATCCTCCTCTCTCTTGAAACGAAAAATCATGAAGCCTTGTCGTGTCGAGGAAACACTCTCAAGACCCGAATTTTTCCAAACCCGTTGAGCAATAGAGTTCACCGCATGGAATGGCATCTCGAGCACCTGGAAAGAAGCCAACTAAACATCGGCTCCATCGTGAAGAACTCTCATCAATGACGTGGTCCGGAATTTCCAAAACGGTACCTATTGGTTGCCTTGGAAATGATGAGATTGAAGCTCGGGTTTTAGCACTAGACACTTTTACCCGATCAGCCCATGACCCACTAGGAGGGGTGGATATGGTGGTGGCATTCAGTTTGTGGGCGATTTGGGTGGTTTTCGGCTGACCGGTTGTGGCTGGTTTGGTGGGATTTTGGGTGGTGGTGGCGTTTTTTGTGGTGGAAGTGGATGCTGCTGCTGTTACTGTTCCGGCAGTCATTGTAGCAGTCTGTCTTCAATCCAAAAACCAATGAAATCAAATTCTGGACGGTGAGCACGTAGCCACTTGAGCTACGAATCTTCCCCCAAAGGTTTCACTCTCATCCAACGGTGGACGGCGGAGCGATTGCCCTGACGGCAACCGGCGACACAATTTCAGGTAGTCTCTGTTGGAAAGCGATAACGCCTCGCTCACAGCTCCAACCCCAATCTCCCCCGTTCAGAACCCGGATCCCAACTAGACACAGCTGTGGTAGAAAATTGAGCTCAATCCAACGGTTAACAAAGCCAAAATCTCCAAAACAATCAATGTTCTTTTGCCCAGAAAAACGGTAAAAACATCACAGAATACTCAGACGCCAATTTTCCTTGCTTCCCCAACTCTGATCTGCAAATCCTTCGGTCAGAATTCCGACGACAGCTACAGAAAACACATATCCAAATTTCAATTCAATCGGACGGCCTACGACGGACGTTATAGCTCCGACGGCGGTAACAATCGGACTGCCAATTCTTAGAGCTTTCCAACCCGTATGTTCCAGAGGTCGTAACTCCCTGGTCGACAATTAAACAGCAAATCCCTCCGGTGAGAAGGAAGCCCAGAGTCAGGCGAACAACATATCAAACATTTCAGTACGATCTGACGGTCGACGACGGCGATGAAGCTCCGGCAGCCGTGAGTCTCTCGTCAACAACCTGCAGAGCGTTTTTTCCTTAAACCCTAAACCCTCCTTAAACCCTAAACCCTAAACCCTAAACCCTAAACCCTAAACCCTAAACCCTAAACCCAAAACCCAAAACCCTAAACCCTAAACCCAAAACCCAAAACCCTAAACCCTAAACCCTAAACCCTAAACCCAAAACCCAAAACCCTAAACCCTAAACCCAAAACCCAAAACCCTAAACCCTAAACCCTAAACCCTAAACCCTAAACCCTAAACCCTAAACCCTAAACCCTAAAACCCTAAACCCAAAACCCAAAACCCTAAACCCTAAACCCTAAACCCAAAACCCTAGCCGAGAGGACTAAACGAGCAAGCAAATGGAGGAACTCTTTCTTCTTTCTCAAATGCATAGATGCCCAAGTGTATCGTAGATTGCCATATCATAGATGGCCGGACTAGTAAAGTCTTCCTCGAGATATCATCCCAAAGAGCAAGCAGAGAAAGAACAAGTCGAAAAACAAATGTTCATGAGTTTCGACGTGCAACCCACAAAGGACACAATCCGTACCGGTAATGATCCGGAAAGCATGTAGTCTATCCATGGTATACAAACGGCCTAAAGCAGACAAGCCATAGAATAAAAGAGTGTCTAGGGATGTGACCCGGAAACCAAAGGAGGTGATGAATAGAGTCCGAAGGTCTCGAATCTCCGAGGATCTCCCAAGCCGAGTCAATAGAGAATCTCCCCGAAGGATGACCCTTCCGGACATAATGATCGGGGAAGGCAATCCGCGGGTAAAAATGAATAGAGTTCCAAATCGATTGAAGGTCCGAAACACCCGAAGGAAAAACCCAATGACCTCGCTCGAATGATATCGATACCTTTGCATCCCAAGGTAACCCCGAGGCGGAAAGGACTCGAAAGAGTAACGATCACATAGCCGCCGACCGTCGGAAGCCAATAATCCATCCATAGTAGCGGTAGAAGTCCCATCACCTATGCAAGAAATAAACAAGCCTTTGCACCCGCCTCGACCGAGGAGAATCTTCCTCCAAGCCCAAGAAGGGGATGAAGGAGGGCGTACCCGCCAAAAAGATCCGCCTCCGAGTAACACACAATGCACCCAAGATGACCAAACGAAGATCCGTCCGAGAGGAGACGCCGTACATGTTTTAGCGTAGCTCGCTTTATTCCAAGCCGCGAGCCGCTTAATCCCCAAACCACCCTCCCTAAGAGGGTAACAAACCGAAGCCCAAGCTACCTTAGCCCCGCAGGGGGAAAGGGAGGAACCCTTCCACGTAAAGGCAGCCTAAAATACCCTCAATCCTCCCGATAATCGAGCACGGAAGAATAAACATAGAGGACCAATATACCCGGATAGAGAAGAGGACGATTTGATCGACTGAAGGCGCCCCGAATATGTGAGAGAGGTCGAAGTCCATAGCTTAATCCGAGAGAGAATCCGCTCAACTAAAGGCAAGCAATCACTATGCTTCAAACGAGTGGAGATCAAAGGGACTCCGAGATACCTAACCGGTAGAGAGCCCAAACCGAAACCCAAGAGAGATTGAAGGGAAGCTCCTAGCTCATCATCCACTCCCGATAAGAAAACATGGCTTTTCTCGTGGTTAGTTATCAACCCGTATAACCCGTAAAAGTCATCCGAGCCTTCCTCACAATCCCAACCGAATCCATATCCGCCCGACGTAAAATCATAAGGTCATCGACAAAGCATAAGTTGCGTGATGGCACTCGTTTCGCACCTCCAATGGAACCGAAATCTTGGACTCGTGAAGCCTCTCTAAGCATTCCTCCCGCACCCTCCATGGCCAAGACAAATAAATAGGGGGACAATGGATCACCCCGCCGAAGGCCTCTATATGATGGAAAAAACCCGTTGAGCTCTCCATTTATAGCCACCGAGAAAAAAGCCGTAGACATACATACCTCAATCCATTTAATCATGGAATTAGGCACTCCAATAGATTTCAATCCCAAGATGATAAATTCCCGACTAATCGTGTCGAAAGCTTTCCGGATGTCTACCTTCAAAGCACATCTAGCCATAGAGCTAGGTAGATGATAGTTATGCATGAGCTCTTGGGTCGTAAAATAGCATCCGATATCCGTCTACCAGGAATAAAAGCAATCCGAGCTGGACCAATCACATCGAGTAGAATCATCTTCGACTCGCTCACAATGACTTTAGAGATGCATTTATACATGACATTACAAGCATGCAATCGGCCTAAAGTCTTTCATAGAGGTAGGGTTCTCAATCTTAGGAATCGGAGAAATCCTAGTAGCATTAATACAACGAGGAAGAGTAGAGGAACCGAAGAAGTACCTTACAAGCAAGAATGAAGTCTCCGCCAATAATATCCCAACTTTTCTTGAAAACCGAGAAGTGTAACCATCGGGGCTCGGAGCCTTATCATCCGGATGGAGAATAAGGCTCCCTTGATCTCATCATCGGTGATATCGTACTCTAAAGTGGAAACCATATCGGGAGAAATGCCGCTAGAAAAGTACCTAGAGGCATCCTCGGAGGGGAGGCCGAATGAGAGGAGAGCACATCCCGAAAGTATCGAACTCGCTAACCGACCCATACCATGCCGATCACGGACCCGAATCCCCGACTCATCGCTCAAGCCATGAATCCCGTTCCCGACCCGTCTATGAAGAACCGATCTATGGAAGAACTTGGTGTTCCTATCACCCAATTGAAGCCACCGAATCCGAGACCGTTGCTTATAAAAAGCTTCCTCATCCTTACTTAGCCGGGAGTATTCCTTAGCAAGCCGCCCTCTCGTACACCAAGTACTCATCTATATGAGGAGAACCATCCAATAAAACCCGAGCCGCAGCCTCAACGAGCCTTTGCCTCCATCACCCTACTAGAGATATGACTAGTGTGGTGACGATGGAAAGACTTAAGTTTAGACTCGAGCAACCCCAATCTCCGAGTAAACCCGAACATCGGGTTACCATTCATCGAACCTCGCCAAACCTCCTCCACTAAACCCATAAAATCATCCCCGTCGACCCAAAAGTTCAAAAACTTAAATGAAGCTTTTACCTTAGATGGAGCGGAACCGAAATCAACCACCATAGCACTATGATCGGATGAATCTCGTGGTAGAAATTCCGAGCGAGTAGTCGGCCATGATGAGAACCACTCGAGTTACCAAAAATCCAAGTCGAGCTTTTCTAGAATAGAGCCACCGCCATGCCGACTATTATGCCAGGAGAATCTCAAACCCGAATAAGGAACTCGATTAACTCGGATGCCCGCACACAATTGCTAAAATCATCCATATGTCCATACCAAGAAGTGGTCACCCCCATACTTATCCGAAGAACTCGAATAGCATTAAAGTCTCCCAAGACAAGCCAAGGCCCGGATTGAAAAGCGTAAGAGTGAAGCCTCAAATAATCCCACAAGTCCCGACGACTATCCGGTGTATTTAAACCATACACAAAAGTTACGACAAAAGAGGACCGATCAACCAAGCTAGAAACCTCACAAGTCATCCACTGCAAGGAAGAATGCAAACAACGAAATGCTATACACCAACGGGTCCCAACCAATCGAATACGACATTTAACCGCATCCGACACATTAGAAAGAAACCGCCAGGATGAAGGATTTATAGCCGATTCAACTCTCCTCATCCGGCTAGCAAGCAACTTTGGTCTCAAGAAGACCTACTAAGCTAATACGATATTTAGCAATCCAATCCTTAACCACTCTCTGTTTTGACGGGCCATTAAGACCCCAAATATTCCAAGCAACCTAACATAAAAATAGGAGTGGAGGAGAAAACATAGGGGAAAAATTAATAGCCCTTAGGCTTTTTCCCCCTTCTTCTTCTTATGAGATAGGGGGTTACCTCGGCTTTTTGACTCGGTGACAACCTAGTGAACTCGATGAAGAGGCCACCGAATTTGAGGAGGCCTTGAGTGGCGATGAAGTACCGCAGCCATCGTTGCTAGGCAAAGATGCCACTTTGCTCTCCAAACACTCGCTCTATGGCTATCACAAAGAACCGATCCTTCTCCACCCGTGAGATGTCATTAGCCGAGTCCGAGCCCGAGTCCGACCCACAATTTTCTTTCATCCTATCATCTCTAACAAGTAGAGCCCGCGAGCAGCAGACTCATCTCGCTTCGGAATAGGTCAAGAGCTAGCCGAGTAACTCGGGGCTACCGTAACGGTCCCAAGAGTAGGCACAAGCAGAGGAACCTCGACAACAACAAGAACAGGGGTGCTACCCGCCATTAAGACATCCCCTCCATTTTTGGGTTCCGTCGAATTAACCGGTATACTCTTAGCCTTGCACGAATGCCCAAACACTTTGCAAGTTCCACGAACACTCGGCTTCCATTCATACTCAACCGAAACCGATATAGGCTCTGAAGATAACCTACATTTCAACCGAAAGGAGTGAACCATAGGCATCGAAGCATCCAGCTCAACACAAACCCGAGCATAATCAAGTCGAGTGCATCCTAGAGTTTGTTGGTCGATGATAAAGGTCTTCCAACCATACTCGCCGCCATACCTAATCCAAGCCTCATTCCACAACGGAAAAGGCAATCCATGAAGTCGGATCCACACTCGGAACCTTTGAAATTTTGGATTTGTCAAAAACAAAGTGGGGATGCCACCGTTGGAGAACAATGCTCTTACCTCCAAACATCCACGGTCCCCGCTCCATAACCAAATGGACATCCTCCTCTCTCTTGAAACGAAAAATCATGAAGCCTTGTCGTGTCGAGGAAACACTCTCAAGACCCGAATTTTTCCAAACCCGTTGAGCAATAGAGTTCACCGCATGGAATGGCATCTCGAGCACCTGGAAAGAAGCCAACTAAACATCGGCTCCATCGTGAAGAACTCTCATCAATGACGTGGTCTGGAATTTCCAAAACGGTACCTATTGGTTGCCTTGGAAATGATGAGATTGAAGCTCGGGTTTTAGCACTAGACACTTTTACCCGATCAGCCCATGACCCACTAGGAGGGGTGGATATGGTGGTGGCATTCAGTTTGTGGGCGATTTGGGTGGTTTTCGGCTGACCGGTTGTGGCTGGTTTGGTGGGATTTTGGGTGGTGGTGGCGTTTTTTGTGGTGGAAGTGGATGCTGCTGCTGTTACTGTTCCGGCAGTCATTGTAGCAGTCTGTCTTCAATCCAAAAACCAATGAAATCAAATTCTGGACGGTGAGCACGTAGCCACTTGAGCTACGAATCTTCCCCCAAAGGTTTCACTCTCATCCAACGGTGGACGGCGGAGCGATTGCCCTGACGGCAACCGGCGACACAATTTCAGGTAGGCTCTGTTGGAAAGCGATAACGCCTCGCTCACAGCTCCAACCCCAATCTCCCCCGTTCAGAACCCGGATCCCAACTAGACACAGCTGTGGTAGAAAATTGAGCTCAATCCAACGGTTAACAAAGCCAAAATCTCCAAAACAATCAATGTTCTTTTGCCCAGAAAAACGGTAAAAACATCACAGAATACTCAGACGCCAATTTTCCTTGCTTCCCCAACTCTGATCTGCAAATCCTTCGGTCCGAATTCCGACGACAGCTACAGAAAACACATATCCAAATTTCAATTCAATCGGACGGCCTACGACGGACTTATAGCTCCGACGGCGGTAACAATCGGACTGCCAATTCTTAGAGCTTTCCAACCCGTATGTTCCAGAGGTCGTAACTCCCTGGTCGACAATTAAACAGCAAATCCCTCCGGTGAGAAGGAAGCCCAGAGTCAGGCGAACAACATATCAAAATTTCAGTACGATCTGACGGTCGACGACGGCGATGAAGCTCCGGCAGCCGTGAGTCTCTGTCAACAACCTGCAGAGCGTTTTTTTCCTCTCCTTCCTCCCTCCTAAACCCTAAACCCTAAACCCTAAACCCTAAACCCTAGACCCAAAACCCCAAAACCCTAGACCCTAGACCCTAGACCCTAAGCCCTAAGCCCTAGACCCTAGACCCTAATCCCTAAACCCTAACCACTAAAGCCTAAACCTTAAACCCAAAACCCGAAACCCTAAACCCTAAACCCCGAACCCTAAACCCCGAACCCTAAACCCTAAACCCCTAAACTCAAAACCCCAAACCCCAAACCCTAAACTCGAAACCCTAACCCCTAAACTCTAAACCCTAACCCCTACTCGCTAAACCCCAAACCCGAAACCCCAATCCCCGATCCTCGAACCCCAAACCCTAAACCTCGAACTCCAAACCTGTTTTTACATTTTTATTTTTACAATTTTTTTTCTTTGGGGTTTTTGTTTTTCATTTTTTTTTTGTTTTTTAGTTTTTAGTTTCTTTTTTTTGTTTTCCTTTTTTTTTGTTTTTAAGTTATTTTTTTGTGTTTTTTCTTTATTTCTATTTATTGCTTTTTTCCTTTTCTTTTTTTATTTTTTAATGTTTTTTCCTGTATTTGTATTCTTATTTTTCTAGGCCTTTTTTTTTGTTTGTTTGTAACGTTTCAGCATTTTTGTTTTTGTTTTTTTTTAAGTATTTTCATGTTTTTCTTTCTTTCTTTCTTTTGCTTCATTTTTTTGTTTTTTTTTTTTTAGCATTGTTGTTTTTTTTTATTTCTTATTTTTTTCACTTATTATCTTAAATTTTAATTTTTTAGTTTTTCTTTTTTCTTATCATTTTTTCTTTTTTGTTTTTTTTCCTTTTTTTATTATTTTTTCCATTTTTTAATATCTTTTTTGTTTTGTTCTTTTATTTTTTGTTATCGATTTTTGAGTTTTTTTTTGTCTTTTCTTTTTTGGTTGATTTTGACGATTTGTTTTTTGGTTTACATTTTTGTGTGGGTTTTTTTGCTTTATTTTTAATTTTTTTATTGTATTTTTTTTCCCTTTTAATGTTTTTTTTTTTGGATGGTTTTCCGTTTATGTTTTTTTCATTATTCGTTTTTCAATTTTTATTTTTTGTTTTCAAGTTTTTTGTTTTTGAAGTTTATTTGTTGATATTTTTTTCTTTTTTTTATTTTTCTTTTCGAATTTCTATTTTTGTTTGTTTTATTTATTTTCCTCTTTTTTTGTGTTTTGGGTTTTTTCTTCTTTTTCTATTTATTGTTTTTTTTTTCATTTTTACTTTTTTTTTTTTCCTGTATTGGTTTTCTCATTTTTTTGGATCTTTTTTTTTTTTTTTTGTAATGTTTCAGCATTTTTCTTTTTGGTTTTTTTTTTTTTAAGATTTTTGTGTTTTTTTATTTCATTTTTTGGTTTTTTTTTTGTGCTATTTGTTTTTTATGTTTTTTTATTTTTTTCGCTTTTTATTTTAAAATTAAATTTTTTAGCTTTTTGTTTTTTATTTTATTTTTTTGATGATTTTTTTTGTCCTTTTTATTTTCGTTTTTTCTTTTTTTTTGTTGTTTTCTTTCTTTTTTTCTTATGTTTTTCATTTTTCAATTTTGTTTTTGTTATTTTATTATTTATTATCGATTTTTGAGTTTTTCTTGTGTTTTCTTTTTTGGTTGATTTTTATGATTTTTTTTTTTGGTTTTTACATTTTGTTGACAGTTTTATTGTTCTATTTTTAATTTTTAAGTTGTCTTTTTTTTTGCTTTTTAATTTTTTTGTTTTTTTTTTGGGTGGTTTTCCGTTTTTTTCTTTTTAATTATTGGATTTTCATTTTTCATTTTTTATTTTTTTGTTTTTTGGGTTTTCTGACCTTTTTTCCTAATTTTTGCTTCTTCATTTTTTAGTTTTCTTTTTTTTTTTTGTTTCATCTTTTGTTTTTCATTTTTTTTCATTTTTATTCCTTTTCTGTTTTTTGGTTTTTTAATTTTTTTCCCTTTTTGTATTAGCTTCTTTTTTTCTGCATTTTGCTGTTTGATTTTTTGGTTGTATTTTTCAGTTTTTCTTCGTTTTCTCTTTTTTTCTTTTCTAGTTTCTGTTTTTTTTTTTAGTTATCATTTTTTTCCCCTTTTCACTTTTCTTTTCTGGTTTTGGTTTTTTTTTAATTATCATTTTTCTTCTGTAAATTTTTTCCTTTTTGATATTTTTTTTAACTTTTTTGTTTGTTTTGGTGTTTTTTGTTCTTCGTAGATTTTTTGCCTCTTTTTTTTTCGGTTTTTTGTATTTTATTGTCTTTTCTAGTTTTCAATGTTTTTTTTTAGTTTTTCTTTTTTATTTCATTTTTTTATTTTTTCAATTTTTTCTTTTGTAATTTTTAATTTTTTTAATTTCTTATTTTTAAGTGTTTTATATTTTTTGTTTTTTTATTTTTTGATTTTTCATCCAAACCCAAAAACTGAAACACTAATCCTTCCACTCCAACCCCAAACCCTAAATTCAAAAACAAAATCCTTTGTCCTAAAGCCCCTAAACTCTAAACAAAAATATTAATTCATTCTAACAAATAAATTTATGCAAATTAATATTTAAATGAGAAGGGTATGATTGCAAATCCCATTGCATTCGGCGTCCAATGAGACTAAGCTCACTGCAAGATTCGATGCTTAATTCTTCAAGAGGTGTGAGGTGTTGAAGACCCTTAGAGTTGAGAGAGAGATTTCAGATACCAAGATAACTGATTTCAAGACGAGAAAGAAGGGAGTTATTGCATATCCCATTGCATGCGGCCTGCGTTGATTTGCTGCAATCCCCGAAGCGAAAGTGATTGTAACTTTGAGGGAGGAATCAACTTCGGAGGAGGGAATTCCGAATGCAAACTCTCTGGAAGGGACGTCAATTTTCTGCAATCCAATAACCAAACTAGAGCAATCATAGATTGACAAAAAATGAAGGGATCCCTTTGATAAGGAACCTCCATGCAACTTCCCAGTAGACAATACCCATGCACTGGTGCGACTTATGACACAATAATTGTCAAAGAAATACAAAATAAGAAGTGACATTGGGATCCATTGCATTTGAAACCACAAGTTTTGGGCATTATTACCTCCGATGTAAGGAGTAGCTGTCGGGTTTTTTTCCTTACAAAAGCTTGCTTTCTTCTCCCTAATTCCTGCTGCAGATTGTTAGAATGGATAAAACCGATTAGCATCAAAATAAACCCAAAAAAAACAGTTCTTTATGCAATCATTACAAAAGCAATTCCATAACTTCACCAAATCAACATTCTGGATATCAAGCCCACGAAATGCGACGTCTGTGGCAACATGCTTGGTCAACTTTCCCCGTCCAAAATGATTCAAAGTTCTCTCCCTTTGATGCTGAGATATACCTCCATACAATGTCTCGGAAGCTATACTGTGTGTTAATGCCGTAGAGACTTCATCACCATCTCCTTTGGTCTGACTGAAAATAATATTCTCGCCGCCCTTGAAATAGACCTAAATATAATGGCAAAGTTCTCTGTGCTTTAGGAACTATAGTTATCTCTGATTCTGAAATCACTTGGACCAATAATGAATTATATTATCACGACAGTAATTCATAATGACCGAAACAATAATGCATTCAATAGTAAAAAAATTACTAATAATCTAAATATGTAATTGTACAAGACAAAAGCTTCCCATTTAAAGTACCAATTTCCACTCAGATAGATGAACTGTAAGTGACACATAAATGCATATAACAAGATACTATAAGGATTTTCTATATTGATGATATTCAAGTGTTCCTGCAGAATTCTATCATGGTGTTAGTTGCTTATCGTGGTAGTCCTTCCCCAAGTTAAAATTTCTAAACTTTTCTTCTTCCGCATATTCTGTGACAATACTCTAAAAAATAACACATTAACAGAGTCTATTAAAGAAGTCCTTACATCATTTGAACAACACCTCGTACCACATCCACCTCATTTGTCTTTCTCGTCAAGGGAATGATTGGAGAAGCATAATGTATGTCGTCACCCAGATTTCGACACATTTCTTTGCTTTTGTTAAAACCACCCTCAAAGTAAGATGCATGACGTGGTTTATGAGAGCTGGGAGGCAGAGAAAGAAGCATGAGGTGAGGCGAAGGAGAAACCTACAGGTAGAGAAGGAGATGTAGTTGGTAAAGAGATCAGAGTTATTGAAGATCAAAGAGAGCTCTGCAATCAGAATTGAAAATAACAAGTAACAGAAAATGAAGATAGTGACCAAGTTGGTAATAGACCAGATTGAATAAGGACATAAGAGATATGAAGTGGTTTTTTAATGTTAAAAGAGAGGAGATAGATCGATATTCATTTGAATTTGGAATTCAGGTGAAGAAGGTCTCGTGGGCGGGATATTTGGGCGGGATACTTGGGCGGGATGGTTGGGACTGTTGACGTAGATGTGACGGCATGAAGTGAAGCCATGTAGTGGGGAGGGTTGTCAGAAGCAATAGAAAACGAAGATGGAAAAGTAGAGTTCACATAGTTGATCACCAGATTGAAGAAGAAGATAAGCCATGAAGTGACGAGAGGCGTGGAGTTTTTTTTTTACGTTACAAGGGAGGAAACAAGTACGCTTTTTCGAATTTGGAAAGCAAAGAAGAATAGTTGGGCGGAAAACTAAAACAAATTTCTATGATGAATACTTACCATGTGAACTGGACTAAATTATAAATTAGTTGTTTTATTTTTAAAAACAAATTAATTAATCCTATTTATTCAAAAAAATAATTATTTAGACTTTTTATTTTAAAATTTTCTCATAACTCTATTTTTAAAATAAAATAAAAATAAAAATGTGAAATGATTAATGAAAAATATATATATATTATATGAAATATAAAATAATATAAAATTAACAATATTGATGAATTAAATAATTAATTTTTTAAGTAAAGAAGACTAGTTAACTACAATAAAAGAATTATTTTATAATTTATTTACATATATTAAATAGTTGATGTTAAAATGCAAGTGAACTGAGATAAAAATATTTGAGTATTAAAAATGACATAAATAGCTAATTAACAAATATTTTATCATTCGAACGGTTCATAAAAGTCTAAACCATTCATATGGGGCATAAATGTCTGAATCATTTATATGGATTATAAAAATCTAAATCATGGACATAATAAATAGGAATTTTCTTTGCATGTATGGAATTCGATATTTATCTGAACAAAAAAACGGATTGGTCCGATTTGAATCCTCGTGGGATGATGCCTCAGGCCCTCAAGGCAAATTGATCTTCAAAGGTAAAACCAAAATGAAAATCTTATCTGTCAGTTCAATAAATTTGGTGCATTTATGAAGCCCAAAAAATAAGTTGATTCCAGCTATTTTCATTCTCCTGTTGGTTCAAAATCACTATGATTGTCTCGTCTTAACCACTAAATCATCTTTCATTTTACTGGATTTCAGTACAGGTTTAGAAGTTTACAGGTACCAAAGTATTGTCTACTGGAGATACGACTGCCTGTCCCAATGATGAGACAGCAAACTACTTCATTATTGATACCAGCTAGCTAGTTCGTATTCGAAATTGGAATTAACGTCTTGATTGATTGATTGTCTAGCTCGCCAATCTACAATGAATATCTAATTAATTCCCCTCTCCATATGCCAACGAGCTTTTCTTATTTTCTAACAGAAAATTGGATAACAGTACTTAGAACTGCATTTTTCTTTTTTAAATTCAATGGGTCGGCATCTTCTAAAAAATAAGATGAAATAAATCAGCTAGGGGGGATTATATATAATTTTCCTTCAAACTCCGAACTTTTCAATTATGTGACTCGACTCTTTTTCAATGACAGAACCTTTCTTTGAACCTGTAACAATTAGTACAATTCCTACTATGAGATTGGACACAAAATGAATTGTATGGTTTTACTTTTTTCTCTAAACTGGACTTCTGTGCAAGATATCCACAAGTAAGAATGAACATTCAAGACATTTCTAAAACTATGTTTTTTACATACAATGATCATTATGAATACTTGACAATGCTATTTAGTTTGACAAATGCTCTCAACAATTTTCAATTATTTATGAATGAAAATTTTCGACTTTTCTTCAAAAATTCATTTTAGACTTTTTTGTGATATATTTGTTTTCAACAAAACTTTAACATAATATTTGCAGCATTTAAAAGTTGTTTTGAATATACCAAGCTACAATACATTGTTTCTCAGTAAATCTACATGTACATTTGACACAGCAAAAGCAAAATATTTAGAACATTATATTCTATGGAAGGGGTTCAAACAAATTATAAAATGATTGTAACTGTCCAACAATGGGGTCTTATACAAGATTCGTTTAGTGACATTCAATATAAGGTTTTAAGAACATAATAACATAAAAATGAAAAACAAAAAAAAAATTGATCCCTATGATCTTTGAATTGTTTTGATTAAAACCTCCTAGTTGTACAAAAATTTTAATTGATTCTTTTTTATTGGGATCCTATTTATCATATATGTCACGTATTTATAAATTGCTATGTCACGTCATATCTATGTCAGTTTATAATTAATAATGTTATAATAAAAAATCTTAAACAACACAAAATAATGAGTAGATATTCATAATCAACACATAAAAAATACAAAGAATTTCAATCAAAATAATTTGAAGAATATATATCTTCTAATCATAAACACTATTCGAAAAGACAATGTCTTGATCTATCAAAGAATAGTAGTATTGTGTTTTGATAAAGCTTTGACTCCTTTGGCCCCCAAAAAAAATAAAAGGATTCTTCCCAAAAACTAATTTTTAGTCATTTTTTTCATTTTATGTTTTTTTTAGTTTATTTATTTCACAAAATAAATAGATTTTATTTTTTTGGCATAAAAAATTATTTTCTTAATAGAATAATCATTTATAACATAAAATTTAGTTATTATTATTTTTTAAGGATAACTTAAAAAATTGTTATCCATCAAATATCCGTCCATTAAAAAAAAATGATAAGATGGGTCAATTTTATTTTATTTTTTTGAATGGTTCAGTTTTGCAACTTGCAAAATATATTAGTACAAAAAAAATTTCCCTATACAGATTAGTAATGGTTTTTCAATTTTAGTTATATGATTCTAGTGATATTTTATGATCATAAATCATTTGAAATATAAACAATATTTGACAAGAGTTGCGTCCGGTTACATTTTCAAATAGTTAATGGATAAACTCTATAAATTATTTGTAATTGCTTGAATAAAATGCTATGTTTCAATTAATTAAAGACTAGCAATATCGATAAAAATCTAACATTGGGTTGGTGCATCCTTTTCGAACATTTTGTTTGTATTTGCACTTCTCTTTCCCCTTCACAACCACACGCACGAACATGTTGCCATATGAACGATGCAGTACCTAAAGACTTCTTATCATGTCTATTCAAAATCAATCACAAGGATATAGAGTAATTAGTTATTCTTCTTTTAAAAATTAATTTCTTTAAGACAGAAATCAACTAATTAACTCATTTCTTAAAACCAAAGGACCTATTTATATAATTTACTCTCAAGTTTTAGGTGTTTGGCAATAGCTCCATAAATTATGACGGAAGGATTAGGGTTAGCAAGACAACATTCAAGAGAGAGAATAGACAGAAGTGTCTCAGCGTGCGAACCGTAAAAAAACTTGAGAATAAAAGAAAAGCAAAGAAGAAAAAGAAGAGAGAGAGGGAGAGGGACGTCATTACTGCAGTTCTATGTATGTGAAGTTATGGTTTTTTAAGGCTGTGGAGAGCAGAGGAAGGCAGAGGGTATAATATTATCGGGAAGGGAAAGGAAGGAACACACAGCAAGCCTTAGCCAGCAAGGCAGGACTTTTCAACCTACTACATTACTATTCACTTTACGTCTTTTCTATCAACAGTTGCATGATATAACGTTAAGCGTTCTCTTCTTTTTCAGTTTTATTTTTCTCTTTCAATTTCAAAGTGTTTTTAGAAAAAAATAACCAAGCAAAACAAAACGTACGATTTCTTGTTTTTGGTTAATTATAGACCATATAATTTCATCACCACTTCGTGCGTCATTTCTCAATAAGTACGACTTTATGACATCCACAAGCTTTATCAGAAGCTAATCAGTAACTTTTTGAAACATATAAAAATGCATCTTTAGCTTACCTTGATGGATTCTGTTTTTTATGTTTCAAATATTTTGTTAATAAAAATAAGATTACAAATATAAATTGACAATCATATTTTTGAATATTCCAGAATGTCTTGTATTAATTATCAAAAATCAATATAATTAGCTAATATATCAAATTTTCGCTTACTATTTAATGAATATTATTTTTTAAGTAATAATATCTTTTAAAAATAATCAAGCAAAAATATATTTTATGTCCAAATATGTTATGAGCTGAGTAGTGGTGGTACGTAACATGATTATATGTGTATGTATATATATATATATATATATATATATAGGGAGGTTTAGTTTGGTTTACTCAAATCTGTGGGGAAGGTAAGACTGATAATTAATCAACACTGCTACTGTTTGGAAAAAGCCAACACTTTCACTTTTGCAGTCAGTTGATCTGATAACCTCAAACATCTTTTTCTCTTCCAAAGGTTTGCTCAAATTCCATTCCAGCATCAAACACCTCGCTTGTTTCCTCTTGCATTGCATATTACAATGTTTCTCCAAGTAGGCGACAAAATTACTTGTTTAATCGAGTCTGCTATCAATAAATTTTTATCTCTACTTCTAGTGTGCTTGTGAGGAGTCTGCATGATATAATTTTGAGAAAAATCATAAAAAATAAAAAGCAAGAATTGCGTTTACTATGCTCCCAATTTTAATTATAAATAAATGCTATTGCCAGAAAATGTAAAAAAGGTTTAAAAAATCATTTATTACTTGATTTTCCGTACATGGAACTGGAATTTTTTTATTATTATTATTATTTTTTGCTCAAGTTCGCTTAGGCCAAACTTTCTCATGCAAAGACCATAGCTCCAATTCAGTACATTAAACTTGCTCATTTTGCTCATGATTAAATTTTCTTTTTAAAAGATTTTAAGAGTTCATCACTTTGATTAACATGATGCCTTTAGAATATTTTAATAAATTTCCATATGCCGTGGTCCCAAGATTCAAATCCATGATGTCAAAAAGAAAGTAAACCTCTTTATTTTCCTAAAACAAGATAGTTTAAAATTTTTATTCTTAAAATATGATAGTTTCAATCTTGTTTTTTATAATAGAGTATTTTATACCACATAAACTTTCTCACTTGCACATGTCATTGAAATATATATTTTAAAATTTTTGACTTAGAAAACTAAATAATGAACTCGCAAGCATAAACATAAAGGAACGAAGCTTTTGGTAAAATACTTCATTTCATTCAAAATAACTTTTTACATGATTATCTTGGTCCATCTCGCAAAATAAAATAAAATAAAATAAAATAAAAATAAAAATGCTTGGATCGATTTCGGCTGACCCAGCCGTTGTAGAAGAAAAACAAAAAAGGAAACGAGAGCTGGACAAATTTCAGCCCAGCCAGTACCACTTTATCCCAAAAAAAAAAAAAGGTCCAGACTCGTAGCCCACCTTTCAAAAACAAAAAAAAAAATTAAATAAATAGAAAGGAAGTCCGGTGCCATTCCGACCTTCTCTTAAAAAAAATAAAATAAAAAAAATAAAAAAATAGAATTTGGGAAGAAAAAATTAAAAAAAAGAAAGGAAAAAAGGAAAAAAGGATGGGTAGAAAAATAAGTTGTGGGTTAATGGTTTATTCCTTTTCTTATATATATATATATATATATATATATATATATTGATATTATTGTTAGAAAAAAATTATAAAATTTTTTGACGAAGTCTCCTATTTAATAGGGGTTGATGTCACCAAAAATCACATTTTAATTAAGACATCCTCCGACACGTCGGTTGTGTCAAGGCTTTTAGTGGATCCGATGTTTGAATCGATATGTCATCCGATGAAGGAGATCGATGATCGTTTCAATATGATGCCACGCCCAAAACTAAAAAAAAAATTTACTTATTCTGAAAAAATAGGAGTTTAAAAATTAGAAAATAGCTTGACATGGATTTTCGGGCGATGAATTTAGAACTAAATCATACATGATTATTTCAACACATGATACCTTTTTTCGAAAAGGGCACTTTTAGGTGATTAAATACCTTCCTAAAAGCATAACCAACTCCTTACCTTAGGAATCTCCGAACCGAGTGCTACTTTTAGGTTCCTAGTCCCTTAAATACTAGGTGGCGACTCCAAAACCACTGTAAATAATTTTGTAAATAGTTAACGCTAAGACTTTAATTTCTTTTGAGGGTCTCGTCCGACGTCGTGTGGTGACAAATAGTATGTCATGTTTTCCTGTTACTATGCATGTACGTCAAAATATAAAATTTGTCCCAATTTTTTTGCCTCAATTGACTTTCCATGATTATTTACAATGTTACAATAAAGCGATCAGTGGTTTCAAAATCATTTTTCCTAGTGTCTAATTTCTATTTTTCCTGGTTTTTGTTTATTGTTTCTTGATATCTATTTTCTATGTTTTATTGCCTATTTCGTCAAAACAAAGTCATCGGTGGCTTCGAAAATAATTTTTTCATTTTTTGCCTGTTTGTTTGAAACGAAGTTGTCAATGGCTTTCCACTTATGTGACAAAGGCTGTCGATGGCTTCTAAATAGTTATCTCGCTTTTCACTAGAGCGACATGAAGTTGTTAATGACTTTCCACTTCGTAATGAAGTTATGATAGTTTCTTAAACGTATGACTCGAAGTCGTCGATGGCTTCCCACTTATGTAATCAAAGTCGGCGATGACTCGTAGCTCATCCCAACAAAAGGCTATTTATCTTTAAAAACTTGCCTATTGTTAATAATAGGTTATGTTCACTAATGACTAGTCGAAATTTCAATTTTTCATCTTTTTCCCGTTTGGGTTGGACATATTGGCCTTGGATCGGCTTGAACGTCCAAACTACCTTGTTTTATACCCAAACCATCATGTCCCATTTTTTACAACATAAACTCATTTAAATAGGCATAGAAGTATAACATGATAAAAACTTAATTTTTATATTTATAGATAAACAATGCGACCTACCTTAAGTAGAACGGGATGATGGTCACGACATGTCTTCCCTATATGTAACCAACCTCTTATCCGGATATACATGTAGAACGAGTACATCTAGGGTTTCCTAATTTTCCTCGATTAGCTAGGTGGCAAATCCTTGTTTTGGACTCTTATAGCGATGGGTGACGTCGATAATATGTTTTCTAACATGAATCACCTAAGTGCTTTATTTGATCTCCTACTACCATCATATAATGTGAGCATAGCACTTACAAGTCTATCCATATATAAACAATGTCCATTCTTGACAATGCTTATGACTTTAGACATTTAATGATATCATTTACATACATTAGTGTTTGTCTCACATGTTTCTATCAAGCACTATTGCAAATACATATCATAAGAACTTTTATCTAATTCTAATGAATTTACAAACATAAAACATAAAAATTAATAAAATGACTTCTTTATTATTATTAAAATAAATAACATAATAATAAATTAACTCAATCCCATCCAAACATTATTGGATCTTGGCCACTTACACTAGTAATCTCCCACTTACACATGTCCCTCAATCCCGACAATCCGGTGAACGTCTCATGTTTCAGTTGTGACAAAAGCTTAGTCAAGGGGTCGGCTATGTTATTGTCGGTGTAAACCTTTTTTATCTTTATGTTACCATGACCTTTTTGTCTCTATAATTAAGTTATAGCAATGCAATACATACTTGGAATGTTGATAAGACCTTGATCCCTTTGCTTGTGCTATGGATCCTTTATTATCGATCATCAAGCTATATGACATCGGAGTAAAACCTTCTTTGATTTTTTCATAGTAAACCTTTTATTATCATGTCATTGTAACTACCTTGGGAGACTCCTCACATTCTAAGTGATCTATCTCTATAGATCTATACTCTTAGATTGTAGGTTACTCTCCAATGTTATTCTTGGAGATTTTCTTTTAGATTCCTTAATATTTTGTTTACAACATGATAATATTATAGTCAAGGTGTAATTTTGTGTTGAATAACCATGATTAGTAGTCTCTCACTAACTTCTTATATACATAAGATTCGTCTTTGTTTTTTGATGAATAATCAAACTTTTTGATCGTTTCATAAAAACATCAACTTTATTCCTAAAGGCATGCTTAAGTCTATTAAGAGACTTTAACGTTTTACAAATCTTATTCGAATGTTCTTCGGAACCATCAAAATGTATCATCTATACATCCTTTTCATTTGCCTTTTTTAGAAATCAATGTCTAACATTGCTATTTCAAAAGTATTAGCTTCGTCATCCTTTTTAGGGCTCAAATCACCATGTGTCAATATGAGAAGATCATATCCTTTTTGTCTTGTTGATGAATTTTTTCTTATGAGAGAGTTACAACACTTTGTAATCCTTCTACTTTAGGATTCCTTTAAAGTGTTCATCTATGAGTCTACTCAAATCTTATTAAGTTTAAATTTTCTCTCATTGTTTCTAGCATCCATAAATTCCTTCCTAAGGAATATAGTATGCCTAGTAATGAACAATACTTTATTCCGGTGGCAAGATATCGACATCCTTATCTTACTTTAGATATCTCACAATTTATCACTTTATTGATTTTAGGCTTCAGTTTGTCTTTGTCAAACCCTTTGACATACACTTTATAGCCTCAAATCTTAAAAAAAGATTAATTCATTTTCTTTTCTTTCTCGGATCTCATATGTGATCTATTTAAATAGATTTAATTGAAATCTTATTCTTTTTAAAGATTGAAGTAAGGAGTATTTGTCTAAAAATAACGATATTAATTCGACTCGTTATAGATCGATCATGTCGACATGTGATGTCTATGGAGAATCTCATTCTCCTTTTTGTGATCTAAAATTTTAGCATTCAAGTATTTGTTTCCTCGATCTAATCGAGATACCTTAATACTTATGTCGGTTCGTTATGCGACTTTTCAAGTCTAAACTTTTAAACATTTTAAATGTTTTGAACTTAAGTCTTATAATCAAAACATGATCTACTATCATTAAAGGTTATGTGACAAGCATGTTCTCCTATTGCTTGGGTGAACATTGGCCCATATACATCTCTATGTATAAGGTCTATATTAATTCGTAAGTCTTTCTCATTTTCAACTAAAAGGGGATCCATGTCTACATGCTAAGTAAACAAGATTCCTTATATATCATCAAATGATTCTAAATATCCTTTGTATAGGAAGGTTGGATATGGGGTTCTTCCTTACTTGACTAAGTTTGATGTTTGCTTACTAATTAATATTTATTTAGATTATTTGAGTCTTTTAGTATTTATGTTATACACTTGGAAGTTATGTTCAAAACATATAATCATTATTAAGATATTTCCATAAAAACCTATCTTTAAAAATAACCACTATTCTTAAAAATAAAATACTTATTCGTAACAAGAAATGAAAATAAAATCTTTAGTCTCTACTAAAATAATAATCATTGAGTCTTAGCACATTCCTACATGGTAGTGCTTGGCTCATAAATACTTATATCTAAGGTCCAACTTTGGATCCATTGTAGTCATGTAGATATTTTCCCTTGAAGCTATCTTCCTTCCATTTCTAAGCTCTTGTACATTTTAAAAATATAACCATCACATCTAGTATCATATACTCGTGAGGTGGAATTTAGAAATAAAAGGATTAGCCTTAATAACATAAATACCTAAAGTTATGGTAGAACTCTTCTTTTGCACACCTTCTAGGTACTCCTCACGGTTACACTTCCAATGCCTTTTTTTATTATAATGAAAACAAATTATATCCTTTAGGCTATTCGAGCCTCGACCTTTTCACTCCTCCAATAAGCGCGATTGAAGACTTCTTATTCTTCTTAGGTTTTTTCTTATCCTTTACGGTGCCATTTCCCTTATTAACTAGAAGTATAGAAGTTTTTTCTTCTTGTTAATTTCCAGCTGAGCTTCCCTTAGCATGGATAATAACTCTCCAAGCGTCTTTTGTATGTGCATCATGTTGAAGTTCATGTTGAACTATCTATAGCTATTGCGCAACGATTATAATACTAGATTAATGGATAATTTAGCATCCATTCTAACTTTAAGCTTAGCTAGTTTATCAATATAGCATATCATTTCAATGACATGTTTTTCAATATTGGATCCCTCATCCATTCTAACTCTAAAAAGCTTCCTCGTTATCTCATAGTGCTCATGTCTAGTATTCTCCTTAAATAAGCTTTTGAGTTTTGCTATGATGTCAAAAACTTATGAACTTCGTGTTCGCACTTATGCTCCAACGTCATAGTAGCAAGAATGATACTTTGAGCAATGATTGCATCATCTCTATATTTGATCCATGCTTCATGAGCTTCGACTTGAACTAGAGGAGGCTTAGTCGAGAAAGCTTTCTCTATCGTTTAAAGAATTTTCTCATATTGAAGGACTATCCTTAATTTCATTTCCCGATCGATGAAGTTTGTGCAATTAAAAGCATTATTTCCATCAATGATCGATCATATCAATGTGTTGCTAATCATACTATGTAATCGACACAATAGAAAAGCGTATAGCTTGGTTATATAAATTGCATAAAATAAAACAAAACATAAATTAAATAAGTAAAATCTATGTTCGCTCCCACCATTTTCTTCAAGTTTTATAACCTTTAATATAGAACTCGAGAAAAATTTTCAATTCATTTTCTTAGTGGGTTAGGATCCCATCCTCTAACATGCATTAGCCTTGAGTTATCTCAACAAGCCATACATGAAGGATTACGTAAGTAACTCCTTACCTTCTACATCTAATGTAATTCTTAATTTCATTTGTATGATAACTTTTTATCTTTATCACATCTTATATGAATACCAATCCTTCCTTATGATTTATTGGACCTTGAGTTATCTCAACAAACCCAACAACTCATTTAAGTTAAACCCAATGTTCGGAGACATCGCATGGCCCATGATTTGTTTCCCTCGAGGAAGAAGTTACTTTGAGTTATCTCAATAAGCCAACAACGACCAAAAGTTCATGCCTTATAATGTTAGAAATCAATTAATTTAATATTTTATTTGAATGATTTAATATGGTTGGTCTCATCCTATCATCATACTAAACAATAATCATATTATTCTTAAGATGCATACTAATATTGACCTCATAACATACATACATCTCATGTATGATTCAAAGACTGGTAAATGGTAATGGATTTCAAGTAGTAGCCCCCTCAAACCACAAGGAGACTAATAGGTCAATTCCTAAGTGAAAAATTATTACAAATTCTTCATGAATGTCTTCATTCCTTGGTATCATCTCCTTATATCTATTCTAATTCTTATCTTCTACTTTTATATTTATTTGAAATAAGAAACCTCATGTTACATTCAAGGAGAGTAAGATGAGAAGAGAAATACAATAGAATAATAGAGAATGTAGGACACGCATGTCCTATTTATTCAAAAAAATTAAAAGTAATCACTCATAAAACTAGATCAACCCATCCATATCATTCACTCATACTTCAATCACATTGATACATGGCATACTAATGAAACACATTTCATTCATAAAACAATTATAAATCAATGGTTTTGGGCATTTTATAAATTTATCAAAAAAAAAATAACTTTAATTTTAAATCCTTTTTGGGCCTTGTGCCTATCGTAAGCGGCACAGCGAGCTAACAAGTCACTGTCATACTCCCAGCGCATAACCGGCCAGATGGGATTGTTATGTGCACGAGCATCAATATCCAACGTCGACCTTACGTGCCTCCATTGATTTTGACCTAAAATTCAATTTTATAAAATATAAAATACCAAAAACACATGATTTATAATTAAGCATAACTAATTTTATACGAGTTAATCATAATTAATAAAATCCTACGATTAAAAATTCAATGAAGGCTCTAATATCAATTGGAGGATCATAAATCATATGGAGGTGCGGAATAAATACAAAAAATTTCTCTATCTATGAGCCCAAGATCAAGCCGCTGAATCCATTAACCATACATGCATGAATTTAAAGCAATGAATAGAGAATTACCTCTTGTAGCGCAAATCTAAATTCTTTTATCGAACGGTCGTCCAAATGTTCGGTCTCTATTGATAATCCACGCAATCCACATACCCACAAAGAAGCATTTAAAATTGATAGGGTGTTAGCTCCATCATTTATGATTTGTGTACTCGTTTCCTATTAAAATCCTTTTCACGTAATTTTATGAAAACCTTAAAGAAGAACGAAAGAGTGTGACATGCTAAGGTTTTGAAGAAAACTATTTTCTCCTTTTTTCTTATTCAACCGTGTGTCCTACCATAATGGCTTTTTTATTCTAGCCAAAAATCCTTTTTTTTCTTTTTATCTCCTTATATATCTCTATGTCGCACCTCACTATCTCTCATATATTTATAGGACGGTTTTCTTATCCTCACTATCGCTAAAGACAAGGAGAGTGGCAACAAAATAAGTCCCTTTAAGGACTCTAAGTTGTTGCTTTCTTATTATCCAAGGATTATGAGTTATATCACATATGGACTTTTTGATCTTTATCTTTAAAACATTCATCCTTATCCAATAAGGTTGATGTTTATCCCCCATCAAAATATCTTAAAGCTTTTAATTGAACCTAAAGGGTCAAAACCATTACGGCTCAATTAATTTATTCGGACTATCCAAATAAATAATCTTAGATTATTTTATGTGGGTCCACATTAGGAAATAATTTTCTAAAATACCATTTAACCTAAATTAAGAAACTCATTCCATTATAGGTTATTTATTTTCAAATTTGGAACAAACCTTCAAATTAGGAAACTGATTTCTAAAATAGAAAACTTTTCATTTTATGAAACTTCCTAATTAAGGAAACTTTTCATTTAATGAAACTTTTCATTTTGGAAACCCTTTTCAATACAAAAAACTTTCAAAATTGAAAGCCTTTTCCAATATCCTTGCTTCTTATTCATCATGTGATACTTAAACTTATGTCCGTGACTCAATAGGCTCCTAGATATGTTGGCAATGTATAAAGAACAAAAGACTCTTCTTTTATCTCGTTGATACATAAATCAAGATTGGTCTCTAGCAAGGCATCACGATTATCCAATTCTCTAAAATGATTAATTAATCTATTATTACTTTTTACGAGCATGATTATCATGTAACTCGGTCATCATGTCAACTTATCATAATGTGATCTCGAACTTGGTTATAAGTCTTACTCGATTATGATCACATAAGTTTTTTTTACTCTCAAATGTCTTAACTCACGAGTAGACCAACTATATTCTATTAGTGTACTCCTATTGTGGCTACAAATTTCTCAGCGAGATATTTATCGAAGTGCAATGTGATAACTCCTTTAGCATACAAGAAATAACATATTCTATCTTAATCACATACTTCAAGTTTAAGGACCATTTATACTCATTTTGTATAAGATTCCCATAGACTAAAACCAAATGGGTTCTCATAGCGAGTAAAGTCCAGGTGATATGTTCTCTAACATGAATCACCTAAGCGCTTGCTTTGACACTAACACGTCAATAGGTGTGAGATCTCCTACCGATATCATATAGAAGGAGGCTAGAGCGCTACAACAACATCAAATATTCACGGATCGCTAGACGCAGTACTGCAATGCATGCGGCCAACAAAGGCCGGGCTCGTGTGGCCATGTTTGGTGTTCGTCGAATGCCCGTAGTTCTCTTAAGACCCGAAACCATGTGTGACACATGCAATGCACGACGGAAGACATTTGGCTTGAAATCTCACTTAAAAACTCAATTCGTATCTAAAAATTTTTTATCGACGTAAAAGTTACGTTGCGACTTAGAATTTCATTGACGCAAGCCGCTCTAAGCGACTTGCCTCCGTGGTATCCTTAGTCCGTCGCAATTCATGACAACTTACTCGTCCTATGAATGCGCAGCGAAAACTAAAGGTCCAAATATGTGACAACATTATGAATGCTTTACGTGGGAATACCAAAACATTAAAGGCAACATAAACATAAGGAACACAAACTTTAGGAAAAATACTTCATTTCATTTAAAATAACATTTCACATGTCGTTCTTGGCCGTAAGGTCGTTTACATTCAACATTTACAAATGAAATTATGCTATGACACATAAACATACTAGACATAGCCTATGATCTAAATGCCTAGACAAAAGTACACCTTTCGACAAACTCCAAAAGCGTCCAACGAACACCATCTTCGTAGCGACCTACTCGCAAGCATCATTGCGGTCACCTACACCATAAGACATAAAGAAATGAGCTCACGATCAGCAAGTGTAATCATGCATGAGTTTATGAAAGCATATTTTCATGAAGAAATACATTTTCCGTCTTTCGAACATGTCCTGTCGAATGTCCGATCCGACTCTCTTTTAAAACCTTGAAATCTATGGAAGTAGACAATATCTAGTCAATCGAGGGTCAACAAACGATTCGATTAATCAAAAATCGAATTAAACCGAATCGAATTATGAAATTTTGGTTTGGGTATAAATTAAAAAATATATAATTTATAACCGAATCGAAAAATCGAAATAATTTTGGTTCGATTTTTTTAAGAAATGATGTGAACCAAAAATCATTTTTTTTATTATTCCTAATTCTAATTTCTAAATACCTAAGAATAAGCTATAAGCCTAACTCGGTAACTCTCTCTCCTCGTCTCCTTTAGTCGCCTCTTTCGACTTTCCTTTCCTTTTGACGCATACGAAGTCACGCAACGACCGGGGCCTAACATTCCAACAAGCCGACAACGAGCAAACTTAGTCACTCTCATTCTCATCTCTCGCGTATTTGGTTCCGCCTAGTGCCTTCCGGTGTTTCTACCTATCGCCTTTTGGTTGCTCGCGTCAACCGCCTGCAGTGCGTCCGGTGCATCCGCTTCTACCTAGTGCCTACCGGTTACTTGCGTACGGTCGCAGTCGGTATGATTCATTCTTTTTATCCATGAGTTTATTGATTTTAGATGAGTTGTTTAGTTTCCTCATAATTTTAGACTTCAATTTGTTGTTTTTTGGATGATTAGGATTTGTTCTATTATGACGGATCATATAGCAAATTTTAGAGATTTCACATGCACATTTAATGCAGATCTTGTAAGATCTATGCCTAGAACAATTCAAAAAATCAGCTGAATGCCATTAGATCAAGCATAGAAGTCCTAAGGTGATCTTCGGTGTCTCTAACTTAGGCAATGCTTGGTATTTGTCATGATGGTGGCCAATTAGCCAAAATTGAAGTCATTTATTTCCATCACTCAAGAGTTATTTTTGTATGTTTAAATCGTGTTATAATTTTTTCCATCCCAGCTTAAACATATTGATTCTCACAGGTGTTTTGGATATCCGATGATGGTGTTCAAGATTTAGGAGGTAATTGTGAAGAATCTACATGTTTTATCGATGAGGTTAATTCCAAACAATTGTAAACAAAATCGAGCAAACCCCTAAATTATTGAAATCTTGAGATCGTTATGTTTTCCTTAGCAAGAAAAGTGGAACTTGTTTCCGGTAAGCTATGAGATTTTCTAATTTCTTTAGCAATACTATATGTTTCTTTTGTTGTTGTTTGTTAACTTACTAGTTGTTCTGAAATAGGTCCAACAACCTATTCTAACATACCCTGGAGCATGTACGAAAGTTTCTATGGAATTAAAGGTTCGAGTTTTTTTTTCTTCTTTTTCCCCCTCATTCTCTCCTTTTCTTCGGGGTGGGGCGTGTGATATGAGGAGATGCTAATTGGCTTTGATTGTTAATAACCAAGAGTAAATTGTTACTATACGGATACATCACCTGGTTGTAGATGCTTTTCTAAAAAGTAACCAAGTAAACGAAATGGAAGGAGGTGCTTTGTTAGGATTTGATCAAAACATGAATTACGGTGCAAATCTATATAATGATCGAATGGCTTCGATGAGGTGGCCTTATCCGCATCTAGAGTACGTGTCCTGAAACTAGCTGATTCAAAGATGCCTTACGGATGTAGATACATCCATAAATGTTTTTGCTGATGCAATTTTACAACACTCGTATCGTTGGCTTTGTAGGTCGTAGTGCTACAATTTATAACATATACCTTTTCTTTTTGGCTTATTTATTCATTGCTTTTGCTTTAATGTCGCAGCCATCGATCAAAGCTTCATGATCCAGCTCTTCACCGCATACTCCACAAGGTAACTGCTGCTTCACTTAGATATTTTTGTGTCATGAGAATAATATCCCACCATAAGATTTGGGTTACAAGGATTCAATGCTATTACGGTCTTCTACTCTTTCTCAAAACTTACTATGATAGCTTACTCAAAAATTTACAAAATAGCTTTGTTATGAGTAAAGATTATTAGATAAATCTTTCCTTCACTCTTCCTTCTTGTAATTCTTCATTCCTTGCAGACTTATAGAGAACTGTTTGAGTGGGTGAGTGGGTTGAGCTTGAACCATTGCAGTTTTGGCATTCCTTGCTCTTTATGGATCAAGTTTGTTAAAATCTTATGATTGATTACTTGTTCATTATAGTTGACACTTTATGCAACCACAAAGTTATATATATATTTGTATACAACTTTAGGCATTGTTTTGGTAGAAGAATCGTAAATAAACGTGATAAGACTTCATATATTTTTAGCATTCGATATGCTACCGAAACTTTCAGAATTCAACTCTTTCAAAATATATGTTGTATAAGCTTTCAATTGTATTTGGTGTATTATCTTTTTCTAATTTCAGCACTATATGGGAAATTTTAGTGCTATTAGTTTTCCTTGTTTTTGTCAACTTTCAATGGACTTTGAATTTTGAATTCTTCTATCATTTATATAAGACTTTCTAACATTGTCCTTCCTTCATACGAAAACAAGTAATAAGAAAAATGACATGTAAACCATTTTAGCATGTACTTGTTACATTTTTTTAATAGTAAATTAGTTTTTGATACCACAAAAATAAAAATCGCTCATAGAAATAAAATTTTGGTTCTAACTGAATTATTTTGATACGGAACTGAAATAATTCAGTTATAAACCGAATTAATCGAATTTAATTTGGTTTGATTTTGGTTTTCATTTTTCCTAATTCGATTAACCAAAAACCGAATCGAATTAAGCTTAACCGAATCATTTAACCGTTTGCTTACCCCTATAGTCAAGGACTAGCCCTTGAGTATACACCGGATCATTCCCAAGGGTGACATTTCCATGTTCATGCACATTTCTTTTCTTGCTTAAAACATGAGTCACGAAAATCAATGCTATGCCGTGTCATGTCATGAATACATGTCTTTTAATGCTTAAGCAACCAAATATCGTCAATACATTCAGCTAACATAAGCGTGCTAAGAATCTCTACGCATTAAAGCTAATCTAAGACATGTTACAACTCATCAAGGTAATTTTGTCGAAACATATAAGCCAAGCGATTTTGGCGTAATCACAAGTCAAGCAATTTCAACGGAATCATAAACTAGGCATTTTCGACATAATACCATCCAAGCTTTTTCGACGAATACGAGCCAAGAAAATTCAAGCATTCTATTTAGCCACAAAGGCACACCAAGTACAAGCTACATTTATTTACGGCTTACATGGCAATTCTAAGCTTAGTGGTCAATTCTAAGTCCACATGCATCAAGTTTTAACCTCTTTTCATTCAACGAAACAAACATAGCAACAATCAATCTCAACATGTCTAGAATGCCTAAACCTAGGTCTTGTAGTGTAGTTGAAATGGATTACACTTACTTAGTATAGAGTTATGAGATTGGAAAATGCTACAATAAACCATAATAGACCTTCTTTGAACTTGGTTCAACTCAAATTAAAAAATGGCAAGCAACTCTCTAAGTTACAGATGCTCCTACTCAAAGTAGTTCTCTCCTTTCTCTTGTAGAAGTCTCAAATGGCCAAAATAATCCAGTCATGGCCTCGCTCTTCCTTTATATAGGCCAGTCATGCATAAAAAAAATGCTTAAAAATTCTAGAGGATGACACCTCATTGGCCAAGACACCCGTGCAAAGCATGATGGTGACACCTAGATTCCCATTCACTCAAGAAAAAGGTAAGTCCCTCTAATTTGTTTAATCTATGTTATCAAGTCCCTTAATTCAAGCATAAATCATAATTAATGTGTCCTTAAGTGATTTTTAAAATAAAAGGACGTAGTAGTTTCGTCGACGAAATAAGCTTGTCTTGAAGCAATAGTTTCAAGCAACAAAACCGACGCGTCTTGACGCGCCCGGCTTTTCATCGGTAGTTACAAGCATGAGCAAAATTTTAAGCATCAATCATCAAGCAAATTAATTAGGCATTAAGCTAAACACATAGAAGCATGCATATGCTATGTTTCAATGATCTTGATCAATACATCTATGACTTGAGACGTTTAACGATATCATTTATATACATTAATATTTATCTCACATCTTTCGATCAATCACTATTGAAAATGCATATCATAAGGACTTCTATCAATTCTATTGAATTTACAAACATAAAACACAATAATCAATATAATGAATTATTTATTATTATTAAAATAAATAATACAATAATACATTAACTCAAACTCATTCAAACATGGTTAGATCTTGGGCCTAATGCCTAATGCCTCAAGCCTAATGCCTAATGTCTAAGGCCTAAATGCGTAAATGCTTACATGCTGAATTCTTAAATGCCTACATACCAAGATGCCTAATGCTTAAGTCCTAAATGCCAAAATGCCTAAAGTCTAAAGCATAATACCTAATGCCTAATGTCTAAACCTTAAAGCCTAAAGCCTAAAAGCCTAAATACCTAATTCCTAATGCCAAAAGCCAAAAGCCTAAACCTAAAGCCTAATGCCTAGCGCTTAAGTCTTAAATGACTAAAGCCCAATGTCGAATGCTTAAATGCCAAATGCTTACAGCATTATGCTTAATGACTAATGCCTAATGCATAATACCTAAATGCCTAAAGCCTAACGCTTAACGCCTAAGGCCAAATGCCTAAAGCCTAAAGCTTAAAGCCTACATACATAATATCTAATGCCTAAAGCCTAAAGCCTAATGCCTAATGTGCAAAGCCTAATCCCTAATGCCTAAATGCCTAATGCCTAATGCGTAAATTCCTAAATGCCTAAAGTCTAATGCCGAATGATAAGTCTAAATGCTCGACGATTAGTCTAAAGGCCTAATGCTTAACGCTTAAGTCCTAAATTTCAAAATGTTAAATGCCAAAATTCCTAAATGCCTAATGATAATTCTAAATGCCTAACGATAAGTCTAAAGGCCTAATGCCTAACGCTTAACTCCTAAATTCTAAAATGCTGAAAGCCTAAAACTTAAATGCCTAAACACTTAAATGCCTAAAGCCTAATGCCTAATGATAAATCCGAATGTCGAATGCGTAACAATTAAGTCTTAAATGCCTAAAGCCTCAAGCCCAATGTTTAAAGCATAATGCCTAATAGCTAATGCATAATACCTAAACCACAACACCTAATGCCTAATTCTTAAGTCTTACATGCCTAAAGACCTAATATCTAATAGCTAATGTCGAATGCCTAATGCTCAAAGCCTAAAACTTAATGCTTAACGTCTAATTCCTAAAGCCTAAAACCTAATGCCTAAAGCCTAACACCCGATGCTCAAAGCCTCATGCCTAAAACCTAAAGCCAAAAGCCTAATACCTAATGCTAAGCCCTAATTGCCTAATACCTAAATGCCTAATGCATAAAGGCTAAACGCCTAAAGACTAATACGTAAAGCCTAAACGCCTAATGCCTAAAGCCTAATGCATAATACATAAATCCTAATGCGTAATGTATAAAGCCTAATGCTTAAGGCCTAATGTTTAAATGGTTAAATGCCTAATGATAAGTCTAAATGCCTAATGCCTAATGCTTAAGTCCTAAATGCCTAAATTCCAAAATGCTGAATGCCTAATACCTAAAGCCTAAATGCCAAAATGCTTAAATTCCTAAATGCCTAATGCCTAATGATATGTCTAAATACCTAACGTTTAAGTCCTAAATGCCTAATACCTAATGCCCGAAGCGTAATGCCCACTCGCCTAAATACCTAATGCCTAATTCTTAAGTCCTAAATGCCTAATTCCTAAATACCGAACACCTAAAGCCTAAAACCTTAAGCCTAATGCCTAATGCCTAAAACCTATAGCCTAAAGCCTAAATGCCTAAACACCTAATGCCTAAATGCATAAATGCCAAAAGCTTAAAGCCTAATGCCTAAAGTCTAAGACCTAATGCTTAATGCCTAATGCCTAACGTCTAATGCCTAATGATAAGTCCAATGCTTAATGCCTAATGTCTTAATGCTTAGTGCCTAATGCCTAATGCTTAAATGACTAAATGCCTAATGCTTAACGCTTAAGTCCTAAATGCCTAAATGCTTAAAGTCTAAAGCCTAAAACCTTAAGCACAATGCCTAATGCCTAATGTCTAAAGCATAATGCCTAATTCTTAAGTCCTAAATGCCTAAATACCTAATGTCTAAAGCCTAAAGCCTAAATGCCTAAAGTCTAAACCCTAATCCTAATACCTAATGCCTAATGCCTAAAACCTAAAGGCGAATGCCTAAGGCCTAAGGCCTAATGCCAAAAGTCTCAAGACTAAATGCCTAAAGCATAGAGCCTAATGCCTAAAGCCTAATGCTTAATGTCTAATGCCTAATGCTAAATTCCTAATGCCTAAAGCCTAAAACATAATGCCTAATAGCTAAAGCCTAAAGCATAATACCAAATGCCTAGAGCCTAATGCCAAATCCTAAATGCCTAAATGCCTAATGCTTAATGCTTAATGCTCGGTACTTAATACCTAAATGCCTAATGCTCAATGACCAGTGCCTAAAACCTAAAGGTCTAATGCCTAAATTCCTAATGCCTAACGCCTAAAGCTTAATGCCAAATTCCTAATGCCTAATATCTATAGCCTAAAGACTAAAGCCTAAAGCCTAATGCCTAATGCCTAAAGCTCAATGCCTAATGCCTAAAGCCTTATGCCTAAAGGCCTAATGCTTAGTGCCTAAAGCTTAATATCAAATGCCTAATGCCTAATGTCTATAGCTTAAAGCCTAAAGCCTAATGCCAAATGCCTAAAGCCTAAAAGTTAAAGCCTAAAGCATAATACCTAATGCCTAATGTCAAATTCCTAAAGCCTAATACCTTAAGCCTAAAGCTTAAAGCCTAATGCTAAATGCCTAAAGCCTAATACATCGGACCTCAAGCTTAAAGCCTAAACCATAGACCCTAAAGGCTAATTCCTAAATGCCTCAATGCCTAAATGTCTAAATGCGTGAATGCCTAAATTCCTAAATGTTTATATGCCTAATACCTAATGCATAAAACCTAAAGCCTAAAGCTTTATAATTAATGCTTAATGCCTAAATCCTAATGCTCAATGCCTAAGTGCCTAATGCCTAATGCCTAAAGCTTAATACCTAATAACTAATGCCTAAAACCTAAAGCCTAAAGCCTAATGCCTAATGCCTAATGATAAGTCCTAAATGCCTAAAACATAATACCTAAAGCCTAAAGCCTAATGCCTAACGATAAGTCCTAAATGCCTAAAGCCTAAAACATAATGTCTAATGCCTAATGCCTAATGCCAAAGCCTAAACACCTAATGATAAGTCCTAAATGCCGTATATCTAAAGCCTAATGCCTAATGCTTAAAGCATAATGCCTAATACCTAAAGCCTAAAGTCTAAAGCTAAAAGCATAATGCCCGATGCCTAATTCTTAAGTCCTAAATGCCTAAATGCTTATTATCTAAATGACAAAATGCCTAAAGCATAATACCTAAAGTCAAATGCCTCATGCCTAAATTCCTAATGCTTAAATGCCTCGATGCTTAAATGCCTAACTACCTAATGCCTAAATGCTTAAATGCCTAAATACCTAAATGCATAATGCCTAATGCCTAAATTTCTAAATGCCTAATGCCTAAATGCTTAATGCTTAAATGCCTAAATTCCTAGTGCCTATATGCCTAATGCCTAAATGACTACATACTTAGATGTCTAATACCTAATGCCTAAAACCTAAAGCCTAAAGCTTAAAACTTTATAATTAATGCCTAATGCCTAAGTGTCTAAATGCCCAATACTTAAATGCCTATATGTCTAATGCCTAATGCCTAATGTTAAGTCATAAATACCTAATGATTAATGCCTAAGTCCTAATACCTAATGCTTAATGTCTAATGCTAAGTCCTAAATGCCTATTGCCTAAAATCGAAAGCCATAAAAACCATAAATCCCTAAGTCCTAAACACCCAAACCCAAACTTGAAACTCTAAACCATAAAAATCGGAACCTCTATAACCCTTTAAATCTCCGAACCCCTAAAACCCTAAATCCCCTAACCTTGAAACCCCTAAACACTAGGCTTTACAAAAGGTAAAGAGTTAACCAATTTAAAACCTTTAAATCAAATTGAAAAATAAAAGTCTTCATGAAAACACTAAAGGAACCACCCGAGAAATAAGTTAAAAGCTCAAATCATGGACACTAAGGAACAAAATTGCTACCTCAACTACCTTATCGTCCTAGAAGTAGGAAAAGGAAATCTAAGCCATCTGGTAGCTAGCACTTCAAATTAATATTTGAAAAGTTAAAAGCACACATGATTTTGAGTTTTTGATCATTTCTCAACCGATACAATATACTTCATTTACCTTAGAAAGTTAAAACATATCAATTTCCACCTTTAAAACTTAAACGAGTGCATGAACAGAGGTGTGCATTACGCGAAAAGTAAAACATCGAAACTTTAAAGAAAATCAAATGAGGCTAAGATTAACAAGCATAAAAGAGGAGAATGGATGAGGAAACAACTACAAAAGATACATAAGGTTCTTTATTGAAAATGGTAGAAGACTTGCGTGTGAAAAATCTGAAGATGAGAAATAACTTACTATCATTCCTCCCAAGGATCAACATAGGCTCTGAGGGAATGGCCCAAAGACATGATCATATATGAACCTAAGAATACCTATGAATCTGAAATAAGATAAACAACATTAGAGAAATAAAGCATAAAAAACAAAATAATTTTCAGAATGGGAGAAAGAGCTAGATGAGAAGTGCCTGCGCCCTCTATCGCTTATATCTTTTTTCCTTAGCAATAATAACATTTAACAGGTTAAGGAAAAATACTATCAAAGGATACCATTCTCTCCTTGCTTCTGTATCATTGAACTCTTATTGCATATCGTAAACCCGTAAAAATGAGAGTATAGCATACCTAGTTTATCATATGAAAGTAAACTAAAAAGAATTCCTAATCCTGGTTGATGATAGTTGTCCAAGTAAAATTGGACGGATCCAAATCTCAACATAATTAACCCATTGAGATCCTGACACGCAGCCATACATTATCAACATCAAGTATCACAGCCATAGTTTCTAAAATAAAATATAGCTAATCCATATTTTTAACCCAGGTAGGCGTTATTGCAGAGAAAAGCATGCTCTGGTGCTCTGATGGTAGACTTTCTAACAAAAATAACTTCCGCATCCACCTTAAATCCAATTAAAAGCATTTGATCAACCTCATCAAGAACCAAATATTCAACCTCTCTCGATATGAGGCTATTATCTTACAGTACATCAAATATTCAACCTGGACTTCTAGCCATAACGTCAACCCCACGAGAAAGAGCATTTTGCAGTATGGCAAAGGAAACTCCTCCAAAACACAAACAGTGTTCAAATAAGGTACAGGCTCTTTAATTTCTCTCTACTCGCTTTGCTAGCTCCTGAATAGGTGCTAGGAAAAAAACTTTAGAAAGCCTACCTTTTCGCCTGTAGAGAAGCAAACTTAATGGGAAAATGCAAGTAACTCCTCGATTCTGAAGGGTTCGGACAACGGAGTGAGGCATAACCTAATTAGAAAAGTTAAGCTTGTCCTCGCTGATGGTATTGTTATTATTTGGCTCGATTTTAGAAGAGTCGTAATAGCTAGACAGCATCATCGATATCAGCATCAACTTCAAAATGAGAAAATTCCCGTCTAGCACTTTGAAGGCCTCTACACTGAGGATGGAATTTGGGGTAGCGATACCACTAGGAGGAGTGAAGCTGCTGTTGCTGTTGTTATTGACAATAAGGCTGAGTTTGAAGCAAAGTTGTGTTTTAACTATCAAAAATTGGAGTGGGGAGGGTTGTCGAAAGCAATAGAAAACGAGGTTGGAAAAGTAAAGTTCACCAAGTTAGCCATGGACCAGATTGAAGAAGGAAATCGGCCATGAAGTAACAAGAGATGTGAAGTATTTTTTTAATGTTAAAAGGGAGGAAAGAAGGACGCTTTTTTTACTTTGGCAAGCAAAGAGAATAGTTGGGCGGGATAGTTGGGCGAAAAACTAAAATAAATTTCTATGATGAATGCTTCCCAAGTGGACTGGATTATACTGTAAATTAGTTTTCTTAGTTTCCAAAAATGAATTAATTAGTCCTATTTATTCTAAAAAAATAATTATTTAGTCTTTATATTTTTAAATTTCATTTTAACTTAATTTTTTTTATTTTTTAAATAAAAAATAAGTAAAAATGTGAAAGGATTGATGAGGAAAAATATATTTTATGAAATATAAATAATATTAAAGTAATTATGATCAATATAAATTAATGAATTACATAGTTAGTTTTTCAAATGAAGAAGACTAGTTAATTCAAAAAAAAAATACTAGAGGGATTAATTTAATTTACCGAGCGTTAACTTGCTAGTTATCTTGAAGTAAATCATCTATATGTAAAGACTTAGTGCGAAGTTGATGATAAACCTAAAAGGAAAGAAATTTTCCAAATGTATACTGTAATTGTAGTACAAGGTTTAGGCCTATTTCATCTTTGATGGTTTAGGTACTTTTGTCAATTTAGAACGTGAATAAATAAATAAATTTTTGAAATATTTATAAATTCATTTGATGTTTTGGCAAGTTAGTTATATGGTTAGATAAGAGAAAATAATTTAATAAAACAGGATTTAGAGTTTGAGTTGATAAAAGGGTTTAATTCAAATAAAGAAAAAAATATTAAATGGTTTAATTGGTATGGAGTAACTAAATAAATCAATGTTTTCTAAATCAAGATTAGCTTTCAAATGGCTTAACAAAATATTTAGCTTCCAATGAGCTAAATTAGGGTTTTAATTAATTAATCAATTGAACTTTTAATCTTAAAAGATTTCTATTAAATTGGAAGAATTGCACAACCAAAATAAGGTTAGGCTTTTTCATTAGGCTATGTTAAATGATAAAGATTAAATTAAGTATTAAATAGGATTTATATTTAAATGGTTTGTTAAATTAACAGGGATTAAATTGATTATTTTATATCAGTATAAATTTATATTTAATCTAAATTTTTGTAAAAATAATTAGAGAAAATTAAAGGGGCAATTTATCATTATTTACACCAAAATATTATTTTAAAATATTTAAATTAAGTTTTACAAGTATAAGTTTTTAGACATGTTTTAGTAAATATATTCCCAAGTTTTATTGAAATGAAACTTTAAGCTTTCATGACTATTTCTATCTAATAAAATTAATTTGGAACAAAATTTATGCTATAATTAAATTTAAGATGTCACGACAATAGTTCAAACGATTAATTTGTTAAGACTTGAAATATCATGTATTGATATAACTAAAATCAATTATAATTTGAAAGCTAATTATTTTTACGTGACTTCGTTGAAGTTTTCATTACAATTTATATTAGACAACTATATCTAATTGTGACAATATAAATAATTGTGGAAATACTAATCTTGGAATAATAATTTTGTTAGCATATGATTAATTAGTAAGATAAATTGGCAAGGTACATGATTTAATAAAGAGCTTTTTCATGTAACATTTTTCAATGTAAAAAATAAAACTTGATATATTATCTTATTTTAAAGAAGAATATCTTATTGATTGGTAAGCCATAAGAAATAAACTGTGAATGCTATCGACAAAATAATAAAATAATTCATATCATCATTTTGTTTACGGTGGTAACAAGAAAATTATTTATTATGTGAATAGTAGGAGAATATAAAAAAATACTATTTAATTGAAAATATATAATATGTCAATAGTTGGGATACATAAAAAAATTATTACATGAAATATTTGATGGAGAAAATAATATTTTGTGTTTCAATATACACTCGTCATAATTCTCTCATGATGTTGTTTATTTTTTTTGCATGTAAGTTTTAATGTGATGTTGTTAGAGGTATCTATAAAAGTATTTCTACAATATAGAAGGTATAATGATGCTTATGAATATTTGGCAAAAACGTTCTTATTATACAAAAGGTATAATAATGCTTGTAATATATTTGTCAACTATTTTTTAGAGAATTAATAGAATTAGTTAGACTCCTATTGTACAATCAAGGAGCAAAGGTATTTTGATGATATTATCCGATAAATAGAATGAGAGATACTCCTATTATATAATTAAGATACAATGGTATTGTATAAGACAATTGGTACTAATTTGAGAAATTTAAATCTTTATGTAAATATTAACATTCTTATTATATAGATGAGATACAATGGTGTCGATTTGCACGAGAAATAAGAGATTGAAAATGTCTCTAGTCACTTCAATGTGATCGTATTTAATGTTTTTCACCGTATTTTTTAAAAAATACAATGATGTCATCATGCTTTAGCAAGATGATGATGATGCAAAAAAAAGTAATAATATGATTATCATACACTAGTGTATGTGTGGTGAAACTTAAATTGGCTAAAAGTCCAAGCCAATGAAGAAGCAAGTGGATAAGTGTTGGTTACCTAATCCTTTTGGTATATACATTGAATACTCTAAGAGTAAATCTTTAGTTAAAGTCAAAGAATTTGATGATACATCGAGAGATATGAGATTAAGTCCATAAATGAATGAAATCATCTATGTGGATACCCTACTTAGGGACCGAAAATCTCAAAACGTAGGTTCAAAGAAAAAATGAGCATAGAGTAGTTTGATTACATACACAATTTATATGTATATCTCTAAAGTGTCGTGTATGAATTTCAAACAAAAGAGATGTTAAATTTTTTTAAATAAAAATTTTAATATGGTTTATAGCCTTTTTGAATAAAATATTATAGTTATGAGAGCATTTTTGATAAGCACATCTATATGAGTGAGAAAGTAGAATTACTTTCTACGAGAATAAAGTTGATTTTCTAGAACACTCATAGAAACCAATTAAGATTAAGCACATGGACATAATCGTGGAGTACTTTAATATTATATATGTGATATTTACTAAAACTCATCCTAGAGCAATATTGTTGAAACATTAAATAAAAATTCAAGTCATTAACATCCTTATTATGAATTATACTCGTTTCCTTATCCGAAAATATGACAAATATTTTATTAAAAATAAATTAAGAATTTTTGGTGTATTTTTAATAAAATATTAAAATTATATTAATTGTTAATAAAAATAATTAAAACATATCTTACTTAATTAACTGTGACTAACCGTTTTGAAATTGATGGAATTTTTTTAATTAAAGAAAGGGAGCTTTGAGATTCAATTGAAAGTAGTTTTGGACATTAAATGAAACCTGTCGTTTGTTGCTATTAAAAAATTATATACGTTTGGTTTTAAAAAGTTTCAAATGCTTGCATTCATTTTCCAAACGACTTTATTCTTATAGTATAAAAACTAAATTTTTTACTCGCGTTACCTTGTGGATAAGATAAAATATATAAAATTATTTTAATTTGATAATGTGTTTTATGATATAAATGCATAAAAATATATAAAATCAAAGTTGAAAAAAATTTTAATTTTTTTAAATATAATTTGAAATTAAATGGATGAGAATTTTTTTTAAATGATAAATTAAAATAGTAAAATTTAAATAATAAAAAAAATAATAAAAATACTAAAAAAAATGAGATCAAATTATAATACCATTACGGTTTTAAATTAAAAAAAATATTGTATAAAAAAATCGAGAACCATATAATTTTAAATTAATTGGTTGAGAAAAGAATGAATAATATTAAAATAAATGGAAACTATCATTAAATGTAATTTTAAATTAATTGAATAAGAATTTTAAAAAAATGGCAAATTAAAGTTATAGATTTAAAATAATAAAAATAATAAAACATTAAAACAAATGGGCTAAATCACAATAAATTAAAATTAATATAATTAGATATACTCTCTCTCTCTCTCTCTCTTACTATATATATATATAACACATTTAAAAAGCGAAAAAAATTATTGTATGTATTGACTAACTCACGTAAAAAGTAAAAAAAAAACTATTGTGTATATATATATAGGGGTAGAGAAGCGTCCGGTTGGCTTGTGCAACCGTGCTGCACATAATTCTTTTTTTACAAAAATTAATTGAGGGAGGCCGGCGTGGTTAGCTTGTGCGGGCGAGCTAGCGCACTTGGGCCTACCATTGCGAGTTCACGCACCGAGCTTGCTCGTCGGAAAAAAAATTTTGCAACTTCCGACGAACTAGAGGTCGTCGGAAGTTCGTCGAAAAATCGATGGTCGACTTTCGGACTCTTAAAAATTGAATTCCGACATTATTTTTTCCCCTAACACCTTTAAATGACCGAAATAAAGCCAATAAACACATCTAAAACCTTAAAAATCATTTTAATACACACAAAAAATAAAAAAATACAAAATCAAATCGGATTTTTTTCTTTTTTCGACTCCGATCTACTTCCTCTAATTGTTTAATGGCTTAAAACTACCATGGACAAACTCATCTCTCAAAGATAAACAAATCTAGTGGATTTTCGCCGACGAGAGTGGCCTAAATAAAGTTGGCCGACGATCTCTCTCTCCTCCAGTCTCTCTCTTCCTCTCAACTTTCTCTCTCCACACATGGATCAAAATGGATGAGCAAATGAACATGTGGATCGAAATGTGCTTTCGAAAATATCGGAGACCAAAGTGTAAAAAAAGCCATGAATAGTGAAACGCACAATGAAATGTGAGAGTGTGAACAATATTTCAAATAGTAATGCTACAATGAATCGATGATTTTTCTTTAGTTTTTCAGTTAATATGACATTTTTCTTATCATTTCATATGCAATAATATTATTATTGGAGAGAAAAGTACAACAACATTTTCTAATAAACGACTTCATTCTTATAGTATAAAAATATGACATTTTTCTTGTCGTTTCATATGCAAGAATATATATTAGAGAGAAAAGTGCATCAGCATTTTCTAATAAATGACTTCATTCTTATAGTATAAAAATATGACATTTTTCTTGTCATTTCATATGCAACAATATTATATATTCTTGCAGATTAGAGAGAAAAGTACAACAACATTTTATAATAAAAAAATAATCTTTATTTTTGTGTTCTTTTAATTTTTCACTATGAAGTCATATAATACTTATTTTGTTTATCTTTAGATACGAGTGGTGCTATTAAATTTAGAGTTTCAAATCTTACAAATATTAGAAACTTATTAAAGACACGATATGACTTGCAATATATACTTGATCTATTGCATCAAATAAATTATAAATGATACATATTGTCTCAAGAAAGCAATTGGATTATGTCACAATAAAGTCACATAAAAATTCTAATAAAATTATTATGATAGTTCGGTCATCTTTATATCATGAAATATAATAACGTGATTTTAATCTCCACTTTTTTTAATAATTAAGGTAAAAGCTATTTTAATTTACAATTAATTAATTAATTTAAAATATAATTTATTTATTTATTTATGTTTTTTTTATGTGGTGGGACAAAAAGGAAGGTCACATCAAGAGAAAAATCTAAATGACACATGAATAAAGAAAATAGAATCCTTCATGTTTACTCTGTCAATAAATATTTCCAAACTGTAAATTCATTTATCTTGCTGGGTGCCATGCACATATGCTATTGTCACTAGAAAAACTCATTATTCAGTGAAAACTCTAATGATTAGAGTTTTATGAGAATCTTTAAAAACAAAAATATTAAAACGAATTAAGTAGTTTTTTTTAACTAATTATTCAGTACTTATATTTTTAAATTTTTTTAATAATTTAATTATTTCCATTCGTTTTTAATTTATTTTGAGTTTTTGTTGTAAGAAATAGAAAAAGAAAAAAAAACAAGTAAAAATATGAAATGTTTGATAAGAAAATATGATATATTGTAAAATAAAGTGGCATTAAATTAAGCATTACCAATATTAGTTAAATAACTAAATAATTAGTTTTTCAAATAAGAAAGATTAATTAATTTATTTTTAAAAAATAAAAAAATTAATTTATAATTGACTCAAGTAGATTACGTACTATGAAATGTTGACCGTTGACTAGAAAAGCGATATTAAAACGAAAGTAGGCTAACATAGAAATGCTTCAATGTTACGTAAAGAGAGGGTTCGTCGAAAGGCAAGCGAAAGGAAGAGGACTGGAGAGGAGAATGAGGTTTCGAAGAGCTAGATATATCTGGTCCTATGTGAATTTTTTACTGAAAATATTTTTTGCTTGTCACATGTTTAATTTACACTTGACTAACATGTTTGCAAAGCTCAATGTTGTTTTCAGTATGATAACAAGTTATGTGCATATGATCGATTCAGTCAATTTAGATGAGAAAAATTAGTAGAGCGATAGATTGAAAGAAATATTTTTTTTCTTTCTAAAAGAATGTTTCTCTCTTTTTTTCTCTAAATAAGAGAATACAAAAGTTGCAATATGTTTTTTTTTCTTTCTTTTTATTCTAGTACACATAACATAATAAAAAGGTCATGTATATAGGCTATAGGAATAAAAACTTTTGGGAAGAAATAATTGCAATCATTAAGAGTAATTAATTATTGTAAAAACGATAAAAAAAACTTCTTTTATAAATGATGTAATCGTTTGTTAATTTATTAAAATAAATATAGTTATTTTAACCATAACATTTTAATTTACCTCATTAATCATGCATTGAATACTTTATTATTATTGTTATTTAATAATAATAAGTATAGTATTCTATATTTTGTTAAAAAATAATCCAACAATCCCCGCTTATTTTTTAACAAAATTCTAGCCATATATATATATATATCACCAAATCAACCAAATCATATGGCACATAAGAACACCATTTGGCCCATTATATATCACCAAATCAACCAGCCTCGAATAAAAAATTCAAAATCTTGCCTAATTTTGTTTCGGATTCCAACATCCGTGGCAGCCAGTTAGACTACTTGCACGTGGTTCAAAAGGCTGTAAATTCTCGTAGATTAAATGCCGTGAACATCCCATTTTCTTAAGTAGTTTTGTTTTTGCATCAGAACTTTTTTGTAAGCCCAAAAGTATTAGTGGGCTGGATACAACATGTTCAACCCCAACTCCATACTCCTAGTCCTAATAGCTGTGAATACTGTCGGCGATGAAAAAAATTGGTTGTACGTAAGAAACCCCGACCAATCGTGCCAGGATTATAGTTAATATGATTCTATTTTAAATCTTAATCAACTCAATACATTTTAATTTACTTAAAAGTTTTTGATATAATATTCGAGTCGGAACTAACAATATCATATCTCATGTTAAATCGACACGACTCTTAATTTCAGGACATGATAATAATTTAATAAGATTTCATAATAAATAATAATTAATTAATATATCAAGAGTACCCACTCAAATAAATAAATAAGAAGAATTAATTTTTTAAATTAATTTCAAATTTTCATTGATCTGGGCTAGAAGGGTCAAAACTCTCCTACACTTTAATTTATTTAAAAATCAATTTCTAAATTTTTGGTTTTTGTTTTTGACATTTCTTAACTTTATTATTATTATTATTATTCTTTTGAAATTTAGTTTATTCTATGATTTTGGGCTATCAATCCTCTCTTTTAAAAAACTCAATTCTTGGTATTTTGATATGAAGTTTTGATTAAACGTTAGAAAAAATCCAATCCAATTTCTAAAAAAATTACAAATTTGGGAATTATATTTGTTTAATTTTTGAATATTAAAAATATAAAAAATCAAGAAAAATAGAAAATAATTTAGAATAATCCTAGTTTTTTTGGAGACCTCTAAATAAATCTCACAATATAATTTTAAGATAATGTGCGGTTTCTAAAATAGCATATTATGTTGTCACATATCACCATGATGCTGAAGTTTCTCCTACTTGACCAAATGGGAATGAAGGTATCGAATTTTTGTCTTCAGTCTTGAATAGCCAAGTCTCAAGTCTTTTTGAATTGATTAATGCCCCTTCCTAGCCATTTCTTTTTTAACTTCTAATTTGAACCAATATACTTGTTGTTGTCTGAACTAGTTAATACACTTGACTCATCTTAATAAAGAAACAGAAAATGAAGGACCTGGATACAGAAAAGTAAATGGAGATGGTAATCGTCTTGACTCATCTCCCCAATGATATGCTAAAAAGCTGCGTTCTTCAACTTCTTTGTGCGCAGAAGGCACCAAAGGGTTCTCCTGTACAGACACCTTAAAGAAGGTAAATTCTTCTCTGCAATTATTTGATATAGAGATTCTTTTGAGACTAATAGAAAGAAAAAGACAGCGTAATTTCTTTTATTCATTTGTGTGCATGCATTTAAGGGCTCCAGGTCTCTTCATTTGCACACGTGATGAGTACAGAATCAAACTTGTCCGGTGATGCATCCTATAGAATTTTCTGTAGACTTTAATCTATCCAGGTGCTTTTGGGTTAAAATTAAGCATTCAAAAACTTCAATATTCAAATTTCAACAAATTCCTTATTCCAAATTAGAAATAAAGCCACAAACGCCTATTAAGCAGAAACATAAGGCAAACAACATTGTGCTTACATTAAACATACTATATATAGAACTACATTAGATATAAGCAAAAGGGATGAGACCGCGAAGTGTATAACACACTTCTATTAACTGCAGTAGTCCTAGAATTATTCCTCCTATTCAGCATTTTTTCCTTCAAGTCTCTCCATGTGGCATCTTAGTTTCGTCACATCTGATATTTGAAGAGGCTTCAATAGGAATTGTTGAGCTCCTTCCTCCAAGCACCTGTTTAGGTGGAAAAGATTTATCAAATTAATGATTTCTTTTTCTTGAAAAAAAAATGATAAATTCCAACAAGAGACGAAACGAATGGAGATTTTAGTGTAGATAATTACTGTTTAATTCTCGTAGGGATATTCTCGGATGACACTATAACTACAGGAATCTCCTTCGTGGTCGGTGATTCCTATTAGAGAGAAACCATACAAGATTATATTAGAAATAAAAGAGGAGGATGCTTGCTTTATTGGAGATGAGTACTAATATTTACCTTAATTCTTTTCAGTAGTTCATAGCCTGTCATTTCTGGCATGCTATAATCGGTTATGATCATGTTCACCTTTAAATCCTACAAATAACCGCATGGATTATAGATGATAGAGTTGAATTTATACACATAAGCAAGAATTAGTCCTTAATTCATTGTATGACTACTTTACTTACAGTATGATTAGGGTGTTGTCTATCGGCTAACCCCAAATATTCTAGTGCCATCTTCGCATTTTCTGCCGTGGTCACTGCCATCATCAAGGAAATGAAATTGTGATAACAAAAAACGTCTATTGACGCCTATAAAACTCAGAGTTAGGCATTAATCTATCTCTGTTAATTAATTAGGGTTAATGAGAAACGTGCTCATTGGGGTTCAAAATTCTCCGAACCCTTGCTAGTTGCTACGTACCTACCTCTAGAGTGCAAACAAATCGATCCCTCTCAACAACGTACAAGGAGAAACCACATCAGATCAAAATTGTCATTTTCTTTCTCGATTTCCTCAAAGTGAAAAAATGAAAACAGAAGGTGTGGTGTGGTTTAGTCCTTACCAATGTCCACTTTAGTAAGAAGTCCTTAGGCATCTGCCACGCACCCTGGTAAGAACTTTCACAGTGCATGGCCTTGCCAACTTTTGAAGTGGAAATCATGTTCTCTATTGAACTAGCTATCCTAGCAATGAGAGTCTAGTGATTGCAATCAATTATTCATGACTTGCCGTCTTTTCTTTTTGCAAATGATGTCATGTACTCTACTTAGATACTAGATAATAAGAAAGTATAATTTTATCATAAATCAATATTATCTTTAATCTTACAACACCATGGGTAAAACTACGAAACTTGTAACAAGGTTCACCAAAACCCCATGAACAAAGATGAAAAGTGATAAAATATGTCACATAATGTCTTTGCTTGACAAACTTTACCAACAGATAAAAAACAAAGTTACTAGAGAGAAGAGAAGTTGTTTTCAAGGAGAATATATGATAAGTAAATAAAAAGAGAATATATTTTATGAATGACAAAGGAACATCATTTCCATACCTTTAAATGCAGAGTGTGCGAGTAGCATTTCAATGATTTTCCGATCTACCGAACTGTCATCAACAGCTAAAACATGTGGTTTCTCATCAAAATCAAACCCCGTTGATGGTGAAGAAGAAGAAGAAGAAGAAGATGATGATGATGATGATGAAAAGGAGTTGGCCATATCTACGTTCAAAGAGTAACCACCTCAACAAAACATAAAAGAAAAGGAAAGAAAAGTAACATTGGAAGAAAAAAGAGACAAATAGCTAAAAAAGAAAAAAGACTGCCAAAAAGAGAGAACAAACAAGACGAGAAGGAAAGAAGACATAGAGGGTAATGTAATGTAATGTAAGGCGATAGATAACCCATGTCAAATCAATAAAAGTTTGGTTGAGGTGGTTTTTATCTCCTGAGCAAGCAACAATACTTGCGAATTTATAAGAAAACATGAAGGATAATAATAAGAAAAAGTAAAGAGTACCAGGGTAAGGCGTGAACTGTGAACATTATTATCAGTGAAGACAGTAAACAAAACAGTGATAAAATCATGAGCCAGAGATACTTGCTGATATTTTTAGGTCGTTGGGATTTTTATTGCAGATGTAGAAAAAGCTAAATAGATACCTTCTTGTTTTTGTTTTTCCCTCTTTTCAAGGGATCTCTCAACCAAAAGACACTGTCTATTTTACTACACTTGTACCTATTTCCTATTTCACCTCCTCACAGACAACACATACATAGTTGATTTGTTCAAATATTGTTACTGCCTAATTAATAGGCGTTTGGACATGCATTTCTTAAAGGCACAAATTCATGCAGGTACCATTAATTTTTCTTTTTTCTTTTTACAGTTATCATGGCATATTTTGTTGACATATATTAATTATATTAGAAGAGACTAAATTATTTTTCCGAATAATTTTAAAAGCATAGCATTTATATGAATAAATTTCTCAAAATATACTGTTTTCAGGTTCCAAGTTTCAAATTTAAAATAATTTTATTTGTAATATATCACAGGTAGGTTTTATCAACTTTCACCAAAATACACGTGTCATGAGATAGTACTGTATATTATCAAATCTATTTGTGGAGTCCGTTGATGAACATGGTAGTTAACATGTTATGGTCCTAGAAAGAGGTCTCGTTTCTGTATAGGCGCAGGATCTAATGCAATTTGCTGTAAGAAACAAATGCACAGGGGAACGTGATTAAATAACATGGTTCTTGGTCGGTAAAGTAAGTGAAAATGGCTTGGTCTGTAATTATATTATCAAATCTATTTGTGGAGTCAGTTAATTTTGAACCCACAACAGTTCTCCTTCATTAATCATCTTTATCTTTGCATTCTCATCTTTCTTGTCTTTTTTTTTATATTTTTTTTTCAAATTTTAAATCCTTATTTTGATCGATCGATCTTTTTTCTCTAGCAAAAGAAAGAAAGAAAAAAATCATCTCGAAGAAAATATGCACCGAGACTTCTCAACTAATAGTTCTCAAATGTCAAATCGAAGAACCCAAAAATGCAAACAATTTTAGGAGGGAATGAAATTAAATGAAGTACGAACAGTCTAGTTTGTTTTGCCAGAGAAAGATTGGATATTTTCTATTTTAAAAATAAGAAATTTTGACATAGTAATTAAAACAAACAATTCAGTTTTCAAACTAGATTGGTTTCTGGGATTTGCTCCCATGCCTTCCCTGGAACCAATTTTGGTTTCCAGTTTCAGTTTTGAACTTCAACCAACTGGATTCTTAGCTAATTAACTCCTGCTCCACTCATTGAATCCAAACTACGCCACAGGAACACAACACACACCCTGCAAATCAAAACTTTCTGGGTTTGATTAAGGTGTTTCTGGTTTTAGGATCAGACGAAGAACAATAACTTAGAAGGAAGCAGAGGGTTGCTCCTCTTTCATTGTCACTGTCCCATCATCAATCAACGTTGGGTAATCCCCTCCTCCTTTTTATCTCCGCACACACTAACCCCTTTCCCTTTTTGCTTCTGGTTCGTCAAGAGCCAGTGATGGCAGTGGCTTAGCCATGGCCATCACACGAGGAGAGATCGTCATGATCTCTACATCTGTCTGTTGAAAGACAGATGAAGATCGCAAGGAAGAAACCTTCTGAGTTTCTTCTTGATGATCGATGGAGGAGGACCATTTATGTGTGGCTGGGCTGGACTGTTTTCAGTCCAGCTAGTCAAAAAATTGGGCTGGACTGATTCTGGTTCAGCCCGAACCAAAAAAAAAAAAAACAAAAAGGAAAAAGAATTGGACTGATTGATTTAAGTAGAACTGGAGTACAGAAAAGCTACTTAAAAATCTGTGCTTCTTCTATTCATGTACTTTTTGAGCTGTAGAAGCATGGAGTGTAGAAAAGTTCAGATATTATAATTACTTAAAAGAGCACCCATTGAAGTCTATACTGCCAATTTACTGTGAAGGAAAGAGACCACAATGAACGAAGGAATATTTGCCGAGATCAGTTTTCCCTGAGAAAACGACAAAGGCTCTTGAAACCGATGAACTTGGAGACAATTGGTACCCAGCTCATGAAGGAGGATTTGTTCACACCAATAGCCTTCTTGCAAAGCGGGAACTCAAGGATGTTTTGTTATCTCCACTGCACAAAATGGTTAGATTTCTTTTACCGAAATATTATTTCAGTAGTAGGGGATTTGGAAACAAGGACCCTCTGTTTCTCTGACTAGCTTTATACCAGATGCCAATTTAAACCTTCACAATCACGTGGTAGATCATCTCAAACATGTTATTATTTCATACTTTCAGTTGACCATCCATGAATTCGTCTATTTAAATATTCAATCTTTGATTATATTTTTTTCTTTTTTTGGTTATATCCACAATCACATGAAAGTATAAAATGTTGACATGTTTGGAAGGGAGTATTGTGAAGTAACGGAGACAGAGGGACAGTGATTGTCAATTAAATGCTTTAACTTTGCAAATCTTATCTCATAATGATGGCTACGTATTACAAAGGCAAGCCACGGTGACGACAAAAGCTCATTCTGAACCATCAAAAAGTAATAGTCCTTTCACTTCTCTTTGCCTTTAGTGATGCCTGTGCTATCTCATGCAACCAGAATTGCTTCTCAATTCATGTTGCAGGTTTTGGAAACTCTCTAGCTAGCACTTCACGAGGCTCCTACTCCAAGAAAATCTATAAATGGTGGTGATGCAGTGATCCCCAAAGGGTTAGCTTCAGGGTTCTCTGCAACTGATAGTGATGATGATGATGGTTCACTGACTGTGGCTTGAGTTGCTGGTGATGCCATGGAGTCTGAGAAACCTAAAAAGGGATGGCTGATTGATTTTTGCATGGCATCGAAAACAGAAACAGTGCATGTGTTGCTACTCCTTAGCATATTGCAGTGCTTGTTGTGACTGAAAATCTCATCATTCTTGTGACCTATGAATTTGCAATTGATCCATATAGATATGGAAGTGAAAAAATACTTGACAAACAAACAGAGGATATCACCCATAACAACTCAACTAAATGAGAGTAAAAATTTATATGATGCTTCATGGGTCTTTGGCAAATGTTATTTCAGTCCAACTGTTGTGTAGTATTACTGATGGCTGCTCTAAAAATCTCAAAAAAACAATGAAAAGCGGAAACATTAAAAGAATAACATAGGAAACATATGCTGTGCACTATCAAGGAACTCAAAACAAGTCAAGGATTACATGAACACGAAAAATTTAATCATGACGAGCTTTAAACTCAAGGGGTCAGGGCTTTTTATAAACAAATATTTATGAAAGAAGGTGCTAAATTTAATGTAAAGAATCCAATGAGAGGAAGCACATGCAGAAGCACAGATGAATAAAATGCATAGAATAAATGACAGTATAGAAAAGTGGAGTGACAAAAGGTGCAAACCTGAAAAGAAACCAGAAGGTGTCTCTTCTGCAAGAGATCCATGGTGAAGAAAGAGCAAATTGCTGCTTCTCGAAAACAAGAGTCCTGCAGTCATCTGGCAAGACCTATTAGAGCCACCAATCGGAGGTGCAAATGGGAGGCAAGATGGTTTGATGATGCTGCTACTGCAGATAATGTTTGAGTTGGCTTCTGAGTTCATGGCTGTATTTCTTCTCACCGAATCAACAACACTCTCTACCCTTTTTTGACCAGCTTGGGTACGCTTTCTGCTCCTATAAATGCTCGATTGCTCTCTGTATTTCCTAGCCATTACAACATGCCAGTGATTTTTAACAGCATTATCAGTCCTCCCTGGGAAAAATCTAGCAATCAAGGCCCATTTGTTACCATAAACTCTATGAGCTGCCATTAGCCTTTCTTCTTCCACTTCATTAAAAGCTGTTCTGTTGATCTTTGGATCCAATTGATTGAACCATCTCAATCTACAGCTCTTACCTTCAAACCCAACAAAGAAGACAAGTAAAACAAAATGTGCACAATAAGCAGAAACATTAAAAACCTTTGGGTAAACCAAAAACGAAACACTTAATGGGGACATGCATTCAGCTTGTTTAATTACCTGATCTTCCTTGCAACTTTTCTGCTATAAGGTTCCAGTTTTGAGGTCCATGAAGAGCAACAAGTTCCTTAAGTTTAGAGTCCTCTGCTGGTCTCCAATGACCTCTATTACAAACCTTCGACTTCCCACCTTCAATTGTTTCTTTCCCGCTCACTAAACTCTCCTTAGTGTTTTCTATATGTGCAGCATTGCGTTTGTGTTTTCTCCTATCATCACCAACTTCATTATATTGGTCATTCTCCACCCTACTGCTGCAGCATTTGCCAGCTGCAAGTACAAAACCCATTGGGGCCTTGCCAAAACGCTGAGAGGAGCAAGTATTCTGTGGGAGTCTACTGATGGGATCAAAAGAGAGAGAACCCATGTCGTTAAAAGTTTCCAGTGGCAGTGCTGATGAGTTGCAAGGCGTAGTAGTCGTAGAGATGGTATAATGACTGGGAATGCCATCATTTTCTTGATGACAGTTAGTGATGATGTTGTGGAAGTGTTGCAAGGTCAGCTTCATGGGCCAAGAAAAAAGAGTGCAGGATAAAACAGTGAAAGAAAGCAATAGAGATTGGAAGCAAAGGAAAGCAAGCTCTGCAAATGTGTTTGCGTTTTGTTTCTAGTTGTAACAGAAATCCACAGGACTCCGCGTCCTGTCCTGTCCTGCCAAGTAGTTTCAGTGTTTCACTGCTTTTACCGACTCTGACCTCTAATTTGACTCTTTCTGTATCGCATTACCTTAGAAATTAATATGGTTCAATTTTTATTAGGCCTCCAAAGTCTAACAAAGTAATCGATCTCACCCTTGAATAATGGTATATCCAATAGTACTCCTCCTTGCAATTGCAAAAGTGAGAAAATTTAATAACAAATGTAATGCTAAGTAGCATCTCCGTCCTACATAAGTCACATGCTCAATTGTAATGTGCTCTTTAATACTTCCTCTTTTTTTATAAAAAAATAATTATTCTTTTTAATTTTATCATACAAATTGAAAATGTTGTTAATTATTATGTTATTACTGAAAAATGATTCAAACTCTGTCATGTCACAGTACATGTGTCCTATGTTTAAATCTATTGTTTTATTTGCGGTTATTAGTCAAATAACAAACTACACCTATTTAGGTGGTTAGTTGCCGAGTTATTCATTTTCGGTTAGAGTCTATTTTTAGTAAACTTTTATGTATAAATAAGGTAATCACGGATTCAATAAATGACTAAGAGAGAACTTTTACTTCTATATCTTTGTTTCTCCTTTGTCTTGTCAATTTATATTTAACATATTGGTATCGGAGTCGACAATAGGGAGAGTTAAGAGAGTGTGCAGCGACAACTACATTTCTTAACGCACGTGAGAATATTTTTTAAATGGCTACGACAACAATTTTATGCGGCACTGCTATTCTACGTTTTGATGGTCATTATGATCATTAGAGCATGCTGATGGAAAATTTTCTTCAATCTAAAGAGTACTTGCAGATTGTTGAGAATGGCATCACGGAACTAGCAACAAATGCAATGTTGATCGATGCACAACAAAAGGAGCTTGAAGGGCGGTAGCTAAAAGATCTAAAAGCTAATAATTACTTGTTCCAAGCTATTGATCGCTCCATTTTGGAAACAATTCTTCACAAAGACACCTCGAAACATAAATTTGGGATTCCATGAAAAAGAAGTATCAAAGGAATGCAAGGGCGAAGAGGAAGCGACTACAAAATCTTCGTGCAAAGTTCGAGACCTTGCGGATGAAAAATGGAGAATCGGTTTTAGATTATTTCTCTAGGACAATGGCAATTGCAAATAAGTTGCGGATCCATGGTGAAAGATGAAGGATGTCGGTATAATTGAGAAAATACTTCGATCAATGACAACAAAGTTCAACTATGTTGTTTGCTCGATTAAAGAGTCTCGTGATCTTTATTCACTTTCCATTGATGAATTACAAAATTCTTTGCAAATTCATGAGATGAAGATCAATAAACAAGATAAAGAGGAGCAAGCACCTGCAGCCAGTTTTAAAAGCTTTGGACGAGGAAAGGGCTAATGGAAAGGCAAAGGAAGAAATATTAAGTCGGGGAGGGACATGATAGGGCGAGGTCCAAGGAAATGGAGAGGATCGGATCGAGTCACCATGTAGCGGACTCGAAGGCTAGGTTTGGAAAAAAAATCAATGTTGAATGTTTTTGTTGTCATAATTTTGGCCATTACCGTTCGAGTGTTGTACAAACTTAAGCAAAGGTGTAAGATCCAATTTGGCGAGAGACAAGTTGAGAAGGAGGAGGAAGTCACCTTACTTATGGTGTGCCATCTTAAAGAAGATACCCACACAAATAAATGGTATCTTGATACCGACTGCAACGAACCACATGTGTGGAGATAAATCTATCTTTAGTGATCCGGATGAGTCTTTTCGAGACAAAGTGAGGTTTGGGGATAATTCAATTATCTCGGTTATGGGCAAAGGAAAGGTAAACATCCGGACCAAGGCTAACTCAATACATACTATTTCGATGTATTTTTTGTTCTAGACTTGAAGTCAAATCTTCTTAGCGTGGGTCGGCTTCAAGAAAAGGGTTATGAAATCGGTATTAAGAGAGGAGAAATCCGGGTTCGTGATTCAAAACTTAGTCTTATTGTAAAGGTTAACACGACACCTAATCGCATGTTTCCTTTGTATTTGTAAAATATCAAATCATCCCGCTTGCTTGCTTGCTTGCAAAAAGGAAAGATGAAGCTTGGCTTTGGCATTTGCGGTATGGGCACTTGAATTTTGATGGTTTGAGAACACTACAACAAAAGAAAATGGTGATGGGTCTTCCTCAATCCGATGCTCTTTCGACTTATGTGAAGATTATGTTGTTAACAAGCGACACGGGATAGTTTTCCAAAAAGCAAGACTTGAAGAGCAAAGAAGGTGCTTGGAACTTATTCATTTTGATTTATGTGGACCTATAAATCCAGCTTCAAATGGAGGTAAACGTTATTTCATTACCTTTGTTGATGATTTTAGTCAAAAAACATGAGTCTACTTCTTGTAGCACAAATCGAAGCTGCGAAAGTTTTCAAAATGTTTAAGGTACTAGTGGAAAAAGAAGTAGATAGACCTATTAAGGTTCTTCGTACGGACCGTCATGGTGAATATAACTCACAAGAATTTGTTAATTTTTATGAAACTTATGGAATCAAAAGGCAACTCACGGTAGCTTACATACCTCGACAAAATGGTATATGTGAAAAAAGGAATCGAACCATCATGAATATGGTGAGATGTTTCTTGTCAACAAATGGCATCCCAAATGAATTTTGGCTAGAAGTAGTTAATTCGAGTGTCTATATTTTGAATAGATGTCCTACCTTTTTTGTTCAAAATATGACACCAACCGAGGCGTGGAGTGGACGTAAACCAACGAGTTGATCATTTTAGAGTATTTGGGTGTGTTGCATATGCCCATGTTCCGGATAAAAATAGAAGCAAATTGGATGACAAATGGGAGAAATGCATTTTTCTTGGTGTTAATTATCATTCAAAAACATATACATTGTTTAATCTTATCACTAAGAAAATTATTATTTCCCGTGATGTAGTTTTTGATGAAGATAGCGCTTGGGTTTGGTCCGAAAAAGAAGGTGATAAGCCAATTCCTGTTGATTTTGATGTTGAAGAAAGGGAGAATAAGCAACAAGTTACGGAGGAAGAAGCAACCATGTTACCAATTACTTCTACAGAACCGCAGACGAAGCTGAATCTATAGCTCGTCCTCAACGCAACAAGAAAAGACCAGTTTGGATGAGTGATTATGAGGTATCAAGCTTTCCTCAATTTAATCAAACGAAACTTATTTTGCTTTGTTTTTAGATTGTGATCCTTTAAGATTTGAGGATGCTTGCTAGTGATGCTAAATGGTAAAAAAGCTATGATATAAGAAATTGATGTTATTGGGAAGAATAAAACATGGCAACTAGTGGATCTTCCCGAAGAAAAAAGTCAAATTGGTTTGAAGTGGGTATTTAGAATAAATTTTCATGTAGATGGAAGTGTACAGAGACATAAAGCAAGACTTGTTGCAAAGGGATACTCACAACGACAATGTGTTGATTTTGAAGAGACATTTTCACCTGTTGCACTATTTGAAACGGTGAGAATTCTCTTAGCTATTCATTGTACAATTAAGTTGGCCCATTTATCAATTTGATGTCAAGTCAGCCTTTTTGAATGGTGAACTAGAGGAAGAAGTTTATGTCGACCAACCGAAGGTTTTATTCAAAAAGGCAAAGAAAAAAAAGTGTACGGAGTTGAAAAAGGCTCTTTATGGGTTGAAGCAAGCCCTCAAGCTTGGTACAACAAAATTGACACTAATTTTCAAGAAACTGGGTTTGCAAGAAGTGCTAATGAGCCCACACTTTACTTGAAGAAACAAGGTATGAATGATTTTCTTGTCGTCCGCCTTTATGTCGATGACATGATTTTTATGGGCTCGTCTAAATCTATTATTGTTGAATTCAAAGAAAGTATGATGAAGACTTTTGAGATGACGATTTAGGATTGTTGTATTATTTTCTTGGTCTAGAAGTAAAGCAATGTGATGATGGAATTTTCATCTCACAAATGAAATATTCAAGTGAGCTTTTAAAAAAATTTGGCATGGCCAATTGTAAAGCAACGAACAACACTTATGAATGTGAATGAAAAATTACAGTTTGAAGATGGTATGGAAAAGGCAAATGAAAAGCTTTTCGAGAGTCTAGTTGGGGGTTTGAATTATTTAACCAATACTATACCATATATTTCATTCTCTGTAGGTACAATCTCCGAGTTCATACATGAACCATCAAAGCTTCATTTTGGGGCTACAAAGAGGATTCTACGATACGTCGTTGGAACACTTGATTTTGGAATTTTGGATTCCAAAGTGGCTGAATTTTGTTTGGTGGCCTATACGGATAGTGATTGGGCAACTTCTTTGGATGATAGGAGAAGTATTTCTAGCAGTATATTCACACTTGGATCATGAGCTATTACTTGAAATTCTAAGAAACAAGCAACAATTGCCTTATCATCTTTCAAAGCCGAGTATGTAGTGCAACATCTTCAACATGTCAAGCTATTTAGTTAAGAAAGATCCTCACCGATCTTAATCAAAGACAAAAGAATGCAACCGAGCTTTTTTGTGACAATAAAGTTGCAATTGCTATGGCAAAAAATCTAGCATTCCATGGGAGGACAAAACATATTGATATAAAGCATCACTTCATTCGGGAGCTTGTAGCGAGATGGAACTATCGGTTTGAAGTATTACAACACAAATTCTCAAATTGTAGATATCTTCACCAAATCACTTCCTCGAGCTAAGCATGACTTCTTCGGACTTAACTTGGTGTATGCGGTTTTGAATCAAAGGGAGTGTCGAAGAATGATTCAAACTGTGGCATGTCACGGTGCATGTGTCTTATGTTTAAACCTATTGTTTTATTTGCGAGTCATTAGTCAAATAACAAACCGCACCTATTTAGGTGATTAGTTGTCGAGTTATTCATTTTCGGTTAGAGTTTGTTTTTAGCAAACTTTTATGTATAAATAAGGCAATCACGGATTCAATAAATGATTAAGAGGGAACTTTTACTTCTATATATTTGTATCTTCTCTGTCTTGTCGGTTTATATTTAACAGATCATATCACTATTTTTGTTAATATTTTTTTTAAATATTCATTTTTTGAGAATTATTAGTCATAAATTTAATCCTTATAGTATAAAAATAACATTAATTATGAGTGTTTTTAAAAAAATGTCACTTAAAGTTTTGAGATACACACACACATATATATATAACGGACAATGCTTTTGGAATAGGAGGAGTAATAATTATAGAATAATTAGATTTATTGGTAACACTCTAAGCTTTATTATAAATGTATATTTTAATTGGTGATTTGCATGGATAAAGATGATTATTTGAAATTACTATCGACAGTAACTCTATTATGAATTGGCAATCCTTTCTATAATTTTTATTTATTTATTTTGAGAAAGAAAAAAGAAAAAAAGAAATTGTTGAACGGAGGTTAATTTCGTAATTAAAAGCCAGAACAACATACTAATCAGTCATTTGCCGTCTTCTCCGAAAAATAGTACAAAGTACAGGTAGGATAGACATGATAATGGCCCTTCAACCAATACGCACACTCAATTGCAATGTCACATTCAGACTACCCATGTAAAGTTCAGGGTGTCTCTTCTAGCTTGACGAAAGAAGGATACGTACTGTGATGCATGATTGAAGTTGGCAAAACCATTTCGATCAAAAATCAACATGATGCAATGTACTTACATATTGGTTAAATCCATTCAATTCAAATCTGATTATTTAATAAGGATATATATTAACTTGCACCTTTCTGTCATTCTTAATTTTTTTCTCTTTCTTGTGATTTAATAAGATAAACATATTTTTTGTCTAGTTTTTTCTCACCCAAAAAAGATTTCTTCCCGGTTTGGATTTAAGTTTCTACTTCTAAGGCTACAGACAAAAAATTATTTTCTTCCTGTCTCTATTGAGATTAAAGTTCATATCCTATTCAGCAGGCTCATAAGCACAATCTTCAAACAATATCATCAGAAAATATACATATACAACTAGATGTAGAAACAATTAATTCCGTTTACTGAAACAAAGTTGCATACAAAAGGAAATAAATGTCGTATTCTTAAAGCTCGTATCAGTACCAAGGAAACCAAACTTTGGGAAGGGATCACCTGTATGAAGGAATTATCAAGAAACTTGACTAACTCGATGCCAGCTATATATGAAGAAATTGCAGTTAGATACTGATCTTGCTTTAATAAATACAGCAATTAAATCAAAGATCTTAAGTAGCACTTTCACTACTCCAGCTTCTGCTCCCAAAAAACCAAGCCCATGAATTTTATTTCAAGAAAGGGCAGAAATATAAATAGGCACCAAAAATACGACACTGACGTCAGCTGCAGAACCTCATTGGCGGATTCCAAACTCACATTTAACTATTCTGAAGTCCACTGGGCGGACTCCAAGATTGCTTCTTTGTGACAGAACAAGAGTGAAAGATCTTTATGGTATTTTTTTTTTTGTTTGGTCAGGGCGTTTCGTTCTTCTCTAGTTGGGGTTGTCTGGATTCGTACTAAAAATTGAAGAGATGGAAACAGAAGATCAAAAACTTAAAAATGATTTGATTGTGGCAGCAAAGGCACTTATTTCACGTCCATCTTCTGTTGAAGAACTTCTTCGTTCACTTGAAGTGACTAATTCTTCCCTCTTTTAGTTTGCTCTTCTCGTCGTACATTTTGCATTAGTGATGTTTTGGATAGTTATGCATGCAATTTTGTGGACGGTTTATTGTCTTTCCCACCAAAAAAAAAAAAAAAAGGGTTGAAAACAGGTTTTTTTTTTTCTTGAGATAAATGTTAACCCATCTTGGGTTACTAGAATACCAATGAACTTCATTCCCATTGGTAGTTTGAGGTTGAGTTTTTATATGTGTATAGTTGCTTGCTATGATGGTGAAATTTCAGTTTACTAAGCGTGAGTACAAGGTTTTTTCTGGGGAGGGACCAATTTATGTTGGACTTCTAGTAAAATCAGGCGGGGCTAAAGAAAATTGTATAGTTGTCGTTTTAGTTTGTATGGCATTATAATTACATTTTTCATGGCTAAATCTATAATTATGGAGTTGGGTTTTTATCCTTTCTGTTTTTGTGAAATTAAGTTGTTCTTTCTTTGTCTCTTGCTGATTAAATGCTGAAGCAAATGCATTATCTCATTCCTGTTTCTTTCCTTCTTTTGTTAGGAACTTGGGAATTGTTTAATGAGCGTGACTCAATCACTATCCGAGTCTATGCTAAGGACTCTATATCCTGCAATTAAGGCACTGACAGCAAAAGGCCTTTTCAATCATGTGGATGTGGATGTCAAAGTTTCGGTTGCGTTTTGCATCAATGAGATTATGAGAATAACAGCACCAGATTTTCCTTTTTGTGAGGAACAGATGTTGAAGGTAACTAAAATAGCAGCATGCTTTTCAGTTTTGCTTAACAAACACTTTTGGAAGCTTCAGTTCATTGCTTCTGCTTGATCATGTGGGCCTTATTCAACCTTTGATTGTGTCACAGGAAGTTTTTCAGCTGATTGTAGCAGCATTTGAAAATCTATCCGATACCTCAAGCCGGTCATATGATAAAAGAGTTTTAATTCTTGAAGCCTTTGCAAAGATCAGAACATTTGTGCTGATGCTGGATCTTGATTGTGTTTCCTTAGTTTCACAGATGTTTAAGCATTTTCTGGGAAATTTACGGTAAGACATCGAGTTGGGCTTTTCTTTTGGTTAATTTACTTGTTTACTGTAGTTGAACTGAGAGTCTGTTCATTGTGATGAAATATTGCCGTTATATATATATAGTTTTTGGTGGCAGAAGTTTTCATGTGCCGAGGATCAATTTGCTGTGTTCTTTTGAGAAAGATTGGCACACTAGTTTCAACTTATTCCATGCTGGATGATAACCAATGGTCCATGATTTTTTAGTAATGCTGCGTCAAGTTAAATATGTGCTTCTACTAAAATTTTCTGAAGCGGATATTTTCATTTTGGTCTTCCCTTTGTAATCAGAAACTTTAGTCTGTACACCAATAAGTTCATAATGTTACTATGTCGATTAAAATTCTTGAAACTCATTTCTTCCTTATTGAAGCTTTAACCTCACTTTGTATAAGTTTTGGTAAATGTTTCTTGCAAGCCCTTAGCTGCTAGTAACAGTGCTCAGGTGATTCTTTGATGGATCATAGTTTTTGAACTTCTTTTGAGCTGTCTTTCTTCTCTTAACCCTCCTCGCAAATAGTGGTTTTACAAATAACGAGAAAATTTTTTTGCTTTCATATAGACCAAGTAATCTTGTTGCTATAGCATATAGTTTGTTGTCTGGTTATAGTTTGATGCTTGTTATCTTGCAGCGATATTAGGGAGATAAACGTTAGGGTGTATAGTTTGTTAACAAAAGCTTCTGACCAATTATTGCCAGCTAATTGTTGTATAATTGTATTCTAAATATTGACTACATATTTTCTTTCAACTGTGTGATATGTAATAAACTAATAGAAGACATAGATTTAGATTCCAATAAGGATGTACTGAAATTGTTCATGAATTTATTTTCACCATAGGCAATTTACATCTCCCTATGTAGGATTCTTACGTTTGGTGCCCATGCTATTTGACTTTGTGGATTTGTAATGATCTATCTTCTGATAATAAATATGAAAGGCAAGCCAATGATATGTCACCACTGTGGTGAAGGTTATGCCACAGAAGTACGAGGCACTACAACTTGTGTTAATGTTCCTTGAGTCATGGATTTTAGTTTTTTCTTTTGCTCTTTTTTTCCTTCTATATGGTGAAGTACTTTTTTAATGTTCTGTGTTTAATTAGATGGATGCTGATTTTTTGAATTTGATTCCTTCAATTGTTAGAGAAAACCATCCAGATGTCGTCTTTTCATCTATGGGGTCAATCATGATTCTGACCTTGGAGGAAATTGACGAGATTCCACCAGAACTTCTCTCCCCACTTTTGGATAGTGTAAGAATTGGAAACAAGGTGAAAGCTTGTTATGGTATCTTTTTAACATTCTTGTACCGACTAGTCTCCATGGGTGATGATTAAATGACTTTCTATTTTCCAAATCCTTTCTCCAGGATGTTTTACCTATCACAAGGAAGCTAGGAGAGAAAGTGATTGATTTTTGTTCATCCAAACTAGAATCCTATATGCATCAAGCAGTTAACTACAAGGGCTTTCCTTTAGAAAGTTATGGTAAAATTGTTGCTCGTATATATGAGAAAGAATCTGAGGCTTTGGAGCGCCATGTTCTTGTTTCTCAATACAACACTCCTGGGAAATGTCTGGTATGCATCTGTCCATTGTTGTGTGACTAAGCATTTACGGTTTGTATTTGTTATTTATTGTCACTGACATTTTCTTCTTGCTTCAACTTGAAAATTCGAACACTCTCTTCATTGTTGTGTAACATTCTCTTCATTTATGGTAGTTGTGCACTCAATCATGTTTTGACTAGGAAAGGCTAATTGCATGGGTGTAATGTAACCCTAACTTGAAATTTTACATGAACAAATTTTGGTTTTGAGATCAGTACCAAATGTCCCGCAGATATGATTGTATATGATAAATTGTCCGGCACATTAGCTATCTGAATAAACCATTGTAATATAGTCTTCTAGTTGGTTAACTTTTTTGAAATTTTGAACCAATATTTTAATTAAAATCCAATTTGAAACTTCGTTGGAGAGAAAATTTATTTTTACTATATACAAAATATTGAGCTAAGAGACAAATTTATAGGCAGAGAAAAGGATTCTTTTGCCCCACAAAGAAGGACACAATAAAATCCCTAAATTATAGAATAAGCTAACAATCAGGGAACTAACTTAAAATTTTTTATGAGATTAATTATCTATTTTTCAAATAGAATGATTCGACATATCATTCCCAAATCATTCTAATAAACCGAGATCTTTCTACACAATTATAAAAAGAATTGATTTTTATTATGGCCATGAACGTGGTGATATTGAACGACATGATTATGTTATACATCTTTTGTTATGCAACTTTTGAGTTAACAATTCTGTCAGCATGTTGCTTCAACATGATTCCCTTGTTAAGACATTCGGTTAATGGCCACGCACTAATTCATTTGTTTTTCTCCAATAAAAAAAGTTGAATTCTTTAAGTTCCTCCTTATGATGATAAATGTTGTAGCAGCTCATATATGGTTCACCAAATAGTTGTAGAACCTTTATCAATGAAAGTATTTGAGGATTTCCGAGCATATAGCCATGGAATAAAATGTTAAAGGCAAACTTTTACTGACTTTTGCGTTTTCTATCATTATTGTGTGAAGCTTTTTATTCTCAAGATGTAAACAATGAATTTCCAAGAACAGAAAGAGTTGCATTTTTTCGTCTCCTTCTATGTTTTTTATTTTATTTTATTTTAGGCAATATTGCACTTCTTGACACTCAGTTTTGGATTTTAAGTAAATTACACGTTTTGTGACGAGGTAGTTTATGCTGAACATGATGCACTCATGTACCATGTATATCTGTTGTTTAGCTGACTTCTGTTTTCTTTTTGATGAATGATTTCTGACAATCTTGATCGTGTCTCAGAAAAAGTCTGAAAAATGTGATCTCGCAAGGAGACGGGGGCGAAAAAGAAAAGGTGGCAAACTTAAACAAGGTTTGCAAAGTTCTCCTGTAGTCCCAACGGAGAGTTTGTCAAGTAAAGATAGAAAGAGTGGTGAAGACTCACAGCCTAAGAACGCTCGGTTGAAAAATCAATACAATGGAACAAATGTTCCAAGAGGCAAAAGATCAAGTAACAAGGTTGATTCTGAAAACAATGGTGATGAGAAGAACTCAGTCCTCAAACAACTTGAGGCAAACTGTATGGGAGTTGACATGGAGGATAACTTATTAGTAAAACAGTGGGTACGTAAAAAAAGACGAGGGTATAAGGATTACAAAGCATACTGAACTTAAGCCAATAGGAGAAACTATTCTCACTGTATAGTCTTGCAATCTAAAATGAAGAAATCCTAAGTTGCAAACACTGATATTAAATGTATCTTTCTTTTTGTTCTTGTATCCAGCTTAGCTATATGGTCATCTCGAAAGAGTCAACATACTAACTAGTTTTGAACTTCTAATTTTATCTTTCTTTCCCATATTGGAAGTGTAACGCAGATGATCAAACACTCAAATAACAAAATCATCCTTAATTTTACTTTTTATTTTCAACTAGATTTGTATTTCTACAGTTTATCAAACCACACCTAAATTCTATAACAAATCTCTAGATCGGAGGACAAGAACCTCTGGCTAGAGCCCAACGTCATCAATTCAAGTCAGCCCACTCCTCTGAAGCTCATCGTAATGGTTAATTTGTCTGTGCCCAAGCCCATTCCATTTGTCCTCCTCAAAAAGGTTGTTCAACCATACCATGTCATACAAGTATTATTACTGTCATTGACAGATAACTTGAAGAAATTGATTTGATGATTAAAAAAATGCCTTTTATTTATTGATGTTTTAGATTTAAATTAAATTACATGAAAGATGCGTCATAAATTAATATAAGCATATCCTTTCTCAGGCGCAAGTAGCGTCGGGAGTTGAGATCAGGATGCTCAGAATTATGGTTTGGTTTTAGTCAAACTGAGGTTGAGGTGCAGAACTTAAGTAGAATGGATGGCTGATAGGCAATGCAAAGATCTGTTACAACTTACAAACAAAGCGTGAAAATAAATAAATAAATAAATAAAACACACTACTCATTGGGTCTCGTTTTGGCAAACCACCCTAACAAATGCAAAATGGATCATAATCAGTTCAAAGCCAAGAAGAAAGTAATGAAACCACGCTTGTTCGAAACAAAAGCAGAACCCATGGAGTGCTAGTGCTACAGACAGAGACAGAAACATATCATGAAAAAAACAAGACGAGAAATGGCATTTAAGGTACAAAACCAATATCCTTGAAGTATTCATGCTCCAGAGCAGTCCTGGCAGTAATTCTTTTAGTAGGATCCAAGCAGAGCATTTTCTGATATGTTAAAAATAGGACAGATTAAGATTCTGTTGCATCATACACTTTATCGAATAGTGACAGCGTAACTATAAAATCCACTTACAGAAAGAAGATCCACACCAGCTTTTTCAAGAGTTGGAGCTACAGTTGCCAAATCCTGCAAATTAAAGCAGGCATATGAAACTTCAAAAGAATACAACTCTTATCTTAAATAAAATAAACAGCATGGCTTGAAAAAAAAAAAAAAAAAACAAAGAATGACACCTTAGAAGGCCACTTAGGGAATGCACTCTTGAAGTCCGGCAAAGAAGTCACTCCAGGCCATGTGTCCTCATTTGGAGTACCCAAGATTCTTCACATAAAACCAAAAGCGAGTGAATATGCATTAAAAAAATTAAATGCCTTCAGAATCAGAGTTTCTGTAACTTCTTCAACAACATATTTGTTTACAACAGTATGTATGAACATCCCCAGCAAATTGAACAGCTCTGCCACATTTACACTATTACATCAAACAAGATCAACTGCGCACGCACACACGAAAAAACATGATCTAACTCACCATCAATGGTCAGGCAATCCATTACATGTGAATCAACTTTAAGACAGAATAAATTCCAGAAGAGGAGCAGAGTGGGAGGTCATCTATGAGAAGATCATAACCCATATTGTCACAAAATGATGCAAAGTCTCACTATAAATATATAACAAATAGACTGGCCACTCATATTGAGATCAGAATCTCACATAAAAGGCGATTAACAAATTTATATTACACAACCTTCTCCTAATTTAACTAATCCGCTGTTTTGCATTTTTAACTATTTTGTGCAAGGCCAATAATTACATCTCAAAATGTATTTAAATAGAGTTGATGGCCACTCAGCCCACTCATTCAAACAAAGGAAATGTGACAACAGCTAAAGGTGCAGCAAAATATGGAAATTGTGATTCCAAACTAGCCATGTCAAAGACTTTCTTTGGCAGCTTGGTTCAGGTTGTCCTGGTTTGGCCTAAACCACAACCAACTTGAGGTCAGGTTGATTCCTAGAATTTCAAACCAAACCCAGCCATTAGAACCAATAGCCAATGCAACCCATGTAGGGCTTAGTCATTTGGATTTGACTGGCTCAAAGGATCTTTTCTATCAAAACAGCTCAATGTCGATTTGTGCATTAAAAAAAAAAAAAAAATCCACAGTAGAACCATCAAATATTGTATCTCATTAATAAACAACAAAACACAAACAAAAATGCACATATGTGTTTTATATCAACACATATCAGCTCTGAAGCAACACTTTAACCCCTAACGAGATTTTTCAAAGGCAATCCTCATCTTCTAAATCAACCCAAAACACTGTAAACAGCTATGATCAATTGCTTCACAGGTTGACCCAGACAACCTTATGTCACACTAAGAAAGACAAGGTTAGCCTCACTATTCCATCTTAATCTTAATGCCATCTTCACTTTCTTCTTGCATGCCACAAATGTTAGTTTTATAGACTTTACTAGATTAAAAGAACTCAAAAAAAGATGGAGAAAATAGCTGAGGCATGGCTAGCCAAACTCTAAATGCAATGTATCTAACAAACATTATAAGAAAGCCCAAAAGTGGTTGAGAAGCTATAACACCTGAAAATTTTGAATAATTCATCAATCTCGGAATCTCCAGGGAACAATGGCTTCTGGTTCACCATCTCAGCAAATATACATCCCACTGACCACACATCAACTGGAGTCGAGTAATGGCGAGATCCAAGCAGAATTTCAGGAGCTCTATACCACAGGGTAACGACCTGCAGAGAAGCACCCGATACATATGCCCAAATAAAACACTGATTATGATTGTCATATTATTTCCTAAAATTGCATTAAAAAAATCCAATGAAGCTGGATATTTAGTACTTCTATGCTTCTATTTTTTTGTTTATCAGAAAAAAAAATTGATATTTTATTTTCAGATATCATACCACTAAAGATTTTGCAAACGTAGAATTCTAAATTTTGAGAAGTTAGTCCAAACAGACCCTTAGCATCATGATAATTAGAGCTAGCCAAACCCAAACAGGGCTCTGTGTGTGTGTGTGTGTGTGTGAGTAAGAGCCAACTAGAATTGTTTGCATGCCCATTTTTAAAATTTGCTCGTGATGAAAACTGTAGGAGAAACAGATACTTCTTTTGACAGTAAATAAACTAAACATTGAGTTTTCGCTATATAATGTGCAGAAAAAGAAAACTAATTAGATAGTAATAATTCAGATTCAAGACATTCTAATCAAACATTTATTGGAATGCAGGAACATTAAATTAAATAGAACCCAAGGCATACTGATACCTCATGTGTAAATGTCCTAACAGGTATACCAAATGCTCTAGCCAGTCCAAAATCTGCAAGCTTCAGCGCATTGGTTTGGCGATCAATAAGCAAATTCTGTGGTTTCAAATCTCGATGCAGAACTCTATGAGAATGGCAGTAAGCAATGCCACGGAGAATTTGATAAAGAAATGTCTGCAAATCATTCATTCAAGTTAAGACAGAAAAAGTTAATCATGTTAATAAAGACCTGCAGAGAAGGAACACAAACATATAAACAAATGACTTTTAGAAGAAGGTGTTCTAAAAGGCAGAACGCATGAACTTCCAGATATTCATGGAAAGGTCTAGCTCACTTTGACCAGGCGTGGATCATTAGCAAATTCAGGAGAAGAATCCATGTGCTTCTTCAAATCCAAGTCTAGATACTCAAAAACCAAGTAAAGGCGCTTCTCACTGTGCACCACATCCTGCAGCCTGTCACCAGAATAACAATCAGATAATTTGTTATATGGAAAATCACAAGAAGAAAAAAGATCTAAACAGTTAAGAATAGATAGTGATAAAGGAGAAAGAAAGTTATAGCAAAAACAGTCAGCTAAGATGATTTGACACTGCCAAAAGTGGTGCTAAGTAACTGTTACCAATTCAGCAGAAGAGTGTTTTTTTTTTTTTTTTAAGCAAAGAAAACTATTACAAGGTAGCAAGGCAGTGATATGTATAAAGAATGAATTGATAAACTGTGCACATCATTTACACTTGCAAAAGCTTTCCTTCTATTCTAGAAATATAAAATCCTACTATAATCATCTAGGAAAGAGAACAAGAAAAGCTCGTCACCCCAAATACCCTTTTGCTTGTTTCCATGGAATGCAACAACACAACTCCATATTTTCAACAACACAACCCCAAAAAGCCTAAATGAGATGTGGCCTTGTTCAAGATGCAAACAAGTAGTTGCCCCTCCACCTTTATCCCAATCCAACACTTTAGAAATATGTTTGGAGGCCTGCTCCATAAGCATGATTCGAGGTTAGCACCTGGGAGTTGTAGTATGGTTTGGCATAATGCAGTGGAAAGCGAAAAGGAGACGGAAATTGTAATTACCTGACAATGTTACCATGCTGCATCTCTTTCAAGAGAGAAATTTCTCGGATAGCAGTGCTGGGTACGCCCTCATCTTCCTGCTCTAACCGGATCTTCTTCAAAGCAATGGTCTCATTAGTGACACGATCACGAGCTTTATAGACCACTCCGTAGGTTCCTTCACCAATTTTTTCCACTTTCTCATACTAAACCCAAACAAATTAATTGAGTAATTAATTAAGAGCCAGTAAAACAAAGAAACGCAAAATTAATGATGATTATAAGAGCAATGTCTAGAACACAACACAGATTATTATTATTATTATTATTGATTACCTGCTCCATGGGTATGGGTATGGGTTGGTCAAATCAAACACCGCCTCTCTCTCTCTCTCTCTCTCCCTCTGCAACAAACAAAAGAACAAATTAACAACAATATGAGGAAAATATAATAAAAAAGATGAAAGGCAGGCAGGCAATTCAGCGAAGCAAATGCAGCACCGGCAGTGTTTAGTAGTAGAAGCAAAATCAATTACGGTGATTATTATGAAAAGGGATTGGGCAAACTAAGAAAGAAAGAAAGAAAGAAACCCTAGCTTTTTCTTCAGCTTTTGGTATTGGCAGATTAGATTGATACAGAAATGGGAGATCGATCGGATGGAGTATTACTTACCTCTTCTCTTCTCTTCTCTTCTTTCTCTTCTCTTACCACAAAGAAAGAAGAAGGTGAAGGGAAAGGAAAGGAAGGAAGCAGAATCACTCACTCTGCAACTTCGTTACGCTCTTCCTGTCCGTTTTACTCTTTTTTTTTTTATCCCTAGTCACTCGAACAAATGCTCTCTTTAGTCAATAATCGTTGTGGTTTCCATTTTTTACAGATTACATATTTTTAGTTTCAAATGGAATCCAAAAGTTAGGAAAGAAATAATTTTTTTGTAAAAAATTATAAAATCCAAAACACATAAAAACAAAATTTTCATAAAAAAATTAATTAGAAATTAATGTTTATGAAAAAAAATACACAAATTGAATCAAGTATGTTTCATCAATAATTGATAATTTTATCATTGATTGATGAAGTAAAAATATAAAATCCTTTTTTCAAAATATATAAAAACAAACTTTTATGTGGTGATTAAACAAAATGTTAGCAAAAAAATAAAATTATAAAAAAACATTAATTAATAAAAAAATACCAAATAATTTTTTTTATTTATGAATTTAAGTTAAAAATAATTTTCAGTATACGTCATCCTCCTATTTTTGCCCCCATTAAATATACAAAAAAGAAGGGAAAAAAAAAGAAAATGAAAAAAAATAATTTCAGGCTTGGACAGCCTAGACACACTAGGCCAAGCAGGAGGCCTAGGCTTGCTCAGCCCAGACACCATAGGCCCAAGACTGGCTGCCTGGATGTCCACCCCAATTAGCCTTAGAAGAGGGGTACGCAGCCCAGACGAGGTAGGCCCAAGTCTGGCTGCCTGTATGTCCAGCCCAATTACCCTCGGAAGAGGAGGAGGTTCGGCCGAAACTGAGAGGGCCGTTATTGGACACAAATCGTATTATTTGTAATAGAATAGATCTATCCATAGGCTATTACTATCATACTACAGTTGCAAATTGTGTATCATTTCTGGGGAATACGTAAGACTTTAAAACTTGAGTAAATTATAAATTAGTCCTTGTAGTTCAAAGAAATAAATTGATTAATCCTTCTTATGATATATACTACAATTGCAAGCATTGAGAGTAGAGAGAGAGAGAGAGAGAGAACAGAAATGGAGATGGAGATGGAGCAACTACTGAGCATGGGTTTTCCTGATGAATTGGCGGCTCAAGCTCTGGCGGCCACCGGTGGCAAATCAACTGTCAAAGCCACCGAGTGGATTCTCTCCCAAAAATCATCACCTCATCATCCTACTCCTAATAACAACCCATCTTCCACTTCAAACAACAACCCAAAGCCAAATGGATTCTTCCAACAGCCAAAACTAGACCGCTTCTTTCGTTTCCCATCACCAAAACCGCCACAAATACCATCCTCCTCCTCCAATTCTCCCACCCAAACGCCCACACCACCACCACAAGAAGAACACGAGGATTTATTAACACTATCAACCCCTAATCCAATCCCTATTCCTCCCTCTTCTAAACGTCCCAAATTACTTATTCCATCATCCACCTCAACTCCTCCTAATCATACTACTACTAGTGATCAGCCCTTATCCGAACGCATGCGGCACGAGGATTTATTAACACTATCAACCCCTAATCCAATCCCTATTCCTCCCTCTTCTAAACGTCCCAAATTACTTGTTCCATCATCCACCTCAACTCCTCCTAATCATACTACTACCAGTGATCAGCCCTTATCCGAACGCATGCGGCCGCGCTCGATCGATGACGTTATCGGCCAGGACCTCCTTCTTTCCCAAAACTCTCTCCTCCGCTCTGCTATCCGTTGCACCCGCATCCCTTCTATTATCCTCTGGGGCCCTCCTGGTACTGGTAAGACCTCAATTGCTCGTGCTATTGTCAATTCCGCTAACTCTCACGGCTTGTCTTCCTATCGTTTTGTTTCTTTGTCTGCTGTTACATGTGGAGTTAAGGATGTTAGGGATAATGTTGAAGATGCTAGGAAGTTCAAACTTAAGAATGGTAAAAGGACTGTCCTTTTTCTTGATGAGGTTCACAGGTTTAACAAGTCTCAGCAGGATTCTTTCTTGCCTGTTATTGAAGATGGTACCATTGTGTTTATTGGGGCCACTACTGAGAACCCTTCTTTCCATTTGATCACACCATTGCTTTCTCGCTGTAGAGTTCTCACGCTTTCCCCTTTAGAGCCTCGCCATGTACAGACCATTTTAATGCGCGCAGTGAATGATCCTGACAATGGATTATCTAAGAGCTTAGGGGATTTGGGAGTTGATGTGAGTGAGGATGCTATTGAATTTTTATCGATGAATTGCGATGGTGACGCGCGTGTGGCGTTGAATGCCTTGGAAGTTTCTGCTACAACTGCAGCTGCACGAGTGAAAAGTGATGGGGATTTGAGTTTGGCGAGTGTTACCTTGGATGATGCCAAGGAGGCGCTTCAAAGCAAGCATCTTGCTTATGATAGAGCAGGGGAAGAGCATTATAATCTCATAAGTGCACTTCACAAGTCTATGAGAGGAAGCGATGCAGATGCATCCATTTATTGGTTGGTGAGGATGTTAGAAGGAGGCGAACAGCCTCTTTATATTGCAAGGCGTTTGGTAAGGTTTGCAAGTGAGGATGTTGGCTTGGCTGATCCTCTAGCACTTAACCAGGCTGTTGCTTGCTACCAAGCTTGCCATTTCTTGGGCATGCCCGAGTGCGATGTGATTCTTGCTCAGTGTGTAGCTTACTTGGCTTTGGCTCCTAAATCCATATCTGTCTATCGAGCAATGGGAGCTGCACAGAAGGTTGTTAGAGAATCAGTCGGACAAAATGAAGGAGTGCCAATTCATTTGAGAAACGCACCTACCAAGTTAATGAAAGAGCTTGGGTATGGGAAGGACTATATCTACACTCCTGATGATCCCACTGCAAAACAGAGCTTTTTACCACCTTCGCTCCAGGGCTACAAGTTCCTTGATTGGCCAGCCAGTGATGCCAATAATAGATGAGAAATTGTTTGATCTCCAGCATAGGTTTTGGAAGCCGGCAGTTAATGTGCATTAGCAGCTAGTTTCTGTTATTGTGTGTGGGTGTGTGCCTGATAGTTTTTGTTGTAACACTCTGCTGCTGTTTTGTTAATATTCTGACACCATGTTGGTTTTTGGAACTGAATAGAAACATGGCTTACAAGCGTATAGGAAAGTCTAATGTACTTGACGATCTTAAACTATGAATGGACCAAGTCTCCGGTTGGAGTTATACCTTGATTTATCAAGTGATGCGTTTGTGCTTCCTGCTTCCTGCTTGGAGGTTAAATAGCTTTGTGCTTGATTTATCCAGTGATGTCTTTGTGCTTGATGTATCCAATGATGTCTTTGTGCTTGCTACTTTGTGACAGCTGACTCATTTTGTCATGTTTTCAAATTTAACGGGGCTGTCATTTTCTTTCCTCTGCTGGCACAAAAACAACATAATTAAAATATTTTGCCCTTTTGCTTAACAAACTCAAACTATGAGCTTGGAAGTGGTGACAAATATGATACATAATTCACAAATTCTTTGTGTTGCCCTTTCCCCGTTTTCCATTAGTCTTCTTCTTTGTCTTTTTCTCTTTCTTGTAAAATCCCTTATTTCTCTATGCCTTCTCTTCCTCTTTGCTCTTTTTTTTTTTTTTTTTTCGCTGTCGCTGGTATTCCCTCTCTCTGGATTTCTTTACATGACCTTCATCCATGTTGTTGCCTGTGTTGTTCTCATTAATTTCCTTGCACTTTCTTCTTTCTGCTTCTGTTGTTCTTTGTTTTTTTTTTCCTTTCATGCGGGTGTTTCTTCTCTTTTGCTTGATTCTGCACCTCCTCATTCGTCTATCTCTTCTGTTTCTTTTTGGGTCATGGGTTTCTGCACAAGTTTTTGGTTGTTGTTTGCTATTTACCTTGTTTCCTCTGTTGCTTCATTCTTTTTGGCAAATTTCCTGCATCGTTGTGGGTTTCACATGTAGTAATTCGACCATTTTTAACTATTTGTTTGTCTTCCTTTGCCTTTTGTGCCCTCTCATAAGTGTTTGTGAAAAGATGTGTTTCTTCTATTAAGAAATTCTCATGAATCATTGTTTGTACATTAGACTTACTAAGATTTCACCATAATTCACAAATATGATACATAGATACAACCAGTCAGTCAGTCAGTCAAACTAAATTTGGCCCCCAGATTACAACATAAGAAATTACCTCCTCATGAGTTATTACTAGAACTCAATCATGCATAGTGAGCCTATTACATGGAGAGACAGGCAGCCTCTTTGAAACGCTCGCAATAGGCGCTACTGAAAGGGTGGCTGCCTTATTTTTGGAGCCCAATTTCATGCTAACTGCACAACTCAAAAGAGCAAATCAGTCAATCCCCCTGCAGAGCTAGAGGAGAGGGAGGGGGCTGTCCGTGGATGGGGTTTTGAATATTTATATCAATCAACTATGACACTAAAGGCAATATTCTACACTTCATCTGTAAATAACCGGTGAAGAATGTCACTCAGTAATACTGCTTTGTTTTGGCTTTGTCCTGTCTTCCAGACCTTGAACCCTGGAGGAAAGTAGTCAGAATCATTCCAATGTTTTAATAATGTCAACGAGAAGGGACCTTGTATATCTCCTTGGGGATCTAAATAAAGCCACAAACAACTTCCCCGATCACAATCAATAGTCTGAACACTATCTCGATGCCTTGGGCCTTCATCTTCTTCACTGTCGCTCAAATCTATCACCTGCACATCTATTGTGCGTTGAGGGTGCTTCTTCTCTTCTATGTTGACAGAAAGCATTTCACTGTTGCTCTCCTTGAAGATGTTTGTTGATTGCTTTGGCTGATCTTCCACAAAAACATCATGCTGGCAATCTGAACAGAATCATGTTATACCAATGAGCAATAAGAATTGAAGGGTTAAGAATACCCTGCTGATTCGTACAAAGATGAGAAACCTTCTAAACAGAAATGATTAATTCAAGATGGCCAAGATAAGCAAATGAATACCCTCTTTTTTCCGAACATTTCACGGTTTGTCCCCAACAGAACAGAGTATAAAACATCTAAAATAAGAGAATTATACAGATTCCCATCTGACAAGGAACCATAAAATTATGAAGCTGTAAGTGCCTGCATGCACCACCAATAGGAGGCAGGGGAAATTTGCAAGGCAGGGAGGTTTGGCAAGGGGATGCAGCATCCTTTGAGGAGGAAAATCATTTCCCCAACATGTTGAAGGATATATAGTTAATACTATACAAAACTAGCATAAGCAGGATTTCTTAAATTTTTTTGTTGTTGCTTGTTTTATATGCAATCTTGCTAGTAGCATAGGTTGAAGTATTTCTGTATGCAGCTTCTTTACCTCAAATGGCTCATTCTTCTTTAATGCCTACTGCCTAGTTTATAAAAAAAAAAAAAACACACCACCTTTTCTAGGCAAATAGAAAAAGCTCATTACTTTCTCTGTAGTTACCCCTTACCACCAAATGTGATAAAATTGCATCACTCCCTATGATAGACAACAATAACTGGAATGCCTGTACTATATGAAGTAAAGTGATGACCGATCTATGTTTCTTTTGAATCATGAAAGAACTTAGAGGAAAATATTGACCACTTGCTTCTAGAACAAAATAATTTGTCAAGCAATTCCCAATTTCCTTCCCTCTAACCTAGATATCCCAATTCCAAATTCTCAAACAACAAAGAAAAAACAAAAGATATCCCAATTCCAGATAACTGTTTTATAAAGAGAAGGGAATAAAATATGAAAGAGAATAATTTACCCTTTATATTGCTTTGTTTTGGTGTTGCCAGGACAGCTTGGTTTCCCGAAAAAGAAAGAAAACAATTTCATATTGTTTAATAAAACTAAAGTTGTTATGTCTCACAGCAATGCTGGAGAATTTATACAAGTATTGACATCCAACATTACAACTCATTTTGATACATTTATTTTGGATAGTGAACTCAGAAAAAAATAAATGAATATTAAAGGTTTACTGTAGAGAATACTGCCATAGACTCTGCTTGGTATCAGGAGATGAACGGGTAAGATAAATTGCCTCAGTTCTACAGTACAAGAAGAAGTGTTATACTACCCTAAGCTCACGCTTCCAACTAAAAATGCAAGAGGGGACATATCAACTTTATGCATGCCAAATGTGCATCCAATGGATCAGTGCTTTCCAAAATTAATGTGCTGTATCCTTCAAATGATTATATTAAGACCTATATGAATGTAGGTTAACACGGCCACCCATACTCACAGGCAAAGTTTTTTATACCATACACGGTCTAAGGATACACAGCATCTAAGAAATTATCCTGTGAACACAGGGTTCCATATAGCTGATCACTCACCCTGTATAGAAGAAACAGAAACTGAAGAGGTCTTAAATTTCCTACAAGCTTACCACACCATGTTACCGTACCACAAGCTTCCTAGTATTTAAATGTTTAAACAACTTATTTTGCAAGCTTAGCTTGCTCACATCTTCAACATGAATCATGATTTCAAAACCCATTCTATGGTAGGAGCGTGCAAGGCATTTTGCAATATGATAAGTAATTTGGAAATTGCTTATAAATAATATTGAATTGTCTAAACCCGCAAGCAAATCACTGCAGCCTTCAAAATCAAAATACAATCTCAATCTTCACAGTTTCTCAGAAATCGTAGATTTATTTATGGTTTCTAATTCCTATCAGACAAATTGGCAGTTGTTCTTCAATGGATCGCCAAAGGGGTTGGAGTGCCTTATTATTTTGGACTAGATTGTTGTCTTTTTTTTCCTACTTGAGAAAATGTCTTAATCTACATTTATGTATTACTAGTTGGTTGTCCGCATTATCCTGCAGGTAAAGCATAACATATGAAATCATTTGTAAAAAATAGTTTTAATTTGATAGCATGTATTATGTTACAAGTCTGCTAAAATATATTGAATTAAGGGTAAAAACAAATTAATCTAATTTTATAATTTATTCTTTCTTGTGATTTTCATAAATTTTGTAGCTAAAAAACACGATTTGTTAATTTTTATGTATTGATATTGAAATATAATCTGATTTCATAAGAATTTCCATAAGAAATGACAAATAAAAAAAAATAATGTTAAACAATAAGAGTAATATAATCTGATCGATATATATATATATTAAATTCTGAAAAATTATAATTGATTTTTTATAATCTTTGCAGCCAATTCAATGATAAAAAAAAACAAAAGCAAAAAAATAAAAAATAAAAAGCATTTCAATGCACATTAAAATATATATAGATATATATCAACTCGAAAAATTTAATTTTTATTAAGTTCCAATCAATCTCTTTCAACTATTTTATGACTTAAAACTATTATAAACACACTCTTCTCACTAAGATAAACAATATAAATGTAATATCAGCTACAAAAGAGACCAAAATTAAAGCCGATTATGGCTTTCTCTCTCCTCTCTCTGCATTTAGGACTAAATTACAACATAAATAAACTTGAAAACCAAAATAAAATTTTTGAAAACATCAGGGATCAAAGTGCAACATTAGAAAAACCAGCACATAAATGCCTCGAGACAACCTAAAAATCACAAAAAATGCAACTGCATAGTGCACATGAGTCTAAATGAACAATAAATGAATAGTATTGAGGTGAATAGTATCATGAATAGTAAATATCCTAAATCTTTTAGTGTTTTTTTCTAATTCTTTTCCCACCCTTCTAATAAAAATTTCTTCTTTCATCTGAAAAAGAAAATACCGCATGCAAATGCTTTCTAAGCAAAAACAATATTCTTCATTTCCCCACTCAGTTGTAAATACCAGATCATATAGATGTATGCAAACAGACATGCAGATGCATGTGCAAATATGCGCCCACTAGAGAAACAAAAAATTTTCTTCTGGCGCAACATCACTAGAAAGAATAACTGAATGTTACTGACATACCTGCAGAATTCTTGCTGAAAGAAATCCAGGTCAATGAAGTTTTATTTGAAGCTACATCAGAATTAGGAATTTCCAAAACTCCATTGAGAGATGATTTTGGTGAACCATCATTTCCTCGTTTTATATCCACTGGAAAATCCTCTGGCACAAGCTCAACTTCTAATTCTTCGGCAATGACTTTCGGAATGTCAAGCAACAGCCGTGTCTGTTCATCTGGAGTCTCAAGCAGCTTCTTTTTTTCCAAGTACTCAAACAGCGTAAAAGCTCGAGCGAGTTAAGGATTCAAAATATAATGCTGCAGTAGGTAGACAAAGCAAGAGGAAGTATAATGCAAGGAACAGAGGAAAAGATTAATATGGAGGCATTGCATTTCTAAAATCAAATCCGTTTGTGGTATAGTTTATCATAAAAGTAAAAAAAAGAAGGAAAGGTAAAACTTTGACTATTTGTTTGCATGTAAAATGGCTCCTAGAGTAAAAACCCTGTCATGAAAAAAAAAAAAAAACACAAAAATCTCTACACATACATCTGATGCTCAGTTCAAAGTATGGAAAAGCTTTCTCGGGGAGTGGAATCAAAATTCAGGACAAATTAGACCCTAAAGTTTGACTGTTTGAGAAACCTAACTAGGCTACCAGCCATATGGATTAATGATTCTACCCAAATGGATAGGATGTATGCCATTAATTTAACTATTACTCATAGAAAATTTTATAGTGCCTCGGCAAAATCAAAATCCCATATCCTTTTCCATTTTGAGTAGACTCAATGCATTCCCTTTTCCATGATTAGACTGTGATTGACCCTCAACTTTTTGGCCTTGAAATCAAATTGTGACTGGTTTCTTCATGCATACAATGATTCCTAAGACTTGAATTTCCTCAAGGAACTAATGATAGTTATCCAACTCATCGATGATCTATTACCTGAACAAATGTGACTTTTAGCCCACAGCATTTAAGATGTGACTTTTGGCCCACAGCATTTAAGAAGTGAAGCACGCAAGTCTTAACCAATAGCAGTAGGCACCAGCCAGAGCCATGCAATTATCGAGCAAATTTGCTATCACTAAATCATAGAGAATCATGAGTTCTTTGATAAACTAAATGGGATTGATTTTTGTCCTAAAGCACAGTATTTCTTGGTGATAATCAATTATATTAGTCTGGGAAACTTAATATGATAATTCATGAAATGTTGGCCTCAGAGCAATCCCAGAGGGAATAGTAATAACAAGGAAGGATATTCTCTACGCCAACCCTTTTCATTTGCCCGATCAATGAGCTTTTGAAGAAAAGCTAGTTCTCCACGGAGCCACTGAAAGAAATCCACATTTAGAGGCAAAAAGTTTGAAGAACAGACCTTAAACAAATCACGAGGATCATACATGATCCCCTGTAAAGATGCTAGAACCAATATTTGAAGTGGCTTACTGTCACAGAGCATATAAAATAATTACATGGAAATTTTGTTATTTACACTTTAGCAAGTTAAAGCACATGAAAGATAAACATAATAGACTATTGAAGAATGGCATCTTTGAAACCAACATTTAAAGTCTGGATTTCACAAAGCATATAAGATGATCAGAAATAGACGCACAATTTGAAGCTTAGACATCCACAAGCTAAGTGCACATGACAGAAAAACATAATAAATCAATAAAATAAAATAAAATGACATAGTCCATCAGAAGTCGTAACCCTCCGGGGAAAAAAAGTTATGAATGTTATAGTATATCTAAAATCCTCAAAACAACAACAACATAATAAACAATTCAAGACACCATCTTCGAAACATTTAGTGGGTTCTTACTTCTTGCTCTGTCAAAATAATGAAAGAGTTAAGAACTATTCTTACAATACCAATGTAATGATTGTCCCTGATACCATTTTGCATGGCATTCAGCACAAAAACTGTGACTAGAAATGGGTATTAAAGAATGCAACATCATCATAAAAGTTGACACTAGGTGTTTCATGAATTTTTAGAAGGATTATCGGAGGCTATAGCAATTATAACGACTTTCCCCAATTAACCCTATTTGAGATGATAGATTTGTGTGTTGGATTCTCGACTTACCAGCGAAGTAATTTACTTCTATAGGGCAACCAAATTTGAGATGCATCAAGGGGCAAAGTAAAGTACTTGTGATTTCTCATTATCAATATAAACTTGCTAATCATGGTAATTCAATACTTCAATTTAGATGAAATTATAGTTCAGAGGTTACAAAAGGCCTGCCAGCAAGGACCTACACCATTCAAACATTGTAGTACATACATAAATTCCCAGATGCAGTGAGGTTTATCAATTTCCTAAGTTTCATTGTAAATGCACATTGTCCACATCTTTTTGAATGCATTCTAAGTTTTTCATATGGAACATCCAGAATGTTTGTAATTCATATAGGCTTATTGACACCTCAACCTCACTAGTAAAACTGTAAAACACCTAGTCCCAACAGAAACATTCAACAACCTGTAAGCAAATATGAACTGAGGAGAACAGAAAAAATAAAATGGGCTAACCAACCATTTCGTTCATGGTTAAGTTTTCCTTTTAGTCCAGTACCTACCTGCTTAGTTATATCTTCATGCAGAACTTGAACCTTCTCTTCAAGCTCTACCTGTTAAAAGTTTAAAATGTAAGCTGTCAAAACATTGAGGGATGGAAAACCTTATAAGAAGGTTAACAGACAACTCAATTACCTAGGTAAACAAGGCACATCTTGTTATCAGGTAGTAAAATATACTAATATATAAATCTAGGGAGCCAGATATCTAGGCAAACAGTGCAACATACCAGCATTTTTATAAGAAGCCATGTTATACACTTTCTTCAGACACAGAGAATAGTGGTTATTTTTACCACTATTCTCTGTGCATGAAATTTCTTTGCTTGTCAAATATAAAGCTTAGGGTGTGAAGAAAACCATACGGGAAAAAAATTCCACATCATTCACAGTGAGAATAACCCGAACTACAGAGGTAATGCTACAAAACTAGGCAAGAAAATAGAAAACTTACAACAGTTGGCCTCTTGAGTGAACCGTCTCTTACTCTCCGATTCAAATCTTCACATTCTTCCTGCAACCAACAGAACAAGGCTATGCGTGAATGCCTACAACTTTACATAATTGTCTATGAGCTTACATTTTTCAGAATCTTAACCGAAGCCAGTCAACAAAAATGTTGACTTTGTCATCCACACCATATACAGCAGCTGCATCAATCTCCAACTTCTTATAGATACATTCAAGCCCATTTCTCAAGACCCTCATAAGACCTCAGATTAAAAGTGAAACTCTTACTAAAAGAACACAGAAACAATCCAGTAATAGAAAGAGAAGAAAAGGGCACAGAAGTATTTATGGTCGAGTCAAAAAGCACATCCTCAAAATATATCAAGATCTCTGTTATGAGATTCTTTAAGATACTATAGCTTTTCTGTTACAGTTTCATCCTAGTAATGCCTAGAAACTTGTACAACCAACCAACTCTTCAGAAAATTTCTCCATTCCAGCTGACAAGAAAAACATCATAAAATAGCCTTCGATTATTATCCAAGGGAATAAATGCGTTTTCTTTCTCAACTGTCTCTTAAATTTTGAAACGTTGGCATTCAGGATTTCTGTGGAAAATACTAAACAAGAAAAAAAAATTCTGAAGAAAATTACATCAAAAGCTGGTTTTCACTTCCTTTCTTCAAAAGTTTCATGCCAGTATCATATGATGAAAGAAGCTTTTGATGAAAAAGATAAGCTGCCTGGCATCAAGAATACCTTTCTTTTTTTCCCCCTACCAATTTCCAGTTAGACTTTGAAAAAAAAAAAAAAACTATGTTATAAAAACAAATAGAAAAAACCTAAATGGAAAGCCATATGGCTTTACCTTTTTAACTAAAATGTCATTTTAATACTTGAGATTTGAAAACAAAAATCAGTTTCCTTAATACGCACAATCACCCAATTTCATTCCATAAACAAGAATCATATCATCATTCCAACATGAGTAGGGGAAAAAATAAGTCCAAGACATGTGGATGTTGCGGATCAAAGTCACATTTCTATCTAATAAAGGTCTAATTGATTAAAAAAATATAGATTCGCAGCCCATAATATAATTTGTTACTTGATTATCAACTGAGTTTTTTACGACTTTTAAGCATCTGCAAAATTTCAATGAAAATATTGGCCAGTAAGCACTCAACAAGAAAAGGAGACAGTACCAAACTACTGTCTATTGTTTGATATCTAGCTAGGTATCAGAGTCCATAAAATGTGAAAACATGCAATATTTTAAAAGAATTAGCAAAATGTGTTACTTACCTTGGAAAAATTGTCATCGGAAAGCATAGATATCTGCACGTCTTTGATATAATTTGAAACTTCAAGAAGCAATTCTGCGTTAATATTATCAGTGCTGGAAGACTCCACTGAACCTAGAGAATAGACAACACAAACACCAAAAGATAATTATCTACAGTAGGGATAAATAATTCCTAACAAATGTTTCCTTCATTTCAACAAAAATAACTAACAAATGTAATCCAAATATACCAGCATCCATGCAATAAAGGAAATTGATAAAAAATTGAATGTGGATTAGCAAATAGAAGCTCAAAGGGGTTCGTAAATAAGTATTGCTTTATAGCAGAAGCAAAGGATGCTAATAACAGTAAGTAACCAACCAGTGACTTGCACGAGCATGTGAGAGTTTTTTTGGAGATAATCATTCGGATCAGACTTGATTCTTACAAAGCTTCCAACAATTTTTCTTTGAAACGTTTCTGGGTTGTTCTTGGCAAGATCCTGAACTAAACTCCTCTTCAAATAAACAAGCTTAATGTTATCAGAAACAATAGCAGCAAAACAGCTCTTGGGAGCTTCAAAAACCCTTTTCTTAGAATGTAATTTTTTCTCTGAAGCTGAACTCTTCCGGCATTCGCAGGCATTATCCACCTCATAATCGGAAGTATCGAAAAAATCATCATCAGAACCAACTTTGTTTTCAGCAAAATGGGGTTCGAGCAGGTCATAGATTCGGATTCGACTGATGGTTTTCCTTAGAAAAAGAGGAAGAAGCCACTCATCGCAAATAACCCTCTTCTTTTTAGTGGGGTGGAGGAGGTTACGGTCCTTGACATACTTGTTAATGATGGCAGTAACATCATGTTGAGAAATCTGATTAGTGGTATCAATATCAATAGATTTAAGGAATTCAATGAGCAGAGTGGAGCCCCATCCAGTAAATTCAAATTTCCTAGGCATTCGAGCCTTTCTTTTGGAGGTTGAAGGAGGAGCAAACAGTTGGGGGGCATCAGTATATTCTTCCATCCAAACAAAATCACCCATTTTTCTTTTAATAATAATAATAATCACTCTTCTCCCTCGGTGATAGCCTGCATGCAAACAGAATAATAATGATAACACAATAATAAGAGCATGTAGGATAGGCAAATTATTTATTTCAACAATAATAATGATAATGATAATAACAATAGAACTCAAAAAAATCAATTTTTTAACAAGACACGGAAATGGAAAGGGATGGAAGGGGGAAAAAAGAAAGGAAATGGAAGATAAGTACCTTGACGACTGCTTTCTGACAGAAAAGAAAGGATAGTTTCTCTTCTCACCTCCGCTCCACTCCTGCGATTACTCTACTCGTCTCTCTAGAAGAAGAAGGCCATTGAAAGGAAACGGAAGGGAAAGAAATGGGCGTTGATTCTGTCGATGATTAGGTGGGGACTAGGGAGGGAACTGTCTACCTTGCCTGTCATTCTTGGGCTTCGCAAATCAGAAATCACCTCGCTGGCCCGTTACTATTACCCACTGGGCTTTTCATTTTATTACTTTTTCGGTTTTTTCAGTTTCCAAGCCTCTCCTCCATATATGATGTCCTCTTGTCACTGTCCGCCGGGCCCATTTATCTATTTACTTATTTTATTTAGTGTTTCAAAGGTATGGATAACAAATTACTTCTTTTTAGATGATGTACGGATCTACAGGAGGGTCAACAAATCATACTCTGCTCGAATCATAATAAATCTAAATATATTTTGTTTAATAAAAGAAATCAGATCAAAATTTATGAATTGGCATTAAATTTTTAAATTTTGAATTTGAGTCTTCGTAAATTTTAAAATTTTGAATTTGAATCTTAATGGATGCATATCAAATTCAAAGTTCCATTGAATTTATTATTTAATTTTTGTAAAAAAAATTATACTATATATATATACCACTATTATTTAAAAATTCTAAAACTCTATAATATATATTATATCAATTTATTTTTTCAAAAAAATAAATTTTAAAAATTTTATTTTAAAATTCATACATAGAGAGATATAAATATATCAATAAAAAAATTATAAAAAATCAATTGGATGAGAAATTCCAAAAGAAATGACAAATTAAATAAATAAAATTTAAATAATAAGATTAATATAATCTGAAATATATATTAATTTTAAACTATAAAAAATATTATATATATTTTATCTTTGTTAGGTTGCATGAGAAAGACAAAAAAATAGCGTTCAACCTTCAATAATTTTCGCTTTAAGTCCTTAATTAACTAATAAACTAAAGGAAAATGATATTTTACTATAGCTACGCTATTTCAAACACTCGTACACACACTCACATTTCACTCGTTCGACCTCTCACAATTCACTCGTTACTTTCACTATTCATAACTTTTTTTACACTTTCGTCCCCGATATTATCAAGCGCATATTTCGATCCATATGTTCATTTGCTCATCCATTTTGATCTCTAGATGGAAAGAAAAGGCCGAGAGAAAGAGAGAGACGAGGAGGAAAGAGGGATCACTACCCAAGCTCATTTAGGCTATTCCGCTCGACGAAAATTCGCTAGAGTTTTTTACCTTTGAGAGATGAGTTTGTCCATTGTGGTTTCAAGCCATTAAACAATTAAAGGAGGTAGATCGGAGCAAAAAAAAAAAAAAATCCTATTTAATTTTGTATTTTTCTTTTGTGTTTTGTGTGTATTAAAATGATTTTTAAGATTTTAGATGTGTTTATTGGCTTTATTCTGATCATTTAAAGGTGTTTGGGAAAAAAATGATGCCGAAATTAAATTTTCAGGAATATGAAAGTTGGCTTTCGATTTTTCGACGAACTTCTAGTGACCTCGGGTTCTTTGGAAGTTGCGGGTTTTTTTTTTTTTTTTTTTTTTTGACGAGCAAACTCGGCACGCGGGCTTGCCATGCCTAGCCTCCCTCACATTTTTTTTTAATATGCGCAACCTGATTGCACAAGCCAACTAGCGCCCCCTATATATACATTAAAGAAGGAAAAAAAAACAATTAAGAAAAAAGTCTACCAAAAAATAAAAAATGAAAAATATAAAAAATAAATCATTATTTTTTAAGTTTTCCGTAAAGTTTAAAGATGATATATATATATATATATATATATATCTTACTTTTATTGTTTAAATTTAATTTTTTAATTATTTATTTCTTATTAAAATTCACATAAAAACAATGTTTTGAATTAATTTTATTTTTTTAATATATGAATTTTGAAATGAAATTTTAGAACATCGATGTTTTATTTTTTAAATATATCATTATAATTTATACAATATTTTTTTTATTTTTTAAATGAAATTTTTTTGTTGATTATTTTTATTATTTCAAATTTACTACTTTAATTAGTCATTTTTTTTAAATCCTAATCCATTTAATTTCAAATTACATTAAAAAATTTTAAATTTTTTTTCACATTTGATTTAATATATTTTTATACATTCATACTATAAAATAAATTATCAAACTAAAATAATTTTTCTAAATGATTTTTTATTTTACCTTCGGGGTAGAGTGGACAAAAAACCTAATAAAAACTAAAATAAAATATTTTTTGAAGAAAGGCCAAAAAAGCCCAACAGGCCTGTGCACTTGGGCCTCTAGAACCAAGTCCGAGTAGGCCGAGCTTAAAAAATAAATAAATTAAAATAGACGACATGTCCGTTCATAATTTTTAGAAAAGAACATATGAGTTTAAACTTACTTGCAATTTGTTGAATTTCCAAAACAAGACATATTGCAACACAAATGCATGTTCTTATTTAGTAAAAAAAAAAAAAAAAACCTAACAAATCCTCTTTGTTTCAAGGCTAATTATTTAATTTTTATGTTTTTCAGCTAAGAAAAAAAGATAACTAATGAATCCTCTTTGTCTCGAGACTAATTATTTAATTTATATTTTTTTAATTTTATTGTACATAATTACGTTGATTCCTTTTATTTTAATAAATAAAAAAGGTAAATAAAAATATGAAAGGACTAATGAAATAAAATAATATTAAATTAAATAATTAAATAATTAATTTTAAAAAATGACTAATTAATTTATTTTTTAAAAACTAGAAAGAATAATTTATAATTTAGTCGTGCAAAATTTAAAAAGGACAAAGACAGAAGGTAAAAAAAGGGAAAAAAAAAAAGGTCATGATTGATGATGATAATGGTGAGCGTCGTGGTTGTCTGCGAGATAGATTTTGGGTTCCCTTCATCGACACGCACACCATCATCATCCTTAGTATTATTAAAGAAAAGAAAAGAATTACTCCTAATCTAATCGATGCTCTCATTTTTTCTTTTCTTTTTTTAGTCATATAATTATATTAATTAGGGTTTGGGAAATACGAGCTCCGCCAGTATTAGTAGAAGAAGAAGAAGAAGAAGAGTGCGATTGAAATTGGATGATTGCGAGGGAGACGAAGATGGAGAACGGTGGTCACGAAAGGAAATTAGCAGATAAGCTATCTGGATTATCTCTGAATCATGATTCCAGCCAAAACGACAACAACAGCTTGTTTCAGGTCATGAAAGCCGTCGAAGCTGCCGAGGCTACCATCAAGCAACAGGTATTTCCCATTTTCTTTCTTTCTTTCTTTCTCTCTTTTTTCCTCCAATAATAGATCCATACTCACCCTTGCATGCATTGCTTTTAATTCAAACATTTGCTTTTTGTTTAATTAGTTACCATCCAAATTCCCATTTCCCATAGAAACAATAATCACTAGGGGGTCAGTAAATAATAATCGAGAAAAAGACTTGTGAATCTGCAATTCAAAACAAAACAAAACAAGCTGTTGCTCGATGGGTAATGAAAGAAAAGAACCAGAAATTAAACCCCATAAAAAAAAAAAAAACAACGTTAGAATGATCATTCGATGTGATGTTAGCTATAAACATGCATATGGGAAAGCAACTTCTAATATTAATCTTCATCGACCAATGGTTTCCTTCCCATCAAAGCAACCTGTAGAGGCTTTGGGGCAACTGGAAAGAGATTCTAGAGAGCGTAGAGTTGTTTTTTGATGGAGTAGAACTTTCATTAAACAGCTGAAGATCTGAACACTTTTCACTTCCATACCTTGAAAGGCCAAACACTGCTTACTTGCATCCAATTCACATAATGCGCATCGAAACATATAATTAGAAGCATGAGGCCTAGCCATAATGGATTTTAATGCCAATGGATGTCATCAGGTGGAAGAGAATACGATATTGAGGTCTGAACTTCAGAGCAAGATTCAGGAACTTGACAAATATGTAAGCACTGTGAATTTATACCTTTTGTGATTAGAATAAAACTGTTTCTTTTACGCATTTTTTTTTTTATTTTGGCTTTTTTGTTTGGCAGAAAATAAGCGAACCTTTGGCTGAAAGGTCCCATTCTGTTGATCAATGGAATGAGCGAGTTCATCAGTCAGTGTCATCTGCTGTTGGTGATCCTACCAGTGTACTGGTTCCTGACAACGGGGATCCTGCTACCCAGAGTCATGTTTGGAAGCAGGTATTTGCATGTTGTTCTGCAACAAACGTTTTTCTTTGTTAACATTAGATTTGTGAAACTTTATATATTTGGTAGGATTTTGCTCTCAAGGTTCGTGAAAATGAAGAAGAGATTATGCAGCTAAAGAAACATCTTGCTGACTATTCCGTCAAGGTTGAATTAACATAACTAATCATCATTTGTTTACTCTATGTTCACATGCTATTAAGGAAATTCATTTGTAATTTGGCTTTTGTTGATAGGAAGCACAAATTCGGAATGAAAAGTATGTTCTGGAAAAACGCATTGCTTATATGCGACTGGTAAGTGTGCCTTTTTTCTTTCTTGCTTTTATCAAGAACTTATCTACCTGTCCCTTTGCACAGTTCATCTTGATCTAGTTTTGTTTGAGGAGTATTTCACAAAATTTTAATGGACTTCATGCTGCCAGGCCTTTGATCAACAGCAACAGGACCTTGTTGATGCTGCATCAAAAGCTCTATCATACAGACAAGATATAATAGAGGAGAACATACGTCTTACCTACGAATTGCAAGTAGGTCTCTTGTTTTTATTTCATTGTTTTGGGGTTGATTTTACTTTTTCTATTTCTTTCTTGGATATTTTCACTGTTTTGTCCAATTTTTAGCCAGAGAATTTGACTTACTCCTTTGATTCTTTAGGCTGCACAGCAAGAAAGATCCACATTTGTATCATCATTGCTGCCTCTTCTTGCAGAGTATTCTTGGCAGCCACCAGTTCCTGATGCCCAGTCTATTGTTAGCAATGTTAAGGTCGGTGCCAAATGCTTTCTAATGGTATATTAAGTATATTATGTGCACACAACCCTAAAGGATATATATATTTTTTCTTTCCTCATGTCTCCTTTCTGAGAACCCTTCTGCTTATTTAATTTCTTCTCTAAAAATCAAAAGAAATAAAGAAAGAAGAGCTGTGCATATTGTGATGCATTATTAGCATGTAAATAAATGAAATAAAAAGAGGAGTGTGCTAGCTAAAGAAGTTGTTTCAGCCCAGATGTGATCAGATGAGTTTATTTATTTAGAATCCTAAAACATTATGCATACATGGGTTCCATAACTAGAACCTTGTCTGGATGGAGATCAATGCTTACAAGCAAACTTCAGTCCAAGAATAAACTTCTGTTTATCATTCTGGAGTATTAATCCCTTAAAGTGGAAAATTTGCTCAATCCAGAAACTAATTGTTGATATGGCTACCATATAGGATGTGTTCTTTCGTAGGGATGTGCTATAATTCTGTTCTTAAAAATATAGCTACAGACGCATGAATATTTCTGGCCGTCGAGAGACATGACTGGAGCTTCCTCTTGAAAAGAGAACTTGAAAGACCTTGTCAGTATCTTGACATATTCTCTTCCAATATCCTTTTCATTCCTCAAGTCATTTGTCCCTGGAAAATATTTTCCCGTGGGGAAGGACATAATGTAGAGACTATCCAGGGATTGCTATCTTGTGTCAGGGTAGGTGCTGGTTATATTATTTTGTGTGAGAAGATCAGGTTATAGAGCTCAGTAGAAAAATCTTTTGAACCGTGACAGTACTTTGAAGCATTTCTGAAGCTGGCCTTACATACCTGCCTTTCCCCCTAGTTGTTTCATTTATACATGCTATAAATCACATGCATGTTGTTTACCTGCTGAAGTTTTCTCGTGTAGGTGCTGTTCAGACATCTGCAGGAGAAGCTTATCCATACTGAGGTATGTTATGAAGATATGAGGTTGTCATAAATAGTTCAAGATCATTCATCTTATGTGATCTTTAATTACCAAGTTAACTTCAGTTATGGGGATTTGAGATCTTCTGCTCCTCAGCTTATTGTTTCCATCGTGAATGGATGGGGGTTGATTATCTTCTTTCCACCTGTCCCAGTCAAAGCTCAAGGAGTCTCAGTATCAATTGGCACCTTGGCGTTCAGATGTGAACCACTCAAATTTTGCTCCACAGTCACCTTCTCATGCTGCTTTGGTATGTTGATATCTTGTGCAATTTCATGCAGCATGTCAAAATTATTTCCTTAAATGCTCATTTGTTTTGCCTCTCAGAGAAAAAGTGGCCTTGAATTGGTGCCACAGCCAACTTATTCCCATGGAAAGATACCTATGACTTCTTCTGATACTCAGACAGCATCAGATTGGGATCCATTGAGTCAACATCAGAGTGGCTTGGCTGGTGGTGTTGCAAAAAATCTAGATCTTGATGATGCGGGGAGGTATTCACCTCTTGCTGGCAGGTGAGCCTGGTCAATGGAGACTGCTACTGTGAACTGAATGTACACTGCTTTTGTTGGTGGGTTCTGTCTTCATTAAATTCTTGCATCAATTGGTCATATGCATGATTTATTTTTTCTTTTCTAAATAATGGAATCTCCGTTCCTTCCTTGGAAAATATTGTGCTTTTTACGGTAGCATTATCAACATTTCTTTTTTAAAACGAAAGATATGCTAGCTTTGAACCATCAAAAAGAGAGAGTGACTGTATGCTATGATCTTTGCCTCAACTTTAATTCATCTTTTATGTTTTCATTTTTCTTATTTTCATTCTTCTTTTTTCATGATGTGGACCATATGAAAATATCCTTAAAACTCTGTAACTTGAGCCTACAAAGGCAAGGAAACTGATTTTGTTATAAAATAGTTCCTCTCTGATATACTTGGTAAACCTTGGAAACAAACTGTGCTGAACTTGTGGATATCTCAGTAGTAAACAGCCAAAGTATATGTAGTAACATTGGAGACCTCATTGTTCCTTCTGATTGAATTCATTCTTCGGGCATTGTTGTACTCCACCACTTTAAGTAATATTAAAGGTTGTGCAACCTTTCAGCTACTCAAAAATTGGGCTCTCTTAACTAAGGATCTCTTATAACTTGGCTGCTGCTTCGCGCAAATCCTAGCAGTGTAAGCTGTGCATATCTTGAAATTCTTTAGATTAGCTTTTGACAATCTATTCATTTCAATCATGCATACTTGTCTCTCTCTTTCCCTCTCCTCTTCTTTCCTCTGTCAGGGAATGTCTTTTTCTTCATTTATTCAGATATGCACAGGCTTTGAAGGAATTCTTGTGAATTTGCTTGTTAATTTGTCATGATAAAAATAGTGTGTTATAGATAGAACAATTTCTGCTTTGCTACAAGCTGGTCTTGATCCAGTGACAATGGCTTTTTAGCAGGAATTCAGCAGCCCATGATACCCCGACACATTTTGCAGTTACTAGAGGTGATGCACAAGCTATGCATTATGGTGAAGAAACAACCAATAAACAAGTCATGTTTCGTGACCCTGTCAGCAACAGTGAGATGGATGATCCTGAAGCAGAGGGACACAATGAGAGAGAACCTCCAGCTAATTGGGTATCAGGAAACCCTCCATACTCAAACACATTGGATGATCCTGGCTCCTCATATTCTCCTTACCTACCTCCAGTTCTTGAAGAACCTTCTTCTTCCTTTTCCGAGGGTGAGATTGTATTATTGTTAGAAGCTTGGGACATTCTTTTCCAAGAAATTTCTTAGTTAAGTATTATTGTTGAACATCCCCTTGGATTTATTATGATATGCAGCTGCAGATGATGATCCATTACCGGCTATAGATGGCCTCCAGATTTCAGGCGAAGCATTTCCAGGAAGAGAACTCCAGGCATGTGGATACTCTATCAATGGAACAACCAGTTGTAATTTTGAGGTGTGATTCTGTCACTTAAATTTCCCATGCATTAGTGCTTTTGGTTACAGTTTCTTGGACATTATGTGGAGGCACTTGTGTAGAATGTTGATGTTGCTCTTTACTACTTCTTTCTTCCTTGGTAGTGGGTACGGCATTTGGAAGATGGATCTGTTAATTACATTGAAGGTACTCTCTCTTTTTCATTCTTCTTTCTATCCCTACCTCAGGGCTGTTTCTTAATGCGTTTCTGGTTGCAGGAGCAAAACAACCAAACTATCTTGTTACGGCTGATGATGTTGAAACCTACCTTGCTATTGAAGTCCAGCCTCTGGATGACAAGAGGCGCAAGGTATAAGTTCTCTGTTTGGGCTGGTGATTCCCATGTACATGCAATATTTCGTTCTTCATGTGCACTTGTGTGTCTTTTTCTTGTCTGATTTTCTTCTTGGGTTTCCAATTTCTGCAACAAGCTAGGTGATGTAGGACCAGGACAGACATAAGCTTTGGTAGATGATTTTATTTGCAAAATAAATGATATTATTTCATTTCATTTAGAATATAATTCAGCAATCTAGCTGTATTCAGTATGCGTTAGGAGTTTTATTTTGTTCAAGACTCTATTTTATTTCCAATGTTACTGTAGGATTTCATTAGGGTTTTAGTTTGTATATAAGAGTACTAATCTAATGCTTGAGAGGTTGTTGAATTTATTTTGAAAATTCTGAGGCCTTTGTTTTCTCCCCTTGGTATTCTTCTTCTCAATCCGATTAAATTTGCTTAGCATTTTTTTTTATTTTTTAAATCTTATAGTTAATTTTATCTTATCCCTAGGATATAGAGTTAGGCTTCTTCTTAACTCACATTCAAGGGTTGCTACGTAAGAGTGGCAAATGCTGAGCTCATGCTGCTTAAATTCAGACTCTTAGTTGTACAGGATAGTCAGTCATGGCTTGGGAAAGAGGTGAAGATCCTCGGTCTTTGTAGAACCTCTGATATGAAATTTACTGTTTCCTTTGCAGATGTAGATTTACAATGTAGAAAATGCCAGCTATTGCTTGATGCAGACAACAAAGGAAGCAAAACTTGGCTTTTTGTAGACAAGGATACTTGTATAATTTCTGGAAAATCTGGAAATTTGTCTAAGTCTAGGTTTTATTTTCTATTTAGTATTTTATTAATCACAAGGAGTAACTAGTTTTATTAGGTTTTTCCTACTCTACATAGATTTAGTATTTTCCTTGCAGATGTAGATTTACAATGTAGAAAATGTCCGCTACTGCTTGCTGCAGACAATGAAGGAAGCAAAACTTGTGTCTTTTTGTAGACAAGGATATTTGTATAATTTCTGGAAAATCTGGAAATTTGTCTAAGTCTAAGTCTAGGTTTTGTTTTGTATTTAGTATTTTATTAGTTCCAAGGAGTAATTAGCTTTTTTTGGTTTTTTTTTGGTTTTTTTTGGTTTTTTTTTTCCTATTCTACATAGATTTAGTATTTTCTGACAGCTGCTGGTATAGCTTGGTTGTTCTGTTGGTTGGATCTTGATGCTTAATGAACAAAGCATAGAAATTTAACAAGAATCTTGGTAAAAAATTGTCAGAAGTTGATTTAAGATTAAAAAGAACAATAATAATAAAAGCAAGATGGCAGGCTGTCTCTGTGAGATAGGCTCCTTTTTTCACATGTAATAGCTTTTACAGCTGTTGTAGGTTAGTATAGTGGCTATGGTAAGGAATAGATATAGTATGGGCCTCATAGTTTTCCACTGCATACCTGCTGTTATGTAGGCCTTTTTTTTTTTTTTTTTTTTACTTTATTTCTGCACTTTTTGATGCAGGACAGCTTAGGGGCTGTTCTGGATCTGATTTTTGGAGGCTGTTGAGGGATGTTTATGGTTGTATGGAAGTTGATTTCTGCTAGAATATGAAGAAATGCATGGTTAGGTTTGTAGGAGTTACACCTAAGGGTTGATTGAGTCACACAATTAAAAGCAAATTGCTGGAGTTTTATTCATAAACTGTCATTCATAATTTTGAAAGACTACACTCTGTATTTATACAGTTACAGAAGTCCTAGGACAAGGATTACTGAACCTCCAACATAACTATTCCTATTTAGAATAGGACAACATATAACTATTCCTATTTTAGAATAGGAAAACCTAATAACTTCAGGACTAAGAAAATAAAATACTAAACCGAAATAAAGCCTAGACCTAGACAATTTCCAGATTTCCAGCAAACCTGAAAATTACTAAAACCCCCTGGCATTCTAAATTTTAAATAAAACACAAATCTTAGTCATTTGCGGTCTGCATCAACTTTAGTCTATTGACTATGCTTTTTAATTGAATTGAGCTGCATCTGCTTTCGAGTGTGTTTGGGTGTGTGCATGTGCTCTTGAGAGTTAGTGCGTCAGGTTGCATATCAGCCTCTGGGTTTATTCATGTCTGCATGCGTAAAGAAATCGAAAATCATTTCAAGTCTTTTCTTAGTCTAAGTAATTGGAGCATATGTGTATTCAAGATATTTAGCATAATACTGAATTAGGTGATTAGATCTGCATTGTTGGAGGTCATGTTTGATCCCATTGGCAAAAAATATGCAACTTTTTGGATGTGCTCGTGCATGCATGCATGCATAATAGCTATCCTTGGTTTAGGTGTTTGATGCTAGTTTTGCGGTCATGCATTGCTTCTTCTTGGATGGTTCTCATAAAAATGTTAATTTGAGTGATTACTTTGTCATCTCTACATATCTTAGTTGTCATATAAATTTTGAGTGAGATAATCTTTTTTTATTTTTTCATGTCTCCAGGGAGAGCTTGTAAAGGTCTTTGCAAATGAGCACAAAAAGATCAGATATGGTTAGTAATTTTGCTATGGCACGTGGTTTCAAAGGAATTTTGTTCTTTCTTTTTTTTTTTTAAATGGAATGTCCCTTGCTAAATCATAAAAGCATTGCTTACTGAAGCTGTTCCCTTGTTCTCACCATGTTACGATCCTCACATCAGTTATAAAAGCATCCTTGCACCCTCCCTATCCAATACGTGGACTTGTTTTTCACTTAATCTTTTCTTTTATTCTGCTTGTTTTTTTCCCCTCACTTTGGAATATTGAATTAGTAATCTTCACCTGCCTGAAGTTGCCTCATATGGTCAACAGTTACAAGTTCTTTATGTCACCTATGTTGCTAGCAAGTAGCAACAGTTTGGATCTACTTTTCCCTTATTTTCTAATTAGCAACAGAAGTCTTCCTAATACCGTTTGCAGGTGGAATCAAAATTGGCCACTCCAAGCTGATTACTCCTTTATGGATTTTGGAAACCTATACTAAGGGCCACAATTAATCTTTAATATTTTTATTTCATTGAATTGAATTTGTCATGGAATTGCACTTCTTTTACAGTTTCCTTGCATTTTGATACCTTAATTTATTTTTTCTGGTCAAGTTGCTCACCATAGGATAAATGTTATAAATTCTGTCACTTTCCTGGTCGCAGATCCTGAAATGCACGAACACATACAGAAGACTGTTTATAGTGGCCATGTTTCATATAAAGTAGGCCTTTCGGTATGAATCTATTACACAAATTTTGTTCTTACATTTGTTATCAAGGTCTTACTGGAGAGTTTTTATACATCTTTTAAACATGATGGTAGTAATGTGGTATTTGCCTTTTGATATTACAGACTGGATTTGTTGATATATGGGAACCAGCTACTTTGGCCATCAAGAGGGAAGGGTACAGTATCAAGTGCGAATCTGGGGGTGTGGTTATCACTGAGAAATTTTCACCAATCATAAGTGTATGGCTCCTCTCTTGCTCCTTTTAAATGTTTTGTATGAAGGGCCTTGCAACTTAATGAAAAATGTGGTCTTCTGATGCTAAAGAATGTTCACTGCATTTAAGAAAATATTTTCATGGCATACTAAAACAGAGTACTTGCCTTGATAGGATGTATTAACTTATATTTAAAATTATGCTCCTAATAACTGATGCCTCCCAAACAGTCTTTGATAGTGGCTGTTGTGCAAGTTTGTGAGGAATGCGTTATGACATGGACTTTTGTACTCACTCTCAGTTGCTCTTTATCCAGCAAATGTTTCATCGAGAAATTACATGGATGAATATCAATTAATGCATACTGTGTACGCTTATATATTCCGCTATATGGACACTTTCTGGAGGAATGTGGCAAAACACAGCAATGGCAATAGCTATTTTCAATTATTTTAGTTATGGTTAATTGACTTGAACATGTGGACCTGATATGATGATTATACTGTTTTATTTTTTTTTCATTTAAATAAAATTTAAGTATGCACAAAGGCTTCCTGTGATTGTGATCATCTTGCGAGTCTTGCAAGTTAATGGTGCTGGGTTCATGCTCTCAATCATTGAAGATTACCATCCTTTTGCCAATTGTTTTTCCTCCAGAATCACAAAGGTAGTTGATGTCTATTATATTATTCTCATAATCTTTTCTTTTTTCCTCCCTCTATAGGTTACAATTCCCTACGGACATGCTTTAGAATTTATATTAACTGATTCTACTGGCCGTCAGCATCTTTTACAAGCAGATGACAGCTCAACAGATATCAGCTAGTAAGTTCAGTTGCTTATTGTCCTTGGGTATTCTTCCTGTTACTCCACCATGGCCAAAAAGTACAAGAAACAAGATCTATGTTTATCTTCGTTATAATTATGAATATGGTGCATGATATAAAATAATACAAAATTACAGAATTGGATTGCTGAAGGTTAAGTATTTTGATTTCTCGTGATTATGTGGAAGGTTATGATAATTTTCATATGTCATTAAGCTGAATACTATGGTTTTTTCTTGCCTGCATTGCCTAGAGAACTACTTAGAAATTTTCATTTTAAATGAAAGTACATATCCTCTCACTGCCTCTCTGTTTGTTTATTTGTTTATTAAATTGATAGGAACAGAACTCTTGGGAGTGCCTCAAAATCTTTAGTATTTAATGGAAAAGGGAATCTTAAATTTCCTCTGCATGGATGTGAATGCATCAATAAGATTACATAAAATATGAAATGGAGATTAGAGTCTCGAACAGCTAGATTTGTATCAACTTGACCTTCTTATTTTATATTGGTGCTTTTGTTAGAGTTGATTTGGTTATGTTTGATGGCTAGTGGCTACTAAAGAGATGTTTTGGAAGTGCTGCTTCAAGAAAGTAAATGCATTATAATGTTAAAAATGAAAAGGAAAAGAACAGGTTGAATCTTAAAAGAAGTTATAATCATGCATGACTCATGGTTCTGTCAAGGCATGACAATAATCTGGTTATAATCCATGGCTCTGTTGAAGCAAGGTATAAAACTGGTAGTTCTTAAGACTTGAACCTTGAACTTGGCTTTGTCTGCCAAAGCAATTTGTAAATCTTGGGATTTTTTTGAGTTGGAAGTGCCATATGTTTCCTAGCCTACTGTCAGGGGCGGAGCTAGGATTTATACCTAAGGGGGGCAAAAAAAAAAAAAAAATATATATATATATATATTTATGTAAGCTCAAAGCGCTGAAGTGTGAACTAAAAGAAAGAAAACAGAAAAACAAATCACACAGAAAACAGAAAAAACAAGCACAGAGGCACCAAAAAGCAGCCAAGGATAGGGAAGAATAAGCGTTCCAGAAGCAGCACTGTAGATTGAAAAAAAAAAAAAAAAACAAACAAAGAAACCCGAGGCCAAGACACCTGACAAAACTTAGAGAGAGCAGCACCATCAGGCAGAAAGAAAAAATAAAAAACCACGAAGAAAAGCAATTGGAGGAGCAGCAACACCGAAAGGAGGAAAATAATGGTGCAAAAAGAGAACACACTGGCCAGTAGAACAAAATTTGCCCCTTTTATTTATTTAGATCTACTCTTATGGTTTTATAGTACTATATTGTTGAATTAATTGGTATAGGAAGAGCCAATGTCTTTGGTTTGTTCTTGTCAACTAGCTCTTTTTTGTTTTTTTTAGACTTTATTCGTGCTTAAAATCTTGAGATTGAAAACTACAATAAGAGCCAAGTTCATTGGCTAGCGTCTAGAAAGATGGGGGGCAAGTATCTAAAAACGAGTGGCAAATTTGAAATCTTATCAAGGACCATTATGTATTTCGTAAAAAGTTAGGGGGGCAACTTCCTTTTTTGTATGTAAGTTTGCCCCTGCCTACTGTTGATCCTTGGCATTGGTAAAGTTTGTCCGTGATCATAAGGTTACATTTGGCTTTTTGAGGAGTCTGTTCAGGTGTTTGATTTTTCTTTTACTTTGTTTTTAGATTGTGTATCTTTTATCCCATATGCCTCCTTCCTACTTGCTGTAACACCGTATAGTTTGCTCATTCCGAATTTTGTTGCTGTTCTTTTCCTATGCAGATTCTTAACAATGTATCTAGACTCTGGATAGGATATCAATTTTTGGATCTCTGTTAGGATTCCAAACAATTGTCATTAAATAACTACAAAGTGCTTTGGAACCTAATCGCAACAGTTGTTTGTCAGTCCTCTGCATTTTTTGTATTGGTTGTCTAGAGTATAGAAAAGATTGTTTAACTTTTATTGTATGTGCTTTTGAGGCCTCTCTGTGCTCTTTGCCTAAAGCAGCAACTTTTCATTGTCTGATAACTCAGTTTTCTTTTTCGATGCATTATACCTAATCTTCCATTCACTCTTTTTTGCAGCGCAAGAGATACAATTGTCCTCACCTTAAGATTATTTATCAAACAGGTATAGTTCTTGTACCTTTTTTTTTTTTTTACCGCTTTCTTCTTCTCTGTGAATTTCATGGAATTCTGTGACTTGTGTGTGCTCGCATGTATACATCTATACATATCTATGCCTTATACAATCCAGCTAGATTACAGATTATGCATTCTGGTATATGTAGCATTTGGGGGGAGATGAATGGGTTTTAGAAAAATGTTGTAATGTTTACTCATTAGCTGTCTTACTTCTTGCTGTTTAAAGGATGATGTGCTTTCTTTCAGTGTAAAGGGTTGCATGTTTCTGTGGACACTTAATCCAAAGCTTCTTCTCTCTCTCTTTTTTCCCACTCTAAGATGATGTATGAAGAACGACTCTGTTGAGTTAGCATTCCTATTTTAAACATAATTTTCACTCTTATTGGTTGTTGCAGTTTGGTGAAAGAAAAAAAGGAAAGAAAAGAGGCCTATTTTTTAACAAGTGAGGAACAACATATTTCGAGATGTCCAGCTTGGGAATAGCATTCTGCCCAAATTTGTTGAATCCTTCCTACAATCTGTTGTATGCAATGAGCTTAAGTTGTAATTGCAAGTGTATGTGTATTCTTTTTTCTCCTCTTCCTAATAACTCTCTCCTCTGTCTCGTCTCTTATTCGACTCTATCTTGTAATTAGAAACTCATTTCAAAGGAAAGAGAAACCATTAGTTGGGGGAAGTTAACCTAGGTAGTTGTAGCCATGAAGATCGAGGAGGTTTTTACAAAATTTTAGTCTCTTTTCTGCAACTGAATACCTTTTTTTAAGAACTTTACACACTTGAGAGCAGTCTAAAGGTGATTTGTATTCAACTTGGTACATATATACAATTCTTTTGTCACAGAGAAGAGACTAGAAACTGAGGCCTGTTAGGGAAGGGACTTGTGGATGCTGGTCGAGTTACAGGCTCATTGACACAGATAAATTTTGGACATGTATTTGTCGGTATATAACATGTTGTTCCATGGGTAAAGTATAATAGTCGACAGCTCAATTTATTTTCACGAACAAGTTATTTGGTACGAGGGTAGTTCATAAACTTTTTTCTTACGAGGAAGTTATGTGATTTTAGCTTTGACGGTGGTTATAATAATGGTAATGGGTTATTAATAAATGAATCCTTGAAGATAATTTATTGAAGTTAGGATTTTGATTCTTTTGAAGAGTGAAAGATGTGTCGAAGCGGAGGAACATTTCTGGGTTAGCTATACAAGGATTGATGCTAATAAAGTTCTTAATATTCTAGGACGAGATGGCCCTGGATTTGATGCGAAAAGCGCCTCAAGCGAGAGAGTGGCTCTTGCTGGAATTTCGGAACGTGAATGAGGAGAATAAAACTAGGTATGCGAAATTAGGTTTTAAGCTTTTGGGGAAATTATTTGTTAATGAATATATTTGCAGTGTATGGAGTCTAGGGTGCTGGGATGATTGAGAGAGACATGTAATGTAAGAGAGGGCAATACAACTATCTAGCCCCAAAGATCATAGGATATAAGAGATGCTGAAATGGTACCCCACTGTACCGTATATATTTTTCAATTGTGACTTTATGGGAAAATTCTCAGCGACTCAGTTCAATTGATGTCGTTTACCTGCTTCCAGTATTATATTTCGGGGAAATTAGTGGGGTAAAGCATGCTTATCTTTTCTTCCTTGACACTATGCTAGTAATGGCTACAATATTTTAATAATTAATTAAAAAATAATGTTTAACTAGTCGTGTCTCGTTGAGATGAGTACAACGAGGGATTGCCGAAACCGGCCTCCTTGCCATCCCCGATTGGATCGGGTTGAACAAGTATTTTTCCGATCGGGATCGGATTAAATTGCCATCCTGATTCATGGCCTATACATAATATATGGATTTTGAACCCACATATTATGTGACTTCGGACCTTTGGGCCTTTAGTAATGAATTTCCTTCTTGTACTTTTTCTAGAGAAATGGGCCTATAGGGGCTCTCTTGGGCTGTTTTCCACTCTCAAAGAGCAACCAGACCAGACTCTAACCCTATCGAAGTCATAAACATCTGATTCCATTAGTTTATTAAGTATTTGCCAGATTGGGTTAAATTGCCATCCCTGATTCATGGCTTGTTCACTGCAGTCCGTTCCCTTCACTCTTGCAACAACTCCAACAACCTGCTCAAGGATTTAAAGCACCTGAAATGACTTGATCTTTTCAACAAATAAGTTAGACCCAGGTGAGTCCTAAGGTTTTGCCCCTTGCTGTCAAGTCCTTCTGGGGCAGTCTTGATTGAATTTGCCTTGTACTTGCTCTCTTGTATGAGCATTTGCTATTAAGGTAAAACCCTTTTTTTTATTCAATTGGGTTGTTTCAAATTGATGGATTATTCTCAATTTCATTGTAGAAAAACATTCGAGCTCAATGAGTTGGAAAGTTTCCATCTCGTTGTGGGTTTCTTGGATTTGTTGAGTATTGTAAGGTTGGTGAGATAATGGGTCTAATAAGGTCAAACAATGAACTCTGTAGCTTTATTTGGTATGAGGATAGTTCATAAATTTCCATGCTTTCCTTTCATTTCGAGGAAGTTGTGTGATTGTAGTTTTGATGGTGGTGATAATAATGATAATGGGTTTCAATACATTGAGGAACCCTTGAAGAGAATGTACCAAAGTTCAGATTTTGATTCTTTTCAGAGTGAAAGTTGTGTCGAGGGGGAACAGTTCTCAGTTAGGCGTAGTCATTTTGAGAGCACACGGATTGACGCTAATAAAGTTCTTGATATTCTAAGACGAGATGGCCCTGGATTTGATGCGAGAAGGGCTTTAAGTGAGTTAGAGATAAATGTTTCATGGCTTCTTGTGAGGGAAGTTCTTACTGGAATTTTGAGGAACCTAAACAAGGAGAATAAAACCAGGTGTGCAAAATTGGGTTTTAAGTTTTTCGTTTGGTCTGGTCAGCAGGGAAATTACAAGCACACAGGGAATTTGTATCATTTGTTAATGAAGATATTTGCAGAGTGTGAGGAGTTTAGGGCAATGTGGAGACTAGCTGATGAGATGATTGAGAAGGGGTTTCACACTACAGCACAGACATTTAATATATTAATTTGTACTTGCGGTGAGGCTGGTCTGGCTATGAATGTTGTGGAAAGGTTCATTAGGTCGAAAACATTCAATTTTAGGCCTTACAAGAACTCCTATAATGCTATTCTGCATTCGCTACTTGTTCTGCGCCAGTACAAGTTGATTGAGTGGGTATATCAGCATATGTTGGAGGAGCGTCATTCTCCGGATGTTCTTACTTATAATGTTATTTTGTATGCAAAATGTAGGTTGGGGAAGGCACCTGAGTTTCATAGATTACTTGATGAAATGCTTAGTCGTGAAGTTTTTCCAGATTTTCATACCTATAACATCCTTCTACATGTTTATGGAAAGTCGAACAATCCAGTTGCTGCACTTGATCTCTTGAACGCTATGAAGGAAGCGAGTATTGATCCTACTGTTCTTCATTACACTACATTGATAGATGGACTGAGTCGGGCTGGAAATTTACTTGGCTGCCAGTATTTTTTTGATGAAATGATAAAAACTGGATGCATGCCTGATGTTGTTTGTTACACCGTAATGATCACAGGATATATAATGGCAGGTGAGCTTGAAAAGGCTCAAGAAATGTTTGAAGAAATGATAGTCAATGGCCAATTACCAAATGTATTTACATATAATTCTATGATTCGTGGGCTTTGTATGGCTGGGAAGTTTGAGGAGGCATGTGCCATGCTCAACGAAATGGTAGCCAGAGGATGCAATCCTAATTTTCATGTGTACAGAACCCTAGTGAGAAATTTGCGGAATGCTGGAAAGCTTTCTGAGGCGCATGAAGTGATAAAGCAGATGATAGAGAAAGGGCAATACAAGCATCTAGTCACAAAGATTAAAGGATATAAGAGAAGCTGAAATAGTAAATATTGTACCATATATAATTTTCAAATGCAACTTTATGGGAAAATTCTCAGCGATTCAGTTCAATTGATGCCATGTACCTGCTTCCAGTATTAGATTTCATGGAAATTAGTAGGGTAAAGTATGCATATATTTTCTCCCCTGTCACCCTTAGTCTTGAGATAGAATAGAAGGCCTAGTTTTCCTTTATATCTTTTATGTGAAGTTAGTCTTGAAAACTTCTCTGGATCATCAGCTTCTTGTGATGCTTTTGCTTATCCTAAATTTGCCATGGACTAGTGCAATTCATATAATAATTTCTAATTTGTCAATTCATTTGTGTGCATCTTATCATTAAGATGATGCTATATGACTCTTTGTTAACATCATTTCTACCAGAAGCTGGTGATGACAAGTTCTTTTGTCACTCAAGCTATGCTTTGAAACTGATATCATTATGTGCATCATTGATCTTTTTTGTGGGTGGAAGTTGAAAATGGCCTTTTTGATAAGGAACACCATAACAATATGGATGTTGGAAGTTTTAAAGAATAAAAATGGATGCCAAGCTACTAGTATGCTTGTCTAATCAATGCTTGATTATGGATTTTATTCCAGTATGATGATGATGGAACGAAGAAGTTTGGGTAATATGATACAGTTGCATGAGAGTTTGGGTAATATAGTTTACATTAGAAACCTTTCTGACTGTTGTGGGTGTTGCCATTTCTTTTTAAAGCTTTCGAGTGGAAGGGCTCTTGAAAGCTTAGCATCTCCTTTTTTTCTAGCTTATGGATGAATTTTTAAGATTTCTATCAAATATCAATTATTTTTTTCCTATTCTTCTTCTTCTTCTTGCTTCTAATTCAGTAGTTTCAAATAGCAAGCTGAAGGCAATTGCTGCATGAGTTTTCTCTCACTGACTTGGTGCCCTACTTGCCATGAGAGAGCACATTTGATTATTTAGGAGTTCTTGAGTTTCATCAACTTCTCTGGTGGCAAACATTTCACTTATTTTTAGAATAAAAATAAACAAATAAATATTATGAAAAGATTGGTGAGAAAGAAGATATTTTTTTTTTGGAATAAAATAATATTAAATTAAACATGACCAAGAGACTAAATAATTAGCTTTTAAAACAAAAATAAAAACAAAAAAGCTAATTAAATGGTTTTTTAAAACTAGAAGGATTAATTTATAAATTATTCTTATCAATGAGATGATTCAATTTATTTTTAGGAGTTTTAACTGTGTTCAAAAGAGGACTAGTATAGAAAGAAAAACTGAGTAAAGTATAAATTACTCCAATCTATTTTCGAGAAATGAAAGAAAAATTGATTGAATTATAAATTATTCTATTTATTTTTGAGAAATGAATAATTAATAGTCATTATTTCAAACATTAATCATTTAATCTCTTAACTAATTTTGTCCACACTGAATTTAATATTAATTTAGTTAAAAAAATATCGTTTTTTCACATCAATCCTTCAATAGTTTTTACTTTTTTTTCCCTTTTAAAATAAAAAATCAAATAAATTAAAAAATAATGAAAAGGATTAAATTACAAGAAAATTTAAAAATATAAAAACTAAGTAATCAGTTATTGATACAAGGAGGACTAATTAATTCGTCTCGCAAAACTAGAGGGAGTGATCTATAATTTACTCACAAAAATTGATCCATAATAAACCAGTGTTTTCAACAGGCTGTAAGCCCAACAAGCAATTTGTATGATAACATGAGAATAGTAGTAGATTTTGGATTGAGTTGGATTATGGGCCGGGATGAGATAGGTTGGGCTTCTGGGCTCTTTACCGTCCTGTCTTCCTTTCCTCCTGCTGCTGCCTTTTTAATTGGCTGGGCATAAAAACGGCATCGGTTTAGGGCGTAGTTACGTTAAAGCGAGAGTGCAGAGAGCAGTAGCGTTTCCCTACAGAGGTCTAGAATACCCCAGCCACACCGAGCAGTCCGTCTCTTCTTCTCCATCTCCTCTCCGTTGCTGGGGTTTTTCTACTCGTAACTGAGAAAACAGAAAAAAGCGAAAAGGGAAAATGCACGCTCCAGTTCTCGTTCTCAGTAAGTTCTTAAACCCTAAAATTTTTCTGCTATATCTCTTTTCATCAAAATATTTGTAAATAAATAAATAAAAATTGAAAAATGGGTGGCTTCTGCCGCTGCAGGGGACTCGGTGAAACGAGAATCGGGAGCGAAGGTACATCATGCAAACATACAGGCAGCCAAGGCAGTTGCCGATATAATCAGAACCACCTTAGGTCCTCGATCCATGTTGAAGATGCTTCTCGACGCCAGCGGTGGTATTGTTGTCACCAACGACGGGAATGCCATCCTCCGTGAGTTAGATCTGGCTCACCCTGCTGCTAAATCCATGATCGAATTAAGTCGCACTCAAGACGAAGAAGTTGGTGATGGAACTACCTCCGTCATCGTTCTCGGTACCACCTATTCTTTTTTTTTTTTTTTTTTTTATAACTTTGAATTTATTATTACTGATTTTAATTGATAAATGAAAATAGGAGGAGAGATGCTTCATGTTGCTGAAGCTTTCATCGAGAAGAGCTATCATCCTACTGTCATTTGCCGAGGTAACTGCTCCTACTACTACTACCAGTCCTACTTTTCTTTTCTATTTAGAACAAAATTAATTAGGGTTTTAGGGTTTTATGGATCGTAAGTTTGTTTCTCATTTACTAAAAAAGCTTGTTAATTACTTCTATTTCCATTGTTGCAGCCTACGGTAAAGCTTTGGAGGATGCTATTGCTGTGCTTGACAAAATTGCTATGTCCATTGATGCCAACGATCGTAAGTTGTTGCTCCTTAACTTTCTGGTTGTTATTTTTTTATCAATATTCTTCTTTTTTGTTGCTGGTGTCATTGTCATTTCAATTTATTTTTTTAGGCTGATGGCTTGAATCTTATTCTGTTTATTATTTGAGTTTGTAAGGAGGGAGGATAGGTGTTTGGTGTTTTTATTAGTTGGAATTTGTATTATTCGTCCCCTTTACTAGAGCTGATAACCACGAAGCCTAGCTAGGCTTTTATTTATTTATTTTAAAAAAATTGTGTATGTAAAAAATATATAGATGAGGTTTAAAAAGAACAACCTGCTGTAGGAGTTTGAATATTTTACAGGGCATGTAGTACTCAATTCACATAAGATAAAGGATTGTAAGATCATTGTTAGGATGTTGAAAAATTATCCTTTTTGTTGGTTTGTTTTAACTTATGGATATGTGTGGCAGGTCCGACAATGTTAGGGCTGGTCAAGAGTTGCATAGGTACAAAGTTCACTAGTCAATTTGGCGACTTAATTGCTGTAAGTATCCTTTGCATTCTAAACGCATATACACGGCATTTTTTTTACTTCTATTTTGGTCTTTCCTGTTACCTGAGTAGTGATTTTTTAATGCTCTCATTTGTAAGATCACTTTGTTTTTTCGTCCCTGATTATTATAATGAAGATCTTTGAGATGTGCAAATCTTACATTTTTCATCTAGTGCATTCTGGATGGGTTATATTTAATCGAACAATGAATCAATATTGCTAGTTGAAGGAACCATAGTTGAATAAAGTTGGAATATTCAGTGATTTTTTTTTACTCGTTGAGGAAAAGAAGGCACTTTGGTCAAACAAGAAGCAGAAGCAGAATATTTGATGATGCGGTTTTAAAGAGTGTTTCTCCATTCCCTCATTTTCTGCTTTAGTTTTTAAAATATTCTGAGCACAAGCAATACCTTGAACATTAATTGTCATCCCACATCTTGTTCTTATCTGGTCAATCCTATTTGTTCCCCATGCTAAGTTTTTGCTAACTTCTAGGATCTAGCAATTGATGCCACCTCAACAGTTGGTGTGGACCTTGGCCAAGGGTTGCGTGAAGTTGACATAAAGAAGTACATTAAGGTTGAGAAGGTCCCTGGTGGCCAGTTAGAAGACTCCAAAGTTCTTAAAGGGGTTATGTTTAACAAAGATGTAGTAGCCCCTGGAAAAATGAAAAGAAAAATCGTGAACCCACGGATTATTCTTCTTGATTGCCCCGTTGAATACAAGAAAGGAGAGAACCAGACAAATGCGGAGCTGGTTAGAGAAGAAGACTGGGAAGTCCTCCTGAAAATGGAGGAGGAGTACATAGAGAATATGTGTGCAGCGATTCTTAAGTTCAAACCTGATTTGGTAATCACAGAGAAAGGTCTCAGTGATTTGGCATGCCACTATCTGAGCAAAGCTGGTGTTAGTGCAATCAGGAGGCTGAGGAAGACTGATAATAACAGAATTGCCAAGGCATGTGGGGCCACTATTGTGAACAGACCAGATGAGTTGCAAGAGTCTGATGTTGGTACAGGGGCTGGGCTATTTGAGGTTAAGAAAATTGGGGATGAATTCTTTGCTTTCATTGTTGATTGCAAAGATCCAAAGGCTTGTACTGTTCTCTTGAGAGGTGCCAGCAAGGATCTTTTGAATGAAGTGGAAAGAAACTTGCAGGTATGTAACAGTGTTAACTTTCAAATTCTTCCCTCTCTGATACACCTCAGCTATCTGATGCTTTGATTCTTGTTCTCAATATAGGATGCCATGTCTGTAGCAAGAAATATACTCAAGAATCCAAAACTCCTTCCTGGTGGGGGTGCTACAGAGTTAACTGTATCTGCTGCTCTGAAGCAAAAAAGTTCATCTATTGAGGGCATAGAAAAGGTGAATGATAGAACTCGTGCTTCAATGGATCTCCCTTCAATAAATTTTAGATTTGGCTGACTGTTACGCAAATTCTTCTTGAGGATAAAATTAGGATATTTATTATAGCTTCACGTGATTTGCCTTAATGTTATTTCTTATGTTTGTGAAACAGTGGCCTTATGAAGCTGCAGCAATAGCTTTTGAGGCTATACCAAGAACATTGGCTCAGAATTGTGGTGTGAATGTGATCCGAACCATGACTGCTCTGCAAGGAAAGGTATGAACTTTTTTTTGTCGTGTGCTTTTACAGGATAATTGCTTTGCCTACAGATTCCGCTCATCCGTCTTTTGTTTATTTTGTCTTTAATTCATTACTGCAGCATGCAAATGGTGAAAATGCATGGATTGGCATAGACGGGAACACTGGTGAAATTACTGATATGAAAGAGAGGAAGGTACGATAATGTAGTTTCAAGTCCTGTTGCTATGTTTTATTAGAATTTCCTTAAGTCTGGTGGAATCTCATTCTTCAGATGGAGGTCCGATATTGAACCCTTTATGCAAACCTGCAAACCATGAACTTTCTTCTGCAGCTTGCTTTAATCCCTATAGTTGATTGATTTTGTGATTGTTTGCCTGCAATGATGATTACCTCATCTTTGTTCTCGCACAACCTTGTATAAAGTTAACTAGATATGTTATGATGGTGGTGGAGATTGAATTCTCAAGTCGAGAATTTGAAATCCAAAATCTGCTTTATGAGTGTTTTGATAAAACCATCTACTTGTGTCATCAGATATGGGATGCCTACAACGTCAAGGCACAAACCTTCAAAACAGCAATCGAGGCTGCTTGCATGCTTCTGAGGATTGACGACATTGTGAGTGGAATCAAGAAGAAGCAGGCCCCTGGAGCCCAGGGTCCATCCAAGCCTAAGATCGAGACAGAAGCAGATGCAGACGGCGAACAGATACTGCCCGACTGAAGATTTTGGTTACTATTTGAACTGACTTTCCTACAAGTATGTGACAGAAAAAGAAGCCTGTTTGTTTTCTCAGGCTAGTCTTCAGCTGTTTATTCAAGTTTTGATTAGAGAGTGCGTGCCTTTCTTCAAAGTTTTGGGCCTATTTGTCTCTTATCTGCCTGCTGGTGCTGTGGAGCAACAATATAATTGCTACTCTTATTAGTTAGTCTTGTTCTACAGAAACAGTAATGATGTGGTTCTCTGTTCTTTCTTTTTTGTTCTTTGGACCAAATTGCCTTTGACGCTTGTTGTATGAGTAGGAACTTGGGTGCTGTTGGTATTTAAATTTTGAGAAATGCGGAGGGTCCTGCCCTGAGGCAGCTCCAAAAATGTAGGTCCTTATATTAGGACACGATGACAAAGAGACAGCCAAGTAAAAAAGGGGGTCTACCTCTCTCATTGTGCAAAATCCAAAGGACCAAAGCAAATAATAGAGAAACCTATTTACTAACGCAAACGTGACTAGTTTAGTTTATATAAATGTTGAACGATGCATAAAGGGTTACGATCATGGTGTTTTAACCCATAAAGGGTTGACATGGCAAGGTGATTTATGTACTTTTAAGTAGGTTCATGCAGGGAGTGCATTTTTAATATCATCTAAAAATGGAGAAAACTATATACGTATAAACTTGTAGAGTTTCCAAAATATTGATAATTTAGAAATAAAACACAACGAAAAATAGGTGGAAATGAGTGGTAGTATTAATTCAATAAGAATCCTGCATCATCGATCGTAACCGGCAGATGAGAAGTCAATCACGTTTGTTGTCATGCAATTATTGAACTCAATTCATGTCCACGCAATCATCTTTAACACATTCTCAATCAATTAAACATCTCTCAACCACCTTGTAGTTTAGTGATAGTATTCTATAATAGGAGTTCATGCATTCAAATTCTCCTAAGAGACTCGATCTTTGGTATGTTAGATGAAAAAAAAATAATGATAAAAACATGCCTAACAGTCAGCAGTCGTTTTCGAAAAGGAAGATAGACAGAGAGAGTGAAAAGAAAAAAAGAAAGAAAAAAAGGGTACTTGTTCGAAAGTGGAAGGGTAGATGGGCACAGTCTCAAATCAGGATAGGATTTTGGATAAGTGCTTAACTGATTGATTAATTAGTGATCAAAATTCAAAACATATTTAAATTGGAAATTAAGATCAAAATGGGGGTGGACATGGCAGTCGTTAGACGTCAATCATCATTTATTTATCTTGCCACCTCTCTGTTCCCCTCTCTCTTTCACGCATCCCCTCTTGCCAAAAAGGCCAAAACCAATTTACCTGTCGTATTTATCTCCTATCAAAGTCTAAATTCAACAACCGAAAAAGGAAATACTCATTGATTGATGATATTAATACATATGCATACAGTATACAGCTGAGTTTAATGGTTGCTGTTTCTGAGGGAGTAATATGTGAGATTGATTGATTGTTTGTTTGTTTGTAATGTCATGTTATGTTATGTTGCGTTGACTAGTAAGGAAGAGACTTACTGAGTTAAGCAAACAAAGAAACAGAAGTGAAGATCAGTTTACCTCTCTCTCTTTGGTGCTTTGTTGTTGTGTCCAGATAGAGAAATATGGACGTGGAGAACAGAACAAATCGTGGCTTGCATACTTTTAATGAAGAAGATGAGGGAGGAGGAGATATTGAAAATGATGCCAAAGAACTACCTCTTCTGGGGAAAAGGAGGAACACTACATCCCAGATTGCCATTGTTGGTGCCAACGTTTGTCCTATTGAGAGCCTTGACTATGAGTAAGAAACTAGAGGTTATCATATCTGTCTTTCTCTTGCTCTCTTCTTTGTGTGGTTTGAAGAAAATCAATATTGCTTCTTGTAATCATAAACTCAAAACATATTCTTTACACTCTTTGGAACTCTCTCTTTTTGTTTCAGAATCTGGGGTTTTGATCATTGAATGGATCAAAAAGAACCAGAGAGCATTCGTTGGTTTTCTGCTGTATAGCCTAATATTAGTCCTGTCTTCATTTTGCCAACTTCATATAGAAAGTTGTGGAAACTAAGATAGTTCAATCGTTTTGTTCAAGTGATGAATGTTCAGTCAGTGTATGCCTGCGCGTCGGGAACTATAAATTTCTTTCCTCTTTACCATATTCCTTGCATCTTTGTATGTGGAAACTGTATAAATAACTTACAATGTTTGATACATCACAATAAAAGAGATTGATTTTCATTACCATCTTGTATGCTTGGTACACATATGATACTTTATCACCTTGGCATCTTCATAGGAGGCATAGTGCTTATCTGTGGGTTTTCTTAATTTATTTGTTCTCCTGTAGGATTGCTGAAAATGAATTATTTAAACAAGACTGGAGATCAAGGAATAAAGTTCAGATATTTCAGTATATCGTACTCAAGTGGGCATTTGCACTTATTATTGGCCTACTCACAGGACTTGTTGGCGTTTTCAGTAATATTGCGGTTGAGAACATATCTGGTTTCCAGATGCTGTTGATCTATGACCTCATGAGAAAGCATCAGTAAGCTCAGCCCATCACAGCCTCATTTTATTTGAGTTTTGGTCGACAAATAGCCTGGACTTACTTCATCATACATGCTATTTCTCTGTTTTATTTTATTTTTTATTTTTCTTTTGGATGTGGGAGCTGATTATGAACAATCTTAATGGAGTGGAACCTCACTGTATTGGAACTATTTAGGATTGTTACACATCTAGACAGTTGTTATGGGATAGGGTATTTCAGGGCCCCTTTTAGGCATTCTCCTTAGCTGATTTTCTTCTTATTTTAATTTACTGCTATGATGTTTGGTGTAATGATTTTCCTCTTAGTTCATGTCCTAGAGAAATAGAGATTTTTAAAGTTGAGGCTGCCTATGTTTTGTTCATTGCCGATCCCATATTGCTTTTTGTATAAAGAAAGTCATTACAGAACTTTGTTTCATTACCGTCATTTTCAATATTTCCAATACTTGACAAAAGTTAAATACCTTTTATGCTTCATTCGTGAGAGAGAATCTTGAAATGCTAAATTCTTATCTATTGTGGTTGAGTTCATTCTTTGTGATTTCAACTGCATCCCCAAAGTGATATCATTTTATTAGGATTTATTGTATAATGACTTTTTAACAAATGGCAATGCATTCCAGATCCGGAATTAAGTTTGTTTCTTTTATATGATATGTTAATGCCTCCAGTGCAGATATTACACGGCTTTTGCAGTATATGCTGGTTGCAACATAGTATTGGCAGCTGCAGCAGCAGCTCTATGCGCTTTCATTGCTCCAGAAGCAGCAGGTTCTGGTATTCCTGAGGTGAAAGCCTATCTTAATGGCATTGATGCACATTCTATACTGGCTCCTAGCACCCTTTTTGTAAAGGTGAGTGAGTTATAGTCTCTAGCCTCATTTTCTGCACATGCATCAAAAACATAAATGACAACCTTTATGAAATTACATAATAAGTCAAAGTTTTCATTAGTCCTTTCTATAGGCAACTGCAAAAGTGAATACCTGCATACGCATGTAATTCTAATCCAAAAGGATTATGTGAGGTCTTAGATGCTGCCCCAAACTTCGGTGCCATATGGGGAACCATGCCATTGACCTTCTAATTTTTTGGGAATCATTGTTTGAAATTTTTGATTTGGACCCTTAGAGAACATGGAACTTGTGTCCACCCGGGTTTGTCACTTGTTTGAAAGTTGTGGAAGTATCAACCTTCTTGATCTGTGATATTTGCCTTCATTTTTTTTTTCTGGCTCTTTTCTTTTCCTAACAGATATATGAACTGGCCAACTTCCTTATTTTTTATGTTGCAAGGAAATACATATGCGTTTCCAGAATGCTATAAATTTCCATGATCGGCAACCTATGTACATTCCACAACACATATTTTGCATCCAGAATTTTGTTTATTTATTGTTCTTAATAGACACCACAGCTAATGAAATCGAGCAAACTTGCTTTCCTGAAGTTTTGTGAATTTGAACTGCACACCGTGGCACTATGTTTGTAATTCAGAATCTGACATTATGTTTCTGGAATTACCTTTCTCTGAAATGATATTTCTGTGGTGATTAAAATTCTGAATTTGGCAGATTTTTGGTTCTATTCTTGGTGTTTCTGCTGGATTTGTTGTGGGTAAAGAAGGGCCTATGGTTCACACTGGTGCTTGCATAGCCTCTTTATTAGGACAGGGGGTTCTCGCAAATACCATTTGACTTGGACATGGCTCAGATATTTCAAAAATGATCGTGACAGGCGAGATTTGATCACTTGTGGAGCTGCTGCTGGTGTGGCTGCTGCTTTTCGTGCTCCAGTTGGAGGCGTTCTCTTTGCTCTTGAAGAAGTAGCTTCATGGTACCTCTTCCTTCTCTGTGTGTTTCTGTCTTAGTTATAGCTTATTTGTTTGACGCACAGTGAGGCATCTTAATTTCTTAAATTCTCCTGGGTAGTTGCTGCTTGTGAATCCAAAGTGGAACTTTTCTATCTTTAGTTGTTGGGATGATGGAAGTTGTTTACATGAAAGAACTCCTCAGATGATACATCAGAAAGCTCATTTAATCAATCGAACTGAGTAATTAGTTCAGTTGATGAGATACAATCTACAAATTGTTGATTTTGAGATTGTAAAGTTGGAATTGTGGTTTAAATACTTGATATTGGACTTGGAGACTTCCATTGGTGTATTTTTTAATAAGCATGTAGATGCAATTGTTATTTATGCACAACTGCAGAAAATCAACATTTGGTTCTTGTTTGGCATGCTTCAGGTGGCGGAGTGCTCTTCTTTGGAGAACTTTTTTCACTACAGCAGTGGTTGCTATGGTCTTGAGAGCTTTCATGGAATTTTGCGCTACCGGAAAGTGTGGGCTGTTCGGGCAAGGAGGTCTGATAATGTATGATGTGAGTTCAGAAAAGGTGCAATATAGTGGCCCAGAGGTATTAGCTGTGATAATCCTAGGCATTATCGGGGGCATTTTTGGAGCCTTGTATAACTATCTTGTGGACAAGGTTCTCCGTACTTACAGCATCATTAACGGGTATGTTACTGTGCTATCCTATTTGATTACAACAGACTGCTTTTTCTTTTTTCCTGCATTCTTATCCTATCTTCTTTCTGCATGTTTTTCTATACTGCTAATCAAATGAAAACTAACAAGATACTAAAGAAGATACAGTTCGTATTGCTAATTCCTGTCCATTTAAGATATAAACCTCGTGACAAGCATTTTTTCTTGCTCACCATTCTCAATCTGTTAATAATCCCTTTGCTTCTGGATAAAAGCATATGACAGTACAATGTCTGCATGAATTTTTATCTGAATCACTTGTAATTCATCTTTGATGATTGTGAATACTGAGTAGTCTTATTGTTATCATTCTGACACCAAATCATGTTATCCTCCTGCTGCAGAAAAGGTGCTGGTTTTAAAATCTTGCTTGTTATTATCGTTTCCCTGTTGACAACTTGCTGTTCTTATGGCCTGCCTTGGTTCGGGAAGTGCATCCCCTGCCCCACTGATATAGCAGTGAGTTGTCCCAACACTGATGAAACTGGAAACTACAAAAGCTTCCAGTGTCCACCTGGTTACTACAATGACATTGCCTCCCTTTTCCTAAGCACTAATGATGATGCTATTCGCAACCTCTTTAGCGCCAGCATTGAAAAAGAATTTCGTATATCCACTCTCGCCCTCTTTTTCTCTGCTGTTTATTGTCTTGGCATTATTACATATGGAATTGCTATCCCATCTGGACTTTTCATCCCTGTTATATTAGCTGGAGCTGGCTATGGCCGTCTTCTTGGGAGACTATTTAGACCCATCTCGAAACTTGACACCGGTCTCTTTGCCCTCCTTGGAGCTGCATCCTTCCTTGGTGGTACAATGAGAATGACAGTTTCCATGTGTGTAATACTGCTTGAACTTACAAATGATTTATTGTTACTTCCCCTTGTTATGTTGGTTCTCCTTATCTCAAAAACTGTGGCTGATAACTTCAACAAGGGTGTCTATGACCAAATTGTGAAGTTGAAAGGATTGCCTTATATGGAGGCCCATGCAGAACCTTACATGAGGACTTTGGTTGCACGTGATGTTATCTCTGGTCCACTGGTAACTTTTCTCGGTATTGAAAAGGTGGGCAATATACTGCATGCTTTGAGGACAACTGGACATAATGGGTTCCCAGTGATTGATGAACCACCTTTCTCAGATGCGCCAGAACTGTGCGGCCTTGTTTTGAGATCTCATTTGCTTGTTTTGCTCAAAGGCAAAATTTTTTCAAAGGAAAGGGTACCTGCTGGTCAAGAGATCTTGCGTAGATTTGCAGTATTTGATTTTGCTAAAGCAGGATCTGGAAAGGGTGTCAAGCTAGAGGATCTGGACATTGAAGAGGAAGAGATGGAAATGTATGTAGATCTTCATCCCATTACTAATGCATCCCCATACACAGTGGTTGAGACAATGTCACTTGCCAAAGCTGCAATTCTCTTTAGACAACTTGGTCTCAGGCACATGTGTGTAGTGCCAAAAAGTCTAGGGGTAAGACACACTCTTTCTCAATTGCCTTCTTCCTTGTTTGATGTGTGTGGATAGTGTTTGAGCAGAAATCGTTACAAAAGGCTGTGTAGAAGATTCTGCTTATCAAATATCTGTAAAAACTTGGCTAATGAGTTTGTGATTTTGCTTATTAACTTTTGCAGAGGCCTCCAGTTGTTGGCATTCTGACTCGACATGACTTCATGCCAGAGCATATTTTGGGACTTTACCCTCATATTGAGGGTCACAAGTAGACCAAGCAATCAAACTCAATGTTTGATGAGTAGTGGCTGTGTATTTATGCTTCAGTAGGAGTTCTTTGTTTGCAGATGATTCGTTGGTCTTCTCGAAGTGAGATCTTTCATTAGAGTTGAAGGAGAAGCCTCTGTCCTTAAACAGGTAAACAAATTCATCGCTGCAGCGAATTTGAGGTCATTTTAGAATCCGGAATGTAGATGTTTTTTTCTTGAAACTCTTTGGAACCATCTTTTAATGGGGATGGACACCTTTGAAGCTCCATAGAAGATAAATGACCGGTGAAGTGCCCTAAACAATAAATGGTGAAGTCCTCTACACAAAAATAGGAAGATTTATCTTCCAATCAGCAGCCATATACCAAGGAGTGTTCGGTGCTTTGGTTTTACGGTTCTTTTAATAAAATTTTATGGTATTGTTTATACAGTTTTTTTCAAGAGTTCTTTGTCATGGCGGTTTTTTTTTTTATTTGTATAGGTGGTTGCATATTTATGAAAATATTGTGTCAGAACTCAGAACTAATGAAGTTAGTATTATTTTGATAATGGTACGTTATAATTGAGTTACAATTGTCTAACTTTTCAAAGGGTTTTCTGCTGATTCGGAAATTGCTCTCAACGAAGCTTAAAAGAACCTGAGATCAACCCAAAGAAATCAACAGAGCCAAAAATGCTCGCGAACAGGTCTAGATTCCAGTTTCAAATTCAAACATAAAACTCTATCAATCCAGAGAAAATTACTGAGAAAGCTATATATTTCTAGAGAGCCATTTGTGTCTAGTTTTCAATGGATCAAAGGGTGCATGATTTGGAGCTTTTTACTAGGAGTTATTGCCATTCTGCTCCCAAGTTTGCAAGCTGTCACCAAGATTGTCAAATCCTGCTGTCATGTTTTGCAACTTGCAGGACTGGCCTCTTCCTCAACTGGCATTTAATGGGGGCTTTGACAATCTTGCTCTCTAATCAGATAGAGACTTTTGTAAGCAATAAAAATGGTGTGATTTCCTTCCCTAAATCTCATCTCTAGACCAAATTAAGCTCTAGCCAGATGATAAAACGTTTGCAAGTGTAGAAAATCCGGTCTTAATGTTTTGTTATTTCCGGATTGTTCCAAGCATAAACAAGTGTGCTTCATCATTGCGGAGGATAGAGAATTGGTTGAAGTTAGAAATTTTAGGTTAATGAAATAAAAATTAATTGATATTAACTGTGATTTTTTTTTTTTTAAAAAAAAGTTTAACATGTATTATATAGTATTTAACACCATGTGTGTATTTTATGTACGAGTTTAAATATATCCTATTAATATATTTAATTTGATCAATAAAAAAATGCTATTAATTATTTATTTCATAAAAATAAAAAAATCAAATTAGAGGAGTCAATAATTAAAATAAGGTGAAAAAAAATTGCAAAATAACCATTAACTACTAGAAATATTTTTATTTTGAACAAATAATTAATAATATAAAAATAAAAGCACAATCAAAAGGAAAAAGGAAAAAGAAAAACAAGAAAGAATGAAAGGTAGGAAGCTAGGCCGTGGCGCCAAGCCTTGGCGAATGGACCTGGAGGCTACTACACCCACAGGTCTGGACTGAACATGACGGCCCAATCTTAAAAACCACACCCACTAGTATGGGCTTAACACGCACGGACCAGCCTTAAAAACACACCCACACGTATGGGCTGAACATGCACGGCCCAATCTTTGAAAAAACCACACCACGCGTAAAGGCTGAACATATACGGCCCAGACATGGAAAAACATACCTACTCGTATGGGCTAAACATGTATGGACCAACCTTAAAAAACACAACCACGCATAAAAAGCATCTGAGGTCAAGAAATCTACATTCTACTTATTTATGTCTAAGTCCTCCAAGCCGTAAATTATGAATGCCATTTAAGCAGTACTCTTGCAAAGCTTGAGAAGAAGATATATCATAAGCTATAAAAACACTAGTATCAGTGAATAAAAGGGATGCGAAATCGAAAAGCTCGAAACCCTACCTCAAGTACAGCACAGAGAAATGCACAGCGAGGCTCAGACGGTTCCCACAAACTTAAAGAAGCAGAGGTGGTACAATCATCACTAACACATTGACGAGAAACCAGCTTTTTGAAAGTAATACGACTCTTTCCATTTCCATCACTTAACTCAGTAGAAACCAATCTGCTAAGCATGGAAAGAATAGCCAAACCCTTCTGTGTAAGAAGAAGCTGGTCATAACCAAACAGCAACTCAAAAGCAATATCAGTTCTCCAATCAGGAAACATATTCGATTATCAGCAGCAGGATTCTACATTATGCTCATGCAAAGCAGAGAAGAACCCATGAAACCTGGCCTCAAGCTGTTTAAACAAAATTTGAGAGAGGCAGTGAATGTCTTTAAGTTTGAAATTGAATCCACATTTCTTTAACTTTTCGTGTCTGGGAAACTGCCACTTATGGGGGAGTCCAAAGGAGACAGATGGTGAAGTAGAGCATACAGTCTTTTAAGGTTGGGTGGATTGAGACCCTGCACGAAAATCCAAGCAAAGACAAAATCTTTTCAAAATGGGCTGCAGAGAATTGGATAAAGTGGGGCTTTGCTAACCTGTGGAGATTGAATTGCAGAGATGAGATGCTTGATTTTCCTGCTGGGTGTCTTGGAGGCGATTTTCTCCTAGTAAAAAGGTCCAGTCTTTTTTAACAATTCTGAAAACCAACAAGTTGGGTTTCCTTTAACAAGCCAACTCAGTTTCATTGCCTGTCAAAGGCACTAAGGCAAGGGCAGGGGGAGGAGGAAAGGAAGGAGAACGCAGCTGGTCAACTGTCCAAAGAGAAAAACGGGGAAAATCCAACCTTTATTATCACCCAATAGGCAACAGCCCACAAACAGTGAGATGGGCTTTTTCTGTCAATATAATGGACCAGAAAGAGAATAGGCCCAGCCCATCAGGAAATCTGTCAGAGGGGAGGTGGAGAGTTGGGAGTAAAGGACAAGGAGGAGTAATGGAGGGAAGAGATGAGCGAGTGACACATCTTTTGGTTTTGGTTTTTGGTTTTGGAGGCAAGAGGCGCCAATGCCAAAAACCAAATCACACACCTTTTCGTTTCCCGCTCGCTGTTTTCCCCTTAAATGCACCATTACCTTTTACATTTTCATTTTGTTCATGTCATTAAACCTACCCAGACCTACCAACCCTAATCCAGCTCAGGCCACCACAAAGCACAAAGCAGAACCAGAAGCAGTTGTTTGTTGATTAGGGAAAGAAAGGAAGGAAGATGGGATCTTCATCAATATTGGATATAACAACAAATGAACCAGTTGATAATACTACTTCTTCTGCATCATCAGGTATTCATTCAATCTCAATCTACTTGAGTTTTGTTTGATGATTGGATTATGTTTGCTTCGTTGGATTTTCCCTTTATCTTTTTCTTCAAAACAAAATTGTTTATGGGGTATTACCATTTATCTATGTAATCAAAGGCAAAGGTTCCAACTTTCGTTCTTTTTTTTTTTTTTCACCCAAAGCTTAAACCCAGTATCCAATTCATCAACTTGGGTTTTTCTTTTTTCTTTTTTTTTCCTTTTTGCAAATTGGGGTTTGTTTGTTTGTTTGTTTTGTTCCTGTAAAAACATACAGGAAATTGTAAAGTTTCTGCTAGAAAACTAAATCTGTTCATCATTTGGGACATCTTGAAATATGAGAATATAGATTTCCTTCGTGTGTAAAAAGTATTACAGTGCTTACCCTTGATTGTATCGAATCCTGTTCTCATTTGCCTATGTACTTTATGCATGTAGTTTGCCGTTTGTGTAAGCATTATTAGCCTTCTTGATTTGATGGGTATGTAACTCTAGTATTTGCACTGGTGTAATAAAAGTTTGGGGCATGTTTCATATTGTGGCCAATTATGTTTGGAAATGCAAAAGGCATTATTTATCAGCTTTCTCTATTTGGTGGCTTTGTAACCATATTATTTGCCACTGTTGTATTAAAAGTTTTGGGACACGTTTTGTATTGTGTTCAAATATGATTGGAAACGTGAAATGCATTAATTATTACCTTTCTTGATTTGCTGGGTTTGTAACCCTACTATTTTCCATTGTTGTATTTAAAGTTTTAGGGCACATTTGATATTTTGGTATGTTTTGAAAATGCGAAAAGCATTAGTCATTAGCTTTCTTGATTTGTTGGGTTTTTTTTAACCCTTTTGTTTGCCATTGTTGTAGTAAAATTTTTAGGGCACATTTGATGTTTCAGTCAAGTACGATTGGAAATGTGAAGAGCATCAATTATTAGCCTTCTTGGTTTGGTTTTATGCTCAAGTATGTCGGGAAGTTTTAGGTATTATTTGTCTATTGTAATCAAAGTTTTACTTGTTTGGTATTATGCTCAAGTGCATTTGGAAGTCTGGTTTGGAAACGTGAACAGCATCAATTTGGTACCCTGAAATGTGAAACGCACTGCGTCAACTTGGTGCCTGGAAAATTTGATGTGTTTCAGCCCTACTGCGCTTCCAACTGTGTTATCGAACACACACTAATAAATACAAAATTTTTTTTTCAATAGAAAACTTACCTTGTATGAGTGAGTACTGCAGGAACTAATTTGGGTGATTGATAGTACACTACAAGATGACTTTTTTGTACCAGTTTAATGCTTTTTGCTTCATGACTGACTTTAATAATCAGATTCTTAACCTTTTTGCTTCATCACTGAACTTTCATACTTTGCACTAGGAATGAGGAAGAACAAAAAAGGAAAGCAAAAATCTTCGGTGTCTAATGTAAAGAAGGAAGTGCCAGCAAAAAACATAAAAGGAAAGAAGAGAAATACCTCTGATACTAACAAGGAAGATCCTGCTGGTGGGGGCAGTTCATTGAAAAGGCCTAAGAGAGCTGCTGCATGCAAAGATTTCAAGGAGAAATCTCTACGTTTGCATGAAGAGAAGTCTTCTGTTGTTGAATCAAAGAAAGAACAAGTTGTCGATGAAGAGATTTTAGCTCTTCGTTTGACTCAAGGACAAGAAGAGGGTCGCCCCAATAGGAGATTGATTGATTTTGTTGTGCATGATGCAAATGGTAACCCACAACCCTTGGAGATGATTGAAGTCGATGATATGTTTATTTCAGGTGTTATAATGCCTCTAGAGGAGAGCCTTGGCATGGAAAAAGAAGTGTCTGTTAGATGTGAAGGCTTTGGTAGGATAGAAGCATGGGATATCTCTGGTTATGAAGATGGATCCCCAGTCATTTGGCTGACTACTGAAGTAGCAGATTATGATTGCATCAAGCCTGCTGGTGGCTACAGGAAATTCTTTGACCATTTTTTTCAGAAAGCACATGCTTGCATCGAAGTTCATAAAAAACTGTCAAGATTTTCTGGAGGAAACCCGGAATTAACTCTTGACGAGTTGCTTGCTGGTGTTGTGAGAGCAATGAGTGGGAACAAGTGTTTCTTTGGTGCTGCTTCTATAAAGAATTTCCTCATTTCTCAGGGTGATTTTATTTATCACCAAATAATTGGTTTAGATCAAACCTCGAAAAAGAATGATAAAAAATTTGCAGACTTGCCTGCTCTCATTGCCTTGAGAGATGAAAGTCGCAATCATGGAAGTGTTCTTCTGGCAGAAGCAGCAAATTCTGAGGGGAACTTGGTAATTGGTCCAAAATCTGTGGATGGTGTTACTGTGAATCAGTCTAACCAATCCAGCATCATAGCTGAGGAAGATGAGGATGCAAAGTTAGCAAGATTGTTACAGGAAGAAGAGTATTGGCACTTGAATATGAGGCAAAAGAAAAGTCGGGGTTCAGCTTCTGCATCAAACACAATCTACATCAAAATTAATGAAGATGAGATTGCAAATGATTACCCTCTCCCTACATTTTACAAACAATCTAATGAAGAAACCGATGAGTTTATAGCTGTTGCAAGTGATGATGTAATTGACCATCCTGATGATCTCCCTAGAAAAATGCTTCATAACTGGTCACTTTATAACTCAGACTCAAGGTTGATTTCTTTGGAGCTTCTTCCAATGAAACCTTGTGAAGATATTGATGTCACCATCTTTGGATCGGGAAGTATGACTGAAGATGATGGAAGCGGCTTCTGTCTTGATGATGATCCTGATCAGTCTTCTTCTAGGGGTTTGGAGGCTCAAGATGATGTGGGTTTGCCAATATTTTTGAGTGCAATAAAGGAGTGGATGATTGAGTTTGGATCATCAATGATTTTTATATCAGTACGGACAGACATGGCCTGGTATTGTACATATTCTCATATTGTTATTAATCAAATGCATAATACCAACACAGACACAAAAACACATACATGTATACTAAAATTGTTGCTGTCTCTTGACATTGCTTCTGATCATTTTAACTGAAGTCTTACAACCTGTTTACCAATCAAATATGTCTTCTTGTTAGTAGTATGTGAAACTATTTTACTATTGGGAATGATTAAGTTCGCAGCAGGTTGCTAACACATATGAAGAAAAAATGAAGTTATATTGGGTTTTATCTAATGAAGATTGCAAGTTAAAAATTTTATTTTATCTTGATCTTGATAAATCTTTTTTCTTTCTCAATATCTTCAGGTATAGACTTGGGAAGCCATCAAAACAATATGGTTCCTGGTATAAGCCAGTCCTAAAAACAGTAAAGCTTGCTAGAAGCATCTTCACATTGTTGAAGGAGCAAAGTCGAGTATCACGACTTTCTTTTGCAGATGTAATCCGGAAAGTGTCTGAGTTCAAGAAGGATCATCATGCTTATATTTCTTCTGATCCAACAGCTGTTGAGAGGTATGTGGTTGTGCATGGACAGATAATACTACAGCTTTTTGCTGAGTTTCCAGATCAGAACATCAAGAAATGTGCTTTTGTGGTTGGTTTGACTCATAAAATGGAGGAGAGGCACCATACTAAATGGGTAGTGAACAAAAAGGCAATTGTGCAAAAGTTTAAATCCAATTTGAATCCTCTAGCAGCAATGGGTGCTGTGGCTCCTGGAGCATCCAAGAGGAAGCTTATGCAGGCAACAACAACAAGGCTGATCAACAGAATATGGGGGGAGTATTATTCACAATATTCTCCAGAGGATTTGAAAGAGGGAACTGATTTTGAAGGGAAAGAAGAGGATGAAGTTGAGGAGCAGGATGAAAATGAAGATGATGATAAAGAGGTGGTAGAGAAAACACTAAAACCTCATTCAGTGTCTGAACGTACTAAATCCCATACTTCACAAAAAGAAGTAAGATGGGATGGGAATCCTGTAAGCAAAACAGCTTCTGGAGAAGCCATTTACAAGCAAGCCATTGTTTGTGGAGAGGTCATTAAGGTGGGGGGTGCTGTTTTAGTGGAGGTTGATGAATTGGATGAACTTCCTGCCATCTATTTTGTGGAGTACATGTTTGAAACACGAAATGGAAGCAAAATGTTTCATGGGAGAATGATGAAGCAGGGATCTGAGACAGTTCTCGGTAACACTGCCAATGATAGAGAGGTTTTTTTAACAACTGAGTGCATGAATTATAAACTACAGGATGTTAAGCAAGCAATTATTCTGGAAGTTCGAAAAAGGCCATGGGGACATAATCACAGGAAAGATAACACCAATGCCGATAGAATTGATGGGGAAAAGGCAGAAGAGAGGAAAAAGAAAGGATTGCCCCTAGAATATTACTGTAAAAGCTTGTACTGGCCAGAAAGGGGTGCTTTCTTCACTCTCCCATTTGATACTATGGGTCTTGGCTCTGGTGTCTGCCACTCTTGTAACTTAAAAATAGCTGAAGAAGACAAGGATATGTTCAAAGTAAATTCTTCTCAGACAGGATTTTCATACAAGGGAACTGAGTACTCTGTCCATGATTTTGTCTATGTGAGCCCTCATCAATTTGATGCGGAAAGGGGGAGAATGAAACTTTTAAGGGTGGAAGGAATGTTGGATTGAAGCCTTATGTTGTGTGCCAGGTGTTGGAGGTTGTTCCAAAGGAACCAAAACAACCTGAAACAAGATCCACCCAGGTCAAAGTCCAGAGATTTTTCAGACCAGATGATATTTCACCCGAGAAGGCATATTGTTCTGATATTCGTGAGGTGAAAGCTTCTTTTGAAAACCTTTGCTGTATAATTATGTTTATCAGCTTTGTGGATTCCATAATCACACTTTGAGCATATTATTTTGGCATTTATAGTCATGCAAATTTGTCAGGAGTATTTGTGCCAAAGGGACTCTAGAAACTGCTCTGACACCTGATATGTTTTGGTTTTTCCCTAATTATTGGAAGAAATCTTGAAATTTTGAGTTTCTAGTTCTTGCTTCAATCCATACAAAGCTTTTTTGAGTAGACTTTGCTGCTTCTTTCTAACTCCTAATGAGTTTTAATTCCTTGATCACAGATATACTACAGTGAAGAAACACATATTTTATCAGTCGAGGCAATTGAGGGGAAATGTGAAGTCAGAAAGAAAAATGATATTCCAACATGCAGTGCTTCTACAATCTTTGATCACATCTTCTTCTGTGAGCACATGTATGATCCTTCCAAAGGGTCCCTCAAGCAGGTGATTTGTCTTTTTTTTCATTCCCATAATGTTACATGCTGATTTGAGTCTATCAGTTTATGGAAAATTGTCAAGCTAGTTAATTTCTAAAGCCATCAAATGCACCATGCACCTGAGCTCTTATGTTGTTTCTCTGGACTGATATGAGGTTCACGATTAGACTTGGCACCTGTTAGCTATAAGTAATCTTCCAGTTTCATTGTGGACAGCTGCCAGCTCAAATCAAATCGAAGTTTTCAGCTGTGAGTAGAGATAGCGATGTTGCATATAGAAAGAGGAAGGGAAAGTCTAAAGAAGGAGAAAATGATATAGAAGCCGACAAACAAAGGGAAGCATCTCCAGAGAACCATTTGGCCACATTGGATATTTTTGCTGGTTGTGGTGGCTTGTCTGAGGGGTTGCAGCAAGCTGGTAGAGCTCATCTCCTTTTTTATGCTTCACTTGGAGTAATAATTGAGATTTAGGCCTATTGTTAGATAAATTGACAATTGGCTATTTTCACCATTGCAGGTGTCTCATCAACCAAGTGGGCTATTGAATATGAAGAGCCTGCTGGCGAAGCATTTAAACTCAATCATGCAGAGTCATTGATGTTTATTAATAATTGCAATGTGATCCTCAGGTAAGTGGTTGTAATGTATGCTATTTGAATTTTTTTTTCCTTCTCATTTTCCAGTGACTTATTATGGATTGTAATGAAGGGCTGTGATGGAGAAGTGTGGAGATGCAGATGACTGTATTTGTACTTCTGAAGCTGCTGAATTGGCATCATCACTTGATGCAAAGTTGATTGATGGTTTGCCATTGCCAGGGCAGGTGGATTTCATCAATGGAGGGCCTCCATGTCAGGTATTTATGGTCTTTCTTTGCACTAAACTGAGGCAACCAATATTGCTGGAATTCATGGACAACACTCAAAAAAAGTAATGTTTCTTTGCAGGGCTTCTCTGGAATGAATAGGTTTAATCAGAGCACTTGGAGTAAAGTTCAATGTGAGATGATCTTAGCATTCCTATCCTTTGCTGATTACTTCCGCCCAAAGTATTTCCTCTTAGAGAATGTGAGGAACTTTGTATCTTTCAATAAAGGACAGACTTTCCGTTTAACTATTGCTTCTCTTCTTCAGATGGGTTATCAGGTAAATATTATGATGCCATTGAAATTAACCATGGTTGTGTACTTTCATTTTTGTATGCAGAATGCTAGTTTTATGTGACTGTCTACATGTGTATGATTGTGATTAGGTGAGATTTGGTATTTTGGAGGCTGGAGCATATGGGGTTTCTCAGTCGCGCAAACGGGCCTTTATGTGGGCAGCCTCCCCTGAAGAGATACTCCCAGAATGGCCAGAGCCAATGCATGTTTTTGCTGCCTCGGAGTTAAAAATCACACTGTCTGAGAAATCACAATATGCTGCTGTTAGAAGTACTGCTTATGGAGCCCCTTTCCGTGCAATAACAGTCAGAGATACAATTGGTGATCTCCCTGATGTAGGGAATGGTGCTTCTGAGACAAATTTGGAGGTATATAAGATGCTAAATTTTCTTCTGAAACTTCTTAGTAATATGGTCACAGGCATGATCGCTAACCCTTTTGTTTTGCAGTTTGGAAATGATCCTATCTCTTGGTTTCAAAAGAAGATTCGAGGCGACACGGTTGTTTTGACTGACCATATATCAAAAGAAATGAATGAGCTGAATCTTATTAGATGCAAGAAGATCCCAAAGCGTCCAGGTGCTGATTGGCGTGATCTTCCGGATGAAAAGGTACAAGAACAGCTTATTGTTACTTTCAATGCGAGGCTGATATAGACCTAATGCATGGTGAATGCTGAGATGAATGATTCACTATAATGTCGTGACTTGCAGGTCAAATTGTCTTCTGGGCAAATGGTTGATTTGATACCATGGTGCCTGCCAAACACAGCTAAACGACACAATCAGTGGAAGGGGCTCTTTGGAAGGTTGGATTGGGAAGGGAACTTCCCAACATCAATAACGGATCCTCAGCCAATGGGTAAGGTGGGGATGTGCTTTCACCCTGAGCAGGACAGGATTCTTACTGTTCGTGAATGTGCACGATCTCAAGTAAGTTCAATTTCCCCAGACTGTTTAACCATTGTTCCGAGTTTCTATGACTTGATAACTTAAAAGTGATTCTGAAAGCAGTATGAGAAAGAGACAGCAAGTAGCCAGTGATTGCAACTGTCATCTACCTTGCTTTATTTCTTGATCTTATTTATACCCCATACACCCCAACTCTTGCAGGCAAATGCATAGCTTTGTTTATTTTGTTTGTTTCTTTTACCATGCCCCTTCTGCCATCTAGCTATCTACTTGCAGAGTGGACACCTCAAAGAAGATATTGAAGGTGGATACTGGTTTTTCATTTTTTTTTCTTGTTTCTTTGTCCCAGGGATTCCCAGACAGCTATCAGTTTTTTGGTAACATTCATCACAAGCATCGGCAAATCGGAAATGCTGTTCCTCCTCCTTTAGCATATGCGTTGGGAAGGAAACTTAAGGAAGCTCTGGATAGCAAGAGGCAGAAATAGTTGGAAGGTCCACAGTTTTGTTAAAAGGTATAGAGTAGAGTTTCATAAGATGGAGAAAACACTTGGGTCTTGTAATTTGCAATTTACATTTTTGAGTTGGGGTATCGCTCTTGGTGTGCTTAAGCAGACCAAGTTGAAATTAGATTGTTTAGGCAAGCTCTTATTGATATCAAGTGGCAAAATGCCAGCATTCATATCTACCATCAAATTAGCAGCCACATGTAGAGCAATTGGTACATCATTACAATACAAAAACGGAGTGACTTCTTAGAAGGTGAAGTAATCTGGAAAAGTTGAAGTGATTTATAAATTAGTTCCTCTAGTTTAGATAAATAAATAAATAAATTTTTTATTTTTTAAAAGCTAATTATTTAATCGGTGTATGTTTAAATTGTCTTACAATTATTGGTTCCAATGAAGGAACTACTGACTGCTATGTGAAGACAATTCCATCGTGGAGAAGCTAAGAATTTGCAGGTCTTTTACATTTTACTAGGGATAGCTAGGTACTTAGTATGACGCCCTTGAGCAACAATTTTCCCAGTCTTTTTCTTCTTCAACTCCACAGTGACTACTCCTACAGCTTTTCCCACACGTAGAACCCTGGATTCAATCTCGATTTCTTCCTGGATGAAAAAAAAAACTAATATGAATAATAAGTTGCAAATCGTTTGCGCTCAGGTTATTTTGCAAGTAGGGAGGCAGGCACATCATCGCATGTATACACCAAGTCATCGAATAGACAGCTGCTATGATGAATGAAATTGACACTGAGAATCAACATTGATACTGAGATTTATTTTGCTCCCTCTTATTTTGCTAAAAATCTAGGATTTCCCCTCCTTTCCTCATTTTGTTCTCTTAGTAACAAACCTTCTTGTTCATCAACAAACAGAAATGGACCTAGTATTCTATCCCATCTAAAAAATAAAGCATTGCACCAAAGAGGGTAGCCCCATTCCAACTTGTCATGCTCCAGAGTGAGTTGACAGCACAAGAACATAAACATGTAAGAGGTAAAATAAGAAAGTTAAGCTGAGTCTACTACTGAGACAACCAACCTGCAAAGGACTTATTAAATAGGTATTTTACAGACCCTAAAACTATATCAAACCTATTAGGATAAGGAAATCTTAAGATCCCTGGCAAGGAATTTTTAGGAGCTTCTGCTGGAAACGCACCAAACAAGGTCTCACCACTCATTTCGTGCATGAGCTACAGAGACTTTCACATTAATATATATATATTTTCATTGTTGGGACATCTTTCCAGGACTTGTTAGTCTTGAAGTGTGGCTAAGATATACAAATGTTCTAAATTTAGAAGCCAGAATCTCCAGCAACTGATGGGGACAGTTGAGAGCGTAAACAAAATGGCCAACCAGGCTTTATTAAACTGCCAAACAACCACCTAAAGATTAAAATCCAAGCTCCCTCTATTTCTAGGATTCTGCACATTTAAGCTAGTTAATCAAAGAAACTCCCACTAAAGGTACACCGAACAAATGAAACTTATCTAGGTGTGGTAGCTAGTACAGCCTTCATCAAAGCTAGTGGTGACATTTGAGGAAACAGCTGAACACTCCATGCCTTCATTAAAGCATATTACAAGAATTTATATTGTATACAGATGAAACCTAATGCATAAATCATTCACATTTAAGACCCCAACACTCTTATTCTGTTAATTAATACAACAACAAAGGAACTTTATGTTAAGACAGAAACAACACCCAATTAAAACACAAATGGGACTTAATTTGTAGTGCCGAAGTTCATGAAGTTTAGCATAAAATGGGAAGTTGGAATTTAATATTTCTTTTCAAGACCATACTTGGACAACTATTTCTGCAGGAGAGGGAGGGATATTACAAAAACAAACATCCCATCAGCTGCGTATTGTGTTTTTCTAAGCCACCAAAGCTAACAAAGTTTAGCCTAACACCCGACTAAAGCACAAGATCATATGGTTAGCACTATAACAAAAAGTAAACAGCCACAAACTCTTAGAAATATACGGTATGGCTCCCTGGATCTTAGTTCGATAGGGTTTTCCATATAATTCACAGTAGTAGATCAAAGCCCCCCATCAACTAGGACTAGCATTGATGCCATTACCAAAAGAAACAAACAGATATGGATATGTCAAAATGTGTAATCATCAACAAGAAAACACAAAACAATAAGTTCGAAAAATATCTCCCTTTTCACTCTATCAGACATTAAGACAAATAGGTTAAGAATCATTCTATCAGTTGAATTTACAATATGAATATATATGTATGCATGTATGTATTAACACAAGGAACTAAATATAAGAGAGAAGAGGACTGATACCCACATCAGCAAAAGCAGCATCCAAGTATGAAACGTTGATTTCTACAGAAACTCCAGTTACGGGAGCTCCAACTGTGAACATTGCAGCAGACCCTACCAAGTCGACCAAAGTGGCTGTAGCCCCACCGTGCAAGAAATTGCCACCATTCTTAGCAATAAGCAATCAAACAAAACCCCAATAATCAGTAACACCATTTAAGACCTAAAGCATCAAAGCATTCTTAGGCTTAAATTTTGGAAGAAATTCCCTTACTTTTCTAATATTGATCATTACTTCCCAAAGGAATCCTAATTGGAGAAAACCTTCGAAAGATTGAAACTTTCTGTAGTTTTCATGAGTTATCTCAACAACCAAACTAAAAAGAGAGCAATTCAACAATTCCAATTGTTGATACAGAAAAAAAGAAAAAAAATGTTCCAAGTTCCCCCAAGATTTCTTGTCAAAACCAAACATGGGCATACAGTATTCAGCCATGGCAGTTATCCCAAGAGCCCAAATGGGTCATCTTTAAATCCTTGATTGTGTATTTGAATCAGATAAAAAAAAACATCAACACAGAGAGTTTGAGGTTTGTAGTGACTACCAGAAGACGAGGAGGGACTTTCATGGAGCAAACAACACGGCCTGGTTCAATGAGATCAACATGAAGGCCTTGCATTATGAATTTTTCAAAAAATCTGAAAGGCATTTCTTCAATGGTCGACGCGTTCTTGTCATCTTTAAATCCTCCCGTCTCTAAGTATCTCTTCACTGATTCCAAATCCATCTCTCTCTCTTCTGCTACTGACTCTCCCAGACTTGGTCCAGACAAAGGTTTGTTTGTTAGGAAGGCCAATGGTATGAGCGTTGGGCAAAGACACAAAGTAGTCCAACCGCTGTTTTGTCCCTGCCCTTTGACCGGAGCTTATATTGACACTTTAATATGGCTAACCACACCCTCACTTTTTCTTTTTCTTTTTTTTTCTTTTTTTCAACCGATCATTCTATTTTTAAAAGTATTTGAGTTATTATTTACTTTTAAAAATTTCTATATTATCCTTAAATATATTAAAGAAATTTACACTGCATCCACAAGGAAATTGGACATGAAAAATGCGTTTTTCAACTTAAACCCACTAAAAACTCTTCTTAATGATAAGACCTTTATTATATTTCTTTTATTAGTGATTCGATTGCAATTGAATTTGTATGGTGACAGTGAATTTCAATCAACTTGTTTTTTATTTAATTTGAATGTGGAAATCAACAAGATTAATATTCATATCTCTCATCAAAACTCAAAATCAAGAGAAATACTTTTATTACTTTGTGTATACACTAGCTAGTATATTTATAAAACAGTATATATATGCATATCATATAATTCTATCTACCTTACAATTTTTTTTATGATTCTTTGTTGGATCTGAAGATGAGCTACGAAGCAAGAAAATCTTCTTCAGATGCTTGAACATCACAACAACACTATGTCTCTTATGCTGAGCAGGAGCACTTATGAGGCTAATATTTTTCTCTGATTTGGGCATCTTCAACTCTTTCTTGGCACAACAAAGCTGATTCACTCCTCTTCCAGGTTCAGAATCCAAACTATCATCTGAATGTTGTTTCTTACTGCCCAAGGAAGTAGAAGAAACCCTTAGAAGCTCCTCTTCATTGAAGTTCTCCCATAGCATATCCATCTTCTCTTCGCTGCTCTCCATCTTCACTTCACTTGCTGCAAAGGAGAAGCTTTTGCTGGAAATAATATCTAACTCTCTTCCACCATCTTTTTCGCGACAATCCGGATAAACTAGGGAAGATACACGCCATAATGACGGTGAGATTGCCAAGTGAGGAAGAGGGCTGGTCATCTCTGGGAAGCTGAAGTCTTCTGAAGACACCATAGTCGTTCTTGCTTGGAGTGATTATTAGGTTGAGAAAAGTGAAGACAGTAAAAAGATTTTTCAAGAAGAAGAGGGAAGTGATTTTGCTTGATTTAATGGTTGAAAGAAACAGGTAACTCCTACTGTCAGACTCATCAAGCGAAGAAGAGGGAGAGAGAAGAGAATGAAGTAGTCGGCCATAGAGAGTTGCAGTCATTTATATAGTATGAATTTTATGTTAATTTGTTCTCTATATATGGAGGGTGGAGGATATGGTATCTACGAGCCTGACAATTAATGCAGTCAAAAACCTATTATTAATGGCTTAGCCTAGATGGTAAGTCAATCTAGTCGTGCATTATTATTTTATGGATCCGATACATGCTTCAAATATTTTCGAAATTTCAAATATTTTCTCTAATTATTTTTTATTTAAAATTAAATTTTTGCTATTAGGTTTTTGTCAATTCTAATGCCGTAAGTATATATGATTTACACGTGGTTAATTTTTTATCAATTTCTTAGAAGAGTTTATGAAAAAAGAAACAAGTTTGAAAAGAAAAACAAAACATTATTTTAAATCATTTGATAATTAATCTCTTAATTTGTAATTTTGGATTGAATCTTTCTATAATTATTTTTTATTTAAAATTAATTTTTTTATTAGGTTTTTATCAATTCTAACGGTATAAGTATATATGATTTACACGGTGTAAGTGACCATTATTTTGCTTTAGACAGAAAGATTTAATCTGGACAAGTGAATGTATTCTTATTAAAACATTGCCGGATTCAGCTGATTTTATCCACGTTCAACGATCTTGGATAAGAAGAAAAAGAGAATAAGGAAATAAAGATTGCAGAAAATATATAAATATGTTAAGACCTAGCTACTATAAAAATTCCAAAAATCTTGGACTTGAGAGGGAAATACTATGTTGTGTACGCATAAAACATTTTCCTAAATTAAGAAATATAATTATGATGTTGCATATCATGATATATAATTATGTTAATCAACCAAAAATTAAGAGAAAAATTCATTCTCATTAAATATAATTACTTCATCATGAAGTATCCAATGCCTCTCTTGAAACAAGACCAATGCCATTAATGCACCAATAAAATAAAATAAAATAATAAAATAAGTATGGCTAGATGTATTTTTGGGTCAATTTTTATATACCGAAACTAAATTATATTTCCAGTCCAACAAAAAAATAAAAGGTTATTCATATCGAGACTACAAGATTCATTAGAACTTTACTTCTCGTATCTTTATCTTGAGATTTGTATAAAAAAAAAATTAATCCTAATAAATGTATTTTTATATTTTTGTTGTCTAACATGAAAAATTTTATATTACTCATTGAATAATTATTAATAATTATTCTAAAAAGAAAGATAGATACATAAATTTGTGTCTCAAGAAATCTGATAACTTGAAATACATGATTTTTTTTTTTTAAAAAAAAAAAGCCCCCAAATAAATGCATGTATTTATGATTTACAACTGCTAGCGTGGAATTAATGGAGGAGCCTTTTTTGTTGACCAGTTCTATAAAAATTGGTGGTCGTAGCTTTTCATGTTTATTGATACATATATTTCTAACAATAGAAGTTAAGGTCTTATGATAAATGATTTATGTCTCTAATTGCAATGTTAATTAGTGATGTTTCAACAAATTAATCCATCAAATACTTTATTATTATTATTTTTTTTCATTTTTTGTTGCCTCCACCTTCCTCAAGAACTCAAGTTTTCATAATTTATTATACAAGTTTTAGGATAAATATCCCTATATGTCCTTATATAATATTCAAAACCTTCTATTTGGTCGGAAAAATTCATCATAAGGTTAGATTGAATTTCAAACTCATTAGAAACCTAAGGACATTACATATTATATAAGAAAGTATGAATGTATTTACCTTAATTTTTATACTCTTGCAAGAATAAAAAAAATTATCACAACTAATCCAACAAAAGGAGTTATACTCTTGCAAGAATAGAAAACATTATCACAACTAATTCAACAAAAGGAGTCAACCATCAACATAACTCGTAGCCAAAAAAAGGAAACAAAAAGTCAATATTTCTAAGTTTTCAGTCAATCCCATTATCATCTCTCTAAAAAAAAGTGGTTTTTTTAGGATGTTGAGAAGCCAAAAATCCCATTTCTAGCAAGCATTTTGAGGTTACCCTTTGTTTGTCCTAACTGGATTGTTGAGTGTGAGTCAAAACACCTTAGCTTCTTTCTTGTTGTAACTTCTGTATTTAAGCTCCTTCAGCTCCTCTCCCTCACTTTCATCTCTTTTAACATATCAGTCTCTTCTTCCATTCCTTCAAGTTGCTTGCTGAATGTAGCTGGAGTTTCACCTTCTTGCATCGCCGGAAGAATCAGAGGCATGTTCTGTGAAGTATGGTTCCTTTTTACCTTCTCAAATGCCAAATTCATGTTACTGGAATTTGAATATTTCTTGATATAGTTTTTCATGGTTGGATGACAACCTAAATACCATAAAAATGAACTGTTCATGTTTTGCCAGAAAAAATAAGCTCTTTTTTTCTGGGGTATATTTGATAGCTTTGAGAAGGAGACTAAAACTTCTTAAGAAAAATAGATATTAAAACTATATTAGGCACCATGCAGGAAAAACAGGGTTAGCCAGATTATAGAAGATGAGTTTTGTTCTTCCTGTATGCTCCTATTCCTCGTCAGAATACAAAACCCTTTGCAATTTTACATGATCTGTTGAAGAAAACATCAATTCATTCCCCAGTTAAAAGTGTAGCAATAGTTTTTTTTTTTGGAAATTATATAATGGATCACAAATTACGTTAAATTCAATAGAATTTTGTAGATAAAAAAACAAACTACTTTGGAATCTGACCCATTTCAACATTAGGTCCTGAGCCAAAGAGGAACTAAATTCGAATAATTTTAGTCAAAGTCATGGTTTTGAGACTGATAGGAAGCAATAGAAATGGAGGAGAAAGAGAGGTTTAACACTTCCCTGCAACCATGGGTGAGATTCAAGAGTCAAAAGAAAACAGGTAAGCCTAACCCCAAACCAGAATCAATTGAACGAGTCTCAAGACTCTCAACCACACCATGCAAAAGGAATTGCCACTTGTTATTGGCAAATGTGATAGCCACGTTCAAAATATGGCTCCATGTCTAAGGATAGTAATTCAGACATAGTATATATAATTCCTATCTCACTGCAATGAAAGCCCACCTTTGTCTTTTAGTTGAACTATAGACTTCTGACCGTTCTAAAATGAAAGGAGTTAGGTAAGTCCAGATGCTGCCAAAATTTCGTGCGCACTTTCACTAATAATGTATGTGCATGCTTTGATGTAATAGAGGTCACTCTTTAGATGCACGAATTCTGCCTAACCAGATGCATGTTTCATATATGAGACACTTACCAGCTCAGAAATTTGAACTTTGTTCAGGTTGAGGCCTAAATGACTTGCAAGCAATCTTGTCCATTTAGATAAGCATCGATGGAGAAGCTGCCCAGCCGGAGCACAGTTGGTGGTAAACCTATTACTACGTTTGTGCAAACGGACACAAAGGCTTTTCGTGATGTCGTTCAGCGGTTAACAGGCCCATCCGAGGGTGATGCAGCAGAAGGAACAGCAGGAGCAACAACAAAGGTTGCAGGCATGAAGAGATCAACATCTAAACTCCATGAAAGAAGGCAGAACCTAAGGCCCAAGCTAGAGATAGTGAAGCCCCCTCTTAACTTCAAAACTAGTACACCTCCAACCACATCGGGTAATCACAGTCTTCTTTCAAGTCCAGTTGGAACCCCTTCGATCATTTTCTCACCTTCCACAATTTTCTCAAAACTGTCAATCCTAGAAGAGGAGAGCAGGGCAGACTCAACAATATCTGACTTAAATAACGAGGAAGAAGAGAAAGCCATCAAAGAGAGGCGATTTTACCTGCATCCATCACCACGGTCTAAACCAGGTTACACTGAACCAGAGCTGCTTACCTTGTTTCCTTTGACATCCCCCAAAGCAAGTGCCAAACACTAATTTTGATAATGCATATCCTCCCATTAGAAGAAAATTTTTGCCAAGCGAAGTAAAGTGCGCCATGTTAACTTTTACCACAAACAGATGTTATTGTTTTTGAAAAAGCAGCAAGTACTGTAATGGTCATATTATTTTATTTTCTGTTCTCTGTTGTTCTTATAATTCTCAGGAGATCATTATTCATCACAAATAAGCATGCTGTATGACTCATGCAAGTGCAAAAATGAAAAATAAGGTACAAATTGTTAAAGATAGCAGTGAATGAGTAAAAACGTAGGGGATTATGTGCCCCTGGAAGGCTTCATCATATCTTTTTGAGGCATCCATGATTAACTTTCTATGATATCGCTGTGGTGTGCCCAAATGTCATTTCCCTCTAAAGCAATCAGTGTCCATTTTACACTCATTTTCATTACCTGTTTGATGAATGGCATCTGCAGTCAAATCGCTGAGACATTGCAACCACTTCGCAGAAATGACAAGAGAAAGCTGAACTCTTTGAGAATTGCAATTACTGGTTGATATATCTGAAGGAAAAGATTGAAACACTGAAATTTAGACTATAACTAAAAGAATAGTGGTGTTATAGTTGAACGTACCATACCTATTAAATGAAACTGATAAGATAATCATACTTAAGAGTTGTATTATAACGAATTCTTTGCATAAGAACACGAAACTATTGTCTAGAAAGATAAAAAAGTTTATAAATGATATATGTTGGCATAGTACTTTCTCAAGTCATATTTGACATGTCTGCTTATCTTACCATTCAATCATTATCAAGTAAGATAAAGTTCCATTAAGCACAGCAATAATCACTTCAATTCATGATCTTAAATAAGAACAAGTTAGAAAGTTTAAGGTGCATCCGTTTTATATGTTGGAGTTTCCTAGCAGTTGGGAGAGAGTCATACCAGTCTTTCAAAATAATAACACATATGAAACAATACCAGGTCACTGAAAGAAATCATGTTAAATTGTCCAATTAAGTTGTTAAAGAATAACTCTCAGATGTCATCTACTGGAGGTCATGTAGAATTTTATGATGTCAAAAGTTCTATGGTTGGACTTGCCTTTCCAGGAATATGGATGCTTGAGTGCAGATGGATGTGAGTTGGAGTTAGAAAGGCATTGAACCTTGATGCTCAACCACATCGAAATTTACTTCAAAAGATAGAATAATGAAATTTACTTCAAAGATAGAAACCGTGTTGAACATCAATCCGCAAAAAATAAAAAATGGCAAACATATTATGTTGATAATAAAATAAAAAATAAAAGAAAATATGACAAACAACTATTAAACAAAATGGTAAAATATTAACATAAACAAAGTAGAAATACAAGGTACTACAGTTTAGCTTTTAACTACAAATTTGAGTGTCAAGAACCCATGGAAGGATAGTATTAAAGATAATGAACAAGTGTAAACACAGCTATGAAATCCAGTCTCTAATATGTATGAAAACGTTCAATCTCAATGCCCAAAACTTACTAAGGTATGCCACCAACAAGCATGAAGCAAGCAGAATGAATTGGTTGACATATCGAGGCCTTCCGAAGGGCCATGGAGTGACACATTTTGATGAGTTTGCACACACGAAGGCCAAACAAGTAGTCTAAAGAAATCCACACTTGTACAATTTGTCATTTAGACACAATAGATTTTATCCAATATTTTGAAGTTTCTACATAAGCAATAAGATACAAACATTGATTTGAAGTTGGAAACATACCAAAACTGTAGCAGCAACTCATTCCATGATCCTGACCCAGAAGAAGGGAAACATTGCATCCAATCGATTAGCTTGAAGTGGGTCATGTTTAACAACTAAATCACCACAAAGTCTAGATGGTGTCTACACCCCAACACAGCAGAATCCTTCCACTTGCTTTTACTTGTAACACTCAGAAAGCTGTAATTCTAACAGTTGATTTAATTGAAATGGCTGTTTGATTTGGTGATTCAAGGTCGTTAGTATACTGTAAATATTATTTCTATGAGGGTGAGAAGTATCTCCAGCCACAAAGACATTTTTTCTCCTCTCGACTTCAATCCAACTGCATCCCGCTGGCTTTTTAAGATCTCTCATCCTCATCAGTTTCCTTATTTCCATGACTCCATCCCATCTAGCATCTGCTGCATACAGGTTTGACAAAACTACATAGTTCCCAATATTCTCTGCTTCAATTTGAAATAAACAGTCTGCTACAAAACGGCCCAATTCCACTTCATGATGGATCCTACAGGCACCTAACAGCGTCCCCCATATATTTGCATTAGCTTCAATGGGCATTCCAGTCACCAGAGAAAATGCATCGTAAATTCGACCTCTCCGAGCAAGGAGATCCACCACACAAGAGTATTGTTCCATGGTTGGTTTCATTCCATGGACCTTCTCTATAGAATAAAAGATATTTAATCCTTCATCTACAAGGCCAGCATGACTGCAAGCAGATAAAACAGTGGTGATGATAACATGATCTGGCTTTACACCCAATTCAAGCATATCAAAGAAAGTCCCAAGAGCTTCCTTGCCGATGCCATGCATGGCATACCCTCTAATCATGGCAGTGAATATAACCAGATCCTTATTTGGAATTAATTGAAAAAGCTTAAAAGCATAGTCTATGCGGCCACATTTTGCATATACATCTAGCAAAGCTCCCTCCAAGTAGAGATCACCAAAACAAGACCTGATGGCATATCCGTGGCACTGCTTCATCAAGTGCACAGAAGCCATTTCAGCACATGTTGGAAGGAGGCTCATGATAGTCACTGCATTGGGTTTCATTCCTCGAGCTTGTAGCTCATGGAAAAGACCAAGAGCATGACTAGAACAATCATTTTCAGCATATAATCTAACCATTAGATTCCAAGCAGAGAGATCTGCGGAAGGTATCCTGTTAAAAATCATATGTGCTTCATCATGTAACCCGCAATTTATATAACCTGAGATCATTGCTTTGAAAGTGACCAAATTCCTGTTCTCTGACAAACTCTGGAAAACTTTAGATGCGTACTCAATAATACCACATTTAGCATATGCATCAAGTATTGCATTTCCAATGGAAGGTTCAACATCAAATTCTGATGTTAAAAGACCATGCCTAATTGAGTAGCTATGGGCCTCCTTAACCTTGTCTGCTTTCAAAACATTAGCACAAAAGTGAACTACACTTAAGATGGTAACAGAGTCAGGTCTAGTTCCTGCACTAAGCATCCACCATAATAATTCCAGAAACCAGGTATTAAACCCACCTTCAGCAAGGGCATCAAGCATAGAATTCCATGATATCAGGTCCCTCCAAGAAATCATCAAAAACGTCTGGTATGCTCCTTCTATGTCATCACACTTTGCATAAAAACTAACTAGAGCATTCCCAACAGATGTATTCTCACATAAGAAAGGATGCCGAAGGACATAGCCATGAATCGTTTTACCAACCTGCAAGTTTGAAGACTGTGCACAGGCAGGAATAATGCTGAGAAGGGTGACAGAATCTGGCTCAATCGTATCTTGAGCAAGTAATTCGTGAAACGATTCCAAAGCTTTTGACCATTTGCCATTTGATGCATATCCTGCAATAATAGCATTCCATGAAACCAAATCTCTCAATTCCATCCTTTGAAACAGCAATTCTGCTTCTTCTACCTGTCCAACTCTTAAATAGAAACTTACCAAAGCATTCCAGACAAAAACATCTGCTAACAACTCAGTATCCCGCAGCACATAAGCGTGAATCTCTTTCCCAAACCAGTAAGCAATATTCTCGTCAAAAGATGAACACACAGGCAGAATATTAGCTAAGGTTGTATAATTTGGCTTTATTTGACCTTTCAGCATCGAACTAAACAACCTAAATGCATCACCCATCAAATTATTCTCGGCAAACCCTCCAATAATCGCATTCCATGAAACAACATCTTTTTCATCAATAGTATCAAAAGCAGCATAAGCATCATGGCACACTAGTCCACATTTTGCATACATTGACACCAATGCATTCCCAGCAAGTGTATGTGTATCCAATCCAGACTTAATAGCATAACAATGCACACTCCTACCCATATATAAATCCCCTAAGCGAGCACAAACAGGAAGCAGAGTAGCAACAGTAACAGAACTAGGCTTCGGACTATTAGCACCATGCATTTCCCTGAACAACCTCAAAGTCTCAGCGTCATAAACTCTGGACCCAGCAAACCCAGATAAGAGAATGTTCCAAAAAACGGGATCATGATCATTACAACTACCGATTTCACCAAAAAGTTTCTTGCTTTCATTAAGAGCTCCACATTTAGCATACATATTAAGCAAAGCCTTGGACACGGCATGGCAAGAAACATGACCTTTTCTAACAATACTTCCGTGAAGAGCTCTCCCCCATTTTATAGCTGATAGTCCAGCACATGACTTGAGAATGGATGCAAAAACCAGGTAATATTGTCTAAAATCTCCATGACAGTCACTTATCATGGTATTCCATGCTCGTAAATATGGCTCAACCATCTGACAAAACAGCACCACTCCTGTTTTTCTAGACAAGCGAAGTTAAAAAAACAACTTCTTGTTAGTATTTTCAGCTGTAACATGAAAAAAGAAGACCATTTCCTTGACATGTGAATTTCAACAAACAGGTTGCATGCAAAAGATAAACCCAATAAGAACAAAGGACAAATAGCCAATTGAGCTCAAACCCACCAATTCATTGAAGAACCATGTTTCAATTTTCAAAGAAATACCTACTTCATTTCTCAACTTAAATTGGGTCTGATCCTTTGAAGAATTTTGGAACTTTCAGTGGTAAAAGACTCCACCTTTATAGCTCACCTCATTTTCTTAGATACTGCCCAATCCAATTTTGTATTCGTTACACCAATGAAATGACTTTCCTGTCCTCCAGCAGACGTATCCAAAGAGGGACAATTTGGGAATTCGGTGTAGAAACTGATAGGCCCGAAATTACCTCGAGCAAAGAGCAACCCCCTCTCAGTGGATTGTTATTACTAATTAATTAGTAAGTCGATTAAAATCAAATCAATCAGAGAAAAGTTTTTAAATAGGGTTTCGCTCTGTCTATCTCCCTCTCTTCTTCAAGAAGCCAAAAGACAAAATTCTGAACATTTCTATGTCTCAAAGGTTCGATCTTTAATCTTTAAATGGGGCAATCAAATGGTCTTTGATTTGATGATTGAGGAGAATCTGCTTATCGTTTTTTAAGTTTGGATTAGTTGAATTGACGTGAATGGGAAATTTTGCTTATTTTGCTAATGGAGTAACCAAAGGGTCGTTGATTTGATGATTAATAACGTAACTACGTAAGAGTTGAAGGAGAATTTATTGTTTTTGGTTGTGGAATATGTTGTTTTTGTCGTTCAATTTTGATGTTTGCATTAGTTGAAGTGGCGTGAATAGGGAATCAAAGTGTTTATGGTGATTCTTCAACTCCCTTTGATTCTTTTGTGGGTTTCTTTTTGATGTATTTAGGAAACCTTGCAAGTATTTTTCTCAAGGAGCATGCTGGCGAGGGGATCATTGTAAGTTTGTGCACGAAACGAAGGAGCCTCAACCTCCATCAAGAAATGTAATGATATTTTGTGTTTATTAGTTTTTTTATTTTCTATTTTTTTCCCTTTTTGATGATTTTTTTTTAGTCAGAATTTGATTATTGTTTGTCGGTTTTGAGTTGCTTATTTATCGATGCAGATTTGTACTTTTTATCAAAAAGGAAATTGTACGTATGGTAGTCGATGCAAATATGAACATGTCAAAACTTCTTGGGTAGCTTCTGGTGGTGCTGCTGGGGCATCATCTTCATCAATGAGCCCTCATCAATTGGTAGTCTTGAGTTCTGTTCCTGCAAGTATTGGGTCAATAAGGGAAGGCAAACAAGAAAACCGTTCACTCTGTTTGTTTGATGGTGCTGGTAATTGCCCCTGTGGAGATAAATGTTCTTCTATTCATGGTGATTTATGTCCTACTTGTGGAAAACATTGTTTGCATCCCTTCAGGGCAGATGAAAGAGAGGAGCATTTGAAATCGTGTGAGAAGAACCAAAAGTTTGTTGAGGCATTAAAAAGTAGTGAAGAAATTGAGTGCAGTGTATGCTTGGATCGTGTACTTTCAAAGCCCACGGCAGCTGAACGAAAGTTTGCTGTCCTACCTGAATGTGATCATCCATTCTGCATATCCTGTATCAGGAATTGGCGTAATGGTTCCCCAGCCTCTGGAATGGCATTGAGAGCTTGTCCAATATGTCGTAAAACATCGCACTTTGTCATCCCAAGTCTTATTTGGTATTCCTCTAAAGAAGAAAAGCAGGAAATTATTGATACTTACAAGGCCAGACTCAGGTAATCTTTTTGAAATTTTGTATATCTCTGCTTTACTTGTGACCTGATTTGATCGATCATCAATCTAATCTTGGATAGTTTCAAAAATAATTTCATATGTGCCGCCTCCTCTACATCTTGATGTAGTAGAAGGAGAAATTGCCTTGTTCATATTCTGAACTAATTGTCAGTTTAAGTGTCCACAGGCAAGCTAGATACTGAATATGAACCTAAGAGAACTTGAGATTCTTTAATGTGTGTTGTAGATTTCTCTTGTGAAATAACTGCAATTATATCCAATTTTTTATTTTCTGTTTTGCAGGCTAATAGATTGCAAGCACTTTAACTTTGGGAATGGGAACTGCCCATTTGGGATCAATTGTTTTTACAAGGTAAGATTAGTTTATTTGAATATGCAATTTCAATCATATATTGCTTCTTTGTCTGTCACACTGTTAAGAGTATCTTGTGAAGATTCTATTTTTCATCTCAACATTTTCAGAGACGCACAACTAACCCACAAACGTTTAGTGATGATTGAAGGCTAACAAAGTTATAAAGCTATGTATCATTCTTAACTGCACTTTCCTGGACCTTTTTTTTCTTTTTTTTGTTTGACCATCTAAGCATGTGCTGTTAAACAATAAGTTCTCTACTCTTCACACCCCCATTGCTAGCTTTCCCTCTTTTGAAGCGGGAACTTTTTTAATTTGGTTGTATTGATTTCCTCTCTGTGTCTGAATGTCCCTTCATCTGTCTCTGTAAATTTCTCACATGTATGTGTTTCTAGGAATGATTTCTCCATACTTGATGGTATAGATGAATGTTGTGGCACTTCTTCCACAATTGAAAAAAAAAAAAAAAACGGATTTAAGAACCCAGAGATGAATCTTTCTTTACCCTTGGAAGGTGCTCCTTTTATGTTAATTTATCATTAGCTTTATACTCCTAACGAATAGTATGTTGTGTTGTGTTCTAGCACACTGTCATGCCAGGCTCATATACATGGAAACATCACAAGGCCCCTCCGAGGAGGCCACCACCTTGTCGCCGATCCAACACAGGGGATGTGGATGCATCATTAGATTATTTTGGGCCAACTATGGAAGATTTACTGGACATGTTTGATGATGATTATGTTGATTATGATAATTACTGCGATCCCTTTCATGAAGATTATCAACAGGACATCTTTGATTATGAGGATTATTTTGACGAAGAGCGTATATCTCCCTTCGACATGGCTTTATTACTTGCAGGAATGGATTGTGGAGGAGCAAGTGACATTTCTAGTGATGAGGATGATTACTATTAATCTATATAGCTTTTGTCCTTTGTTGCAAACAGTTAGAAAATGACACCCAAGTCATTTTGGCTTTCTGGACTTAGTATCTTACTGTTCCTAAGCATCTTTGAGAAGATGATGTTTGTGGTCTGTTAACTATATATATATATATATATATATATGTAGGGGTTGTGTCAAGAACTGTATGTTCTGATTGCATTGTGGTGGTTTGGCTGCCAGGATTTTGGTTGCCTCTATTTATATGTTCATTGCAACATAATGGATAAAGAAAGAAGAAATTTGCAATTTCATTCATGATTTTATTTTGTCATGAAAAAGTATTAGACATGTTGAGCAGGCGTTATTTCTTGTTTAGGACTGAGTAAGCTGACTTTTTAGCTAAAAGAAGTAATTTCTGTATTAGAAGAAATAAATTGTGCTGATTGTTTAGGAGAATATTAATAGTTAAAGGGTGTGCATTTGGTTATTAATGGATGTCTTAGGCTCTTAGCCTCTGCTCCTGGCTCCCCATTTTTTCTTTTTATTAGTTAGAAAGTCTAATCATTCCTGAATTTTAAATTATTTGAGGTTGAATCCTTTAATTTTTTTTATTAGTTTTAGAAATTTTTTGAACTTTTAGTTATTTTTTTGAGATTTAGTTCATTCAATGATTTTTATCTTTCATATTCCTTTTAAAATAATAAATTATTGGTAATTTGAATTAAAATTGAAAAAAAAATTAATTCAATCTATTTTGTGAAAAAAAAAATCAGAATTTTTCAAAATCGAGAATTATATATGTTTATTTTTTGAACACTAAAAATATAAAAATTGAGAAAAATGAAAAATAATCTCGAAATGATCTCAATTTTTTTAGAAACCCTGTATAAATTTCGTTGAAAGATTTCTATCATAAAACTATTTACTTAATTGTTATTTTTTGATATAAAAAACAGAACACTGAAGGATGAAATAATTTTGAAAAAATTAAAAATTCAAAGCTATCCAAAACTAATCAAAAAAGTTTAAAAACTTAACTTCAAATGACTTAAAATTCAGAAATAGGTAGATCCTTTTGCCTTCTAACAATCATCAAGAGATGAGATCTTTCATCATGCCATCACATATTGGGTTTTATAAATAACTATACTCTTCACTATCTTATTTTAATAGAAGAATATAATTTAATGTGAAAACACAAGGATTTAATGTAGAGGTTATTGAAATAGAGGGACTAATTTATTACTTTCTTAAAAGTATCATGATTTAAGTAACAACTTACTAAAATTTGGTAGTACTTTAGTTTGAATGAAAATTGAAATCCCAAGTGGAGTAGAGTTGTGGCGTAAGAAGGCAAGAAGAGATCCACTTGATTTTAAAAGATTCTCAAAATCGAACCGAACTCTCTCTCTCTGCTCTCCAACGCAACAGAACACTACTCTTTCTCCTACTCCTACTTTACCATAAAAAAATAAAAGCATCTTCCTTTACTGTTCACAACTTCGAATCCATCAACGCGGCACATCTCTCTCTCATTCTCCGAAGAGAGAGTAACCTATCTGCATCCACCGCTGTAAGAGAGGAAGATAAGATGGTGCCACCTGCAGGACCAGGAGGAGGAGGTACTGTTGCTGCTGGAGGAGGGCAACAGGGACAAGGACAGCAACAACGGCAACAAGGAGGGATGGGGCAAACAATAACGGGGATAATAAGGATGGCTGTTTTTTGGTATTTCATATCTAAATTCATCTCTCCCAAAAAAGCCCCTACTGATCCCTCCATCCTTATCTCCAATCTCTTCCAAAAAGGAGATTCTTTGGTATGTTCAAGTTTTTTTTTTATGCGATCTGGGTTCTCTTTTTTTTTCTCTGATTTTTGCTTTCTTTTTGAAAAAGTTTTTATCTTTGTTGCTGGGTTGATACTGGATTGTTGTTTTTTACTGTTCTTGTTATTGGGTTGGTGTTAAAATTGTTAAGACTGATCAAACTTTAGAGATCACCACCAGAGGAAGTTGTTTTGAACATGCTAATTCGGGTTCTTAAGCGTGAAAAACTTATTCTGTTATGCAACTTGGGAACCTTAATCCTTGTTCTCCTTGTACTATTCGAAAACTTTGGAATCTGTTCTAACCTAGTTATCAGTCCCTGCTATAAGCTTTGAAGTGGGAGATAGGAGTATTTGCTAGTAGACTTACCTTCCAATGATTTAAGCATGATACTGACTACAAAGATAATAAAAATTGTGCAGTCAGCAGTCTAGTACTTTTTATACAAGGAAAACAATGTGTAGTTGCATATGCTATGTTGCTGGAACCTGGAAAGCAGCAGCAAACTATGCACATTTAAAATATGTAAGAACGTTATCTTGAGTGTTTTAATTTTTGTAAAATTAACCCCAAGTAGGCTTCTGATTTTTCATCTTCCTACAGACATCAGAAACGACATGGATTTATGTAACTAAGGATTGAGAATGAATTACCACCAAATAAAGATGAAATGTGACAGAAATTTAGACGTGGAAGAATATTGGATTTAATAACTCTTTTCAGCTGCCTTTCCCTGTTAGATACATGTTCATGATGCTGACACTTTCCTTTTGCTTGTGATTTATTTTTCTATATAGCAGTTTTATTCTAATTGAACTTCATCTGCTTTCAGGATATGTGGATCTATCTCTCTGAGCAGGAAAGGTTCAATGACTTCAATAATGAAGGTGCTCTTATTTGGCATGAAACCAATATACCTTATGCTGTTTGGGGACCAGAGAGTACGAGGTCGCTTTCTTTGAAATACCATCCATCTGAGGTACTACATGCTGCAGGCACTTAATCTAGCTTGCTATGTCCTATTTGCAAGCACAATTCATTAGGATTATTTTCTGAAAGACAGTATTGTGTTGGTTATATATATATATATATATATATTTTACCCCATAAATATGATGACGTTTTCTTTCAGGCACTGAAGCACAATGGTACTCTTTATGCACATGTTTTCTTTGCACGTTCTGGATATCCAGCAGACCCTAGTGATCCTGAGTACCAGCCTCTTGCTTCCTTTGGAAGAACACACCGTAAGATTTTGTCCGTGCATATCAGATTTATTTTTCCTTTCATCATTTCATAACTTATTGGTCAATACAAATCCTGATGTTAAATTACTTATACCTTTTAATTGATTCCAGCTGTCATCGCATACTTGCCCAAGTCAAAAACAGATAAAAGGAAGAGCCTGTTGGGGAAGTCCAAAGACTCCGAGGAGGGTGAAGCGGTCTCTTCTTGACTGTTTGTCATTTTTAAAATTACTTTAAGATGAATTTTCATTGATAAGTTCTATTTAAAAAAAAAAAAAACCAATATTTCTTATTGTTCTGGGTATTTGATGTGTATGAATATGATAATTGCTTTAGTAATCATGCCTGCTGAATCCTCTGAAAAACCAAGCCTTGTCCTTAATTAGGGGGTTCCCATTGGTTTCTGTTCCCATTTCAATTCTGAATAGTCCTCTAACATTCAGAAACTAACTGTTTTCTATCATTTGCCTTTCTTCTTTGCGACTGTTTTTTTCATTGCATTGTCCTGCATTTACAGTCCTAATACAAACTTGTATTCATTGCTTCAGGTGGTTGATGATAGTGAAGCTGATTCTAAAGATGATGGCCCTGTAGAATGGATTTCATATTGGAAACCTAATGTTACAATTAATCTGGTTGATGATTTCACAAAGTATGTTTCCTCTCATTGTCCAGGTTCTATAAGATTTTGTTTTTATCAGCAAAACCATTTGAGTCGAAAATAGGAACTTACCGATCATCTGATCATCGACTTGATGGTTTTATAAGTAGTCAAATAATCACTCTCTTTTCTTTTTCTAATGATGATTTTGCACTGCTTTGTTGATAATTATGCTAATTTTTGGTCTTTTGTTTTTCTCTGCAGATACCCTCATAATGCTGTGCCACCAAATATTGCTCCTTGTATCCTTGCATTCTTGTATTTCTTCGAGTATAAATCTATTCATAAGGTGTTTCTTTGCCATTCCCTAGAGATTTTGAAAGAAGTTTGTCGGGTATCATTCTGAAATGGTTCAAACAACTAAGCTGAAAAGTTGAGCCCATTCCTTTGTCAATACTGTACTTACAAAATTTCCTTGTTTCTCACTAGGAGCTGTAGAGAAATTTACAAACAGCAGGAAAAAAAAAAGTGACAGTTCTTAAATGTCAACGGGCAACAACATTGTTGTCATTGTGGTAGGTGCTTAATTTGACTATGATACAACTAATTATATCTCTATTATAAGTCCAAACATAAATGACTCATTGCAGAATTACACACTCTATCTAGTGCACTTGTATTGTACCGTACATGACATAAATGTATAAGAGTAGAAAAGAGTTTAATGACATGCTTTTGATATGCTGCTAAGCTTGCTGCAGCATGTGTCAAAATAGAAATTATCAGCTCGTCATTTTGGCTTTGAGTTCTTGACTTCAGATTTGCAGACTTGAATGTTGAGCCTACTTCAGGGAATTACTTCCCCACTGTATTCTTCAATGAATTCTGGCTGCTTCGAGATAAATTGATCGCTCTTAATGATACTGTGACAGAATTGCCACTTAATTTGGAAGTGGGTCCAATAAGCATGACAAAATGGCAACTATTCATGCAGATCGATCAGTCATTCCAGGTTCATCGTAGTTATGGAAGCATGCTTGAAGGCGAGGCTGACGAACTGAAGGTATCACTTATCTATATTCAAATCACATATGAAGTTGGGTGACTGGAGAGTCTAGATTTAGTTGTGAATATGATACACAACTTCTGCTTTTAATTCAAAGTCCACTTAGTTAAGGTATTCTCATATTCATTTTCACTTCAAATTGTCTTAGATTCGAGACATTCACATGGAGTTGCTAAAATTTGAAATACCTCCATTGTTTTGTTCAAGTTTGTTATGAACTAGTTGACTTGGATGCCTGAGCCATGATCATACATAAATTACATGCTATGCTGCATGAAACACTTTATCATCCTTGCTTTGAAATTGTAATAGCATAATTAATGGGTTCAGAAGCTAACTTCTGTTGCTGATTGTTTCCTTGCTACTCTTTAAAGCCACTATGGAAGTTAGGAATTATCTTTGTTTCCTTGTTTTTCCATGTAATGATTAATTGATAATTTTTTCAGAGGGTCTTCTTGGAAGGAAATCCTTACCTCCTGGTGATCACTATGGTTGTTTCAATGCTTCATTCAGTTTTTGACTTCTTGGCGTTCAAGAATGGTGAATTATGTGTCCTACTACTATAAGATTTCTATTTAACTCTATGATTTGTTGTCGCTGCTGATGCTTTTTGTAGGATGTATATGGAGTTTCTTCTTAATTTTTATTTATTTTTCTCTGCAGATATCCAATTTTGGAACAAAAATAAGTCCATGGAAGGACTGTCTGCTAAGTCTGTTGTTGTGAGCTTTGTATCTCAGCTCATTGTCTTTCTTTATCTGCTTGACAATGACACTTCATGGATGATACTCGCAAGTTCTGGAATTGGTTGCTGCATTGAGTTTTGGAAAATAGGGAAAGCCATGCACATAGAGGTATCAATCCTGATTATATTTACTGTGATTTGTTAGTATGTAACTACATAAAGCCGGCAAAGATTAAAGCAATTGCTATGGTTACAGAAAAAATAGTATGCAACTAAACAAGCAAATAGTTTTTCATATAGTGGCTTATTTATGTTGCATTTGTTACCTCTCTCGTTATGACATCTATATCCTTCATTCACGATATTAACATCAGTGCATACATTCTTGCTTCTGTCGTTATCTGCTTGCATGTCCTTGTAGGACACTACGAGTGAATTCCCTTTAGTTGTTTTTGAATTCTGCCTGTTTAACATTTGCTGATATTACATCCATCCTGCAGTTTCTTGTATAAATGTTGCTAATATTAGTTTCTCAAATTGTCAAGCGAACAAATTTTGTAATCGCTCTCTTTTGTCTCCAGATTGATAGAAGCGGAACAATACCTAAGTTGAGGTTCCGAGATCGCGAGTCGTATGCAGGGAATAAGACGAAGGAATACGACGACCTTGCAATGAAGTATCTGTCCTATGTGCTCTTCTTCCTGGTTGCATGCTCTTCTGTTTACTCACTAATGTATGAGCGCCACAAGAGCTGGTATTCCTGGATTCTTTCGTCACTCACCAGCTGCGTTTACATGTTTGGTAAGCCATTCTTTCCTTCCATCCCTGCTCTTGTTCTGAATTTTTGCTTAAATCCTTCTCAACAAATTGAAAAATGTTTTTATAATTACTTTGTTATTGCAGGTTTTATCATGATGTGCCCTCAGTTGTTTATAAATTATAAGCTGAAGTCGGTGGCACATCTTCCGTGGAGGCAGATGACATACAAGTTCCTTAACACCATCATCGACGATCTTTTTGCATTTGTCATCAAAATGCCAACATTGCATCGGCTTTCTGTCTTCCGTGATGGTGAGATATAATCAACGTTCCATTTTTTTTTTCCCATTTCATAGTGTCATGATACCATTATTGGTTGGCAATAGAATGTATTACTATTATCTCTTTCCCACATTGATTATGATGCAATCATACTTAAGATGGTCTAACAATGCACTGCTCACTTTTTTCTTTTTCGACGTTGCAGATCTTATATTTCTGATATACCTATACCAGAGGTGGGCTTATCCGGTGGACAAATCACGTGTAAATGAATTTGGCTTCGGTGGCGAGGAGGATAAGGCGTCTGGTGAAGTAACCGCTGAAAAAGAGGAAGAGAAGAAGACCAACTGAAGCTAATTTTTGTCAAATCCTTTGAAGCTATATAACACATAACTAAGTTCTTCAGATAGGATGTTTTAAATTTTTTACTCCTTTGTTTTGATAATTATCATAGAATGTTGTTCCAGAAATATTGGTTATAGGCCATTGGTATTTCTGTTTAAGAATTTTATTTTTTATTGCGAAAGTGATTTTCTAATCCCTATCCTTGGTCCTGCCACTTCCACATATTGCTCTGCACTCGTTGATTTGGAAGGGGATATGCTAATTGTGAATCTGCCTAAGCCGTCATTTTATGTCTGTCGAAACCATTTTAATGGCTCAAGCTAATTCTTCAATATGTATTTATATTTTTAATTAAATTAATTTTATCTATAAAAATTATTTACGTAATTTGTTCATTATTATTTCCCATTCTTAAAACATTTTTGCAAGCTAATTAAATAAATAAATAAATACATGTAAAAGCCAAACTACCAGAGTTTTGCGAGAAAAATAAGCATGCTTAATGCATATTCAAAATTAAAATTGATTTAATCAAATTAAAAAATATATATTCTTTTATATAAAAAATCAATTGAGCCATTACCCTTGTAATATAAAAGCTTTTCTAATTTATTGCCAATAAGGTTAAGGCATTGAAATTACTACGTGTTAAATACGAGGTATCGGTCTAACGTAAATAACAGCAAACTCTAGCTAAGGAAAATAATGCAAACGAAGAAAAAGCCTCGCAAACCATGTAAAACTTTTCACCACATTAGAAGAGGGATATAAGCAACCATCCACACCAAACACTGCCGCAAATTTCAGTCAAAACAGTCTTTAACAGTAACTGATAAAAAGTGGCCTTTTTTCTAGCACAGATTTCCTATCCCTCGGGGTCTACATCCTTTCCAAGTTGTGTATTCATAAGAGAGATATGAAAATGCCTCAAAAGTTTCTCAGTACTTTTGTCATTTAAGAGTTCATGCCACCGTTCGATTTCTACGGCCGGTCCTTCCATAGTCTCACCTTGGAACTTCAGGCATTGGCAGTGCCTTGTGGTTGGTTTGGAGTATACTTCTGCATAAGGCTGTTTAGCCTAGCACTAAACTCATTCTCTATTTCAAGTTCTTCCTCCTGATGCCGACGCTTCATTGCAGTCAGCTTTTCGTCACGTTCTTCAATCAAGGCATCCCTCTCATCCACATACTCCCCCATCTCTTTGTCTTGAAGCTCTATAAATTTTTCAACTTGTTCCACCCTATATCCAGAAAATGACAAGCAAGGAAAAAAGGAACATTAACACTTACATCCTAAAAAAGTTAACCATAACATTGGCCATCAGGTTAATGAAGAACCCACATATGATAACTAATATCTGCACTGATACCGAAATGAGTTAATGCATTCGTATACCTGTTTCTATAGTCCTCGGCACTGGAAGGATTCGCATTTGACTTCTTCACCTGCTGACGCTTATCCTGCTGCAGTTTCTCAAAATCCTCTTCTTTTGCTTCTCTTTGTTCATGGATTGTTTGGAGTTGTTCCTTAAAAAATTGCTCTTGAAAATCCAACTGGACAAGATAATTGTAGTTTTGTCAAACCAGATAAAATGGTCAGATACCAACAATTATTCAACAACCATATGAGAAAGATCATTGGAGGATTCAATGTCAGCCACAGTGAGATAAATGTCACAGAGAAGAAGTAAGCTGTCAAATTTATTTTATTTTATTTTATTTTTATCAATTTGGCTTCTAACCACAGAACATGTTGAGAAATATGTAATGCTCTTTAAGCGTATTTTTCCCCCTCCATTGATATTTCAGTGAAGTAAAGCAGGAAAACCAAGCCTGTCAGCATGATGTCCATCACCAGAATTGATAAAATCAAACAAATGGTCATAGTTTTAAGGGTTCCCAACCTCTACTCTACATGTCCTTCTCATGAACAGTTGAATTACTGGTTTTCTAAGAAGCCATAGCATGCACACAGCTGCATCAAATAACCAACATCGGTTTGCATGAATAACTATCTTTTCCTATGATAGAAAATTATATCAAGTTAATAGCCATATACCTCTTCCTTGTTCTGTAAATGATGCATTTGGGTTCTCTGCCTCACAATACGGTTTTCTTCCATTGTCTTCCGCAGCTTCTCAGACACTATTCCAAAAGATTCTTCAAGTTGTTTTGAATGCCTTTGTTCTGTAAACACCTTGTTCTTGAAGTACATGAGTTGCTGGTTGTCCTCAGCCATTTGCCTGATTTGGGTCACAACCATCTCACGGTATGATCTTATTTCATATTTCAGCTTCGACTTCCCTACTCAGCCGACATAGAATGTCAACCCAATTACAAAATATATAAAGAAATCAGACAGGGCTGCAGAGAATTACCAAATTAAGTATGGCAAACAAAATAGTTACAATAAAAGGTTCCCTGTAGAATGCTTGGCACTATATGTGTCCAGGTGTATGGGCATGTGTGTCTGTGGGGGGAGAGAGAGAGAGAGAGAGAGAGAGAGAGAGAGAGAGAGAGAGAGAGAACCCTGAGAATGCTGATTGAAGAGGTCCAAGTCTTCCTTCAGTGCCATGTAACCATAGAGTTGGCGCTTGCCACCCTGATAGAATAAGATCCGACGACGATCCCAAGCATTTCTATCAGTTCCCTGATCAGAAAAATGCTTATGCAGGCGCTCAGCTTCTAAATATCCCCGTGCAGAGCTCTCAAAGATCAGAATGCTCATCCCACGATGACCCTGCGGACCATAAGAGTGTCTAGCCTTCACAGCAGCATATCCACTGAAGTAGTCAAGAAGCTCTTGATTGCCCATTCCAAGCCACTGATATCAAATTCAACACACAGAAGAGTTAGGTAGTGCTTCTGAATTAAAAGCAAATTTGTTATGGATTAGCAAAATTTAACTTACATCTAAAATAAAGATTGAGTCCCACAAATTTAATCACAGCAGAGAAAGAAGAAAGCTTGATTGTACCTTATCATTGTCATCCTGCTCAAGCCTAGTATTCATAATGATAACCATTGGAGGCCAAACAATCTCATGATCTTTCTCCTCATCCATTAATCCTTTCCATTTGCCAAATGCTTCACCAGCGGGAATAACTGAACTTCCCCTCCGGCTCAACTCCTCATCCAAAACTTCTGCGAGCTCCCGATGTAGCTTTACCCTTTTAGCTCCCTTTGTTTTGGCATGTGTTATCAGGGGCTGAAGGCCTCTGTACCAGTCAATAGCACCAGGACCACCTTGGCATGCTGGGCAGTGCCACTGCCTTGCTGGTTCATTAATCTCCTCAATGGACAAACTGTCCAAACTGTCAAAGAATTTCTTGAACCATCTGCTCTTCTTGCGAGTCTCATGGCTTTGTTGACTTGTATCAGAGTCAAAATCCTCACTTAAAAGTTCATCATCAGTATCCTCCTCTAAGGCATCATCTTCATCACCATCATCTTCATCATCATAGGAATCATTTTCCTGGTTGACCTCATAATTCTCGTCTTTTTTCTGATCTTCTGAACCCCTCAGTTGAGTAGCACCAGCCCTAGCTTGCCAGTTCCATCCATGCTCCAAAGGTGGACGGATTACAGGTTGTGGGCTGCCATAATTGCTCTGCATGCTCCTATTGAATGTTTGGGTCCTCACATTTCCTCTGCCAGTTGTTCCCCTGGGATCAACAGGCTGTGACAACCAGGCATTGCCTGGAACTCTTCCTGATCCACCACTATTCCGCATGCCTTGCTTCACATCAGGATTTCCCCATGCTTTAGTATTGATGTTCTGAGACCCCCAGGGTTTTGCAGCACTGCTTCCAGCTCTGTTCTTGGACTTCTTCGAAATAACCTCCCACTCTCCATCACCTTCTGCAGAATCCAGACCAATATCTGCCACACCCTGACTCAACTGTTCAGCAGCAGGACCAGAGGATTCTGGTACATTTTTCCCCTTGGATGATAAGCTGGTATTTGCACCAGAAGCAAAAGGCTTTCCACCTCCCCTTGAACCCATCTTCACAAAAAATGTTTGCTGAGAAAAGAGGAAAAGAGAAGTCACCAAAACAGATTTTTAAGCACCATGTTGTCCTACTCAGAAGATCAAACTTTCAATATCCTTTTATTACTACTACTGTACTGCCTTCCAGCAGCCTCCCAAAGATAAACGACTAGTACATGACAAAACCTGAACCAAACATGCAAGTCATACACCTTCCCAATAGTGAGAAAACTCATCACTCATTCTCTAACATTCCAACGCAACTTCAATAGACAGAAAAGGGCCCGACTCTAAACCAAGAGAAAAAAACAAGAAAAACAAAGAATAGCGAACTCAAATCACAATCAAACTTTTCATTAATTAAAAATGGCAATCTGAGATTTGAAGGGATGGGAAAATTTACAAGTCCAAACAAGAATGAGTACCAGATACAAAATCTAGAATTACGAAATAGAGTCATGCTATTTCTCGTGAAAATTTTACAAAAATAAGCTTCAAGAATGCACGCGAGTTATTAGATTAGTGGGACCCATTTAAGATTACGATCCAATAATAGCTCGCAATCTTCTTGAAATTTATTCTTGTTGTTCTTTTCTTATTAAATATCATTTCTCTGCGAAATAAAAACAAACTCATCAGAAGCAAACCAACAAGTATTTATTACTGATTTCCATTCCGAAACAAAATATAGGCGGACAACTTATAAGTAAAATTTGCAAAAGTCACTCTTCATGCTATCTACCCAAACTTTGTCAATAATTTAGTCCAAGGCCTAAGTAATGACACTACCACTACTCATAGCAGTCACCTCATCAAAATTTCATTTCTTAAACAATAGCATAAATCCCTAAACCCCAAATTATCAGCCAATCCAGCAATAAATTCAAACATTTTTTAAGTTCTCACACTACAGAAAAACCCTAAACCCTAAATGATGTCATAAATACACACACATCGCAGCATTTTTTTAACCAGAAATTAAAAAAAAAAAAAAAACAACCAAACAAACAAAACAAAAATATATGAAACTTAAAAAAAAAAAAAACATATATTCATAATTTATTCTCTTCTTTAACACACAACACCAGAAAAAAAAAAATCATTTGTCAGATCGTAACATAAATAAAGCACCAAAACATGGTTTCTCTCTCTCTCTCTTGAATTTTCTGTCATGAAGTATCCTTTTAATCTCTAAAACTGCTATATTTTTAGCGAAATCGAAGAAAATGAAGTGCCGCTTTATTAAAAACATAGAATATACAACAGTTTCACAAACCTCTTCAGCGGAAGCCGTAATCGGTGGAAAATGCAGGGAAATATACCTGAAAACAACGGAGTTCTCACCGGAATCCGTCGGAGATTGAGGAACACGCGCTTCCTAGACCGAATGTAGAGAAAAAGTGTGTTTAGTGCAAGTAAGAGAGAAATGCGTAAAGGAAAAAAGGATAATAAGACTGAGACTGACTGTCTGGTGACTTAGTAGTCTTATAGAGAGTTAATTTTGAATTTACACCCTGTATTTTACTATAAATAAATAATCAGTCCCTGTATTATCAACATTATTAAATAGTAATTTGACCAAAGTTGATAATCCTTGATTTATTAGTATTTTTTAAAATTTTATTTTATGATAAATGTTCTCATCTCACCTACTTATTGATTGAAAACTAACAGGAAATTGTGAAAAAAGGACTAATTTATGAAGAATTCTGAAAATATAGGAATGAAATAATAATATTTAAAACTAGCGGTACTAACTTCTTGTGCAAGGAGAACGACTACTTCTTGCGCAAGGAGTCTGCGACGAGTAAGTCCGGCCCGCACTTCAAATTTTTATTCACTTTCTATTTTCCTTTCTTTTGTTTTCCAAATTAATTTTTTTAGGGAGTAAATAATAAATTAGTTTTTATATTTTGAAAAACTAATTAATTAGTCTCTTTTATTTTAAAACTAGTTATTTAGTTTTTTAATCAGTCTTTGTCACACTTAGTTTAATATTATTTTATTTTAAAAATGTTGTATTTTTTATCGATCATTCCATATTTTTTACTTAATTTTTTCTATTTTTTAAAATACAAAATAAAAGAAATTAAAAAAAATAACAAGATTAAGTTAAAAGAAAACTTAAAAATATAGAGATTAAATAATTAATATTTGAAAGAATAAGAAATTATTAATTCGTTTTTCGAATCTAGAAAGAATAATTTATAATTTACCTTTTTTTTGCAGGATTGATTTATGTAAATTAGTAAAAATGGCATGTACATTAATTTAACTATAGGCTAAGTCAATCAACATTTATTCCATTATTTGGTATTATATAATAAAACCTTCCAAATTTGATAGAAATTATCTTAATTTTTTTCTTGTTTTTCGATTTATGTTTAAGGAATATATCTCATGTAAGATTTTGTATATCAAAAGTAGACTAGTTTATTTGTATAGATTATAAATAAGTCATTTACAAGAAAACAAAGATATTGTTGCTACCCAACATATGGACTCCAGAATTTTTTACTAAGAAAAAGAATTAAGAAGGTTTTAGAGTCACCACTTAGTATTAAAAATTAAAAAACCTAAAAAGACATTGGATTTAGAAATTATTGAGTAAGGAGTTAGTTATGATTTTGAAAAGATACCTAAAGACACCTTTTTCGAAGAAAGATACCATATTTGGTTTAATCCTAGAAAATATCTCCTAAAAACTATATTTTCCCAATTATTTCCTTAGTCTATTTTCAAGCTTATTTGTTTGAGTAAAAAAAAAAGTTTTATTTTTATCGTGAATCCATATTAAATTGACATCGGGTCTTAAAATTAGAGGTCTCGTTAATTTAGCATCGGATCCATTTACGTCCCGGCACGATTGGCATATCGAGAAACGACCTAATTAACTAAAATTTTAACTTAGATGCAAATAATAAAATGTCAAAAAATGATTTTTTTATTGTGGAATTGTATTAAATTAAAGTTGAACCAAAAAATTAAAAGTCTTATCAATTTAGCATCGGATCCAATTATGTTTTGACATGATTAAAATATCGAGGAACAAGTAGTAGCTAAGGGCATTAGACTGAATTATATCTATTCCGGCTAACTCTCTTTCTTTTGTTTCTTTTTTCAAAATTTTTTAGTAATTAAGGTGGCAAGATCAACATCGGTTTCTATTTAAAATAGGTGACTCGTTAGCTCAACTAAATTTTCCTAATTAGCCTAAAATGAGATATTTTTTTATCATTGCAAATTAAACTCGATATGGAATCATCATGAGTCCCTAAAATCTAAGAGACTCAATAATCCCACATCAAACTCGGTAAAGTTCAATTCAATTGTTAAAATACTCATAACATGGCATGGAAGAAAAATATTGAAAAAAGTACCAAATAGAGTCCAAATTTGATGAAAGTTTTACGAGTCTTAAAAATTCCAAGCCAAAATTAAATTGAAAATAAACCTAAATAATTTAATTTTCAAAATAGCCTCTTTGCAATAAATAATTTGATAGTGGAAAATAAAAAAATCCAAATAAATATCAAATGAATTCCAAAAACAGGTGACCAAATGTGTCGATCATATTTTCAAGGATGATCTCGCCTCGTTGGTCATGTTCTCACCAATGACTTGCTCTCATTGGTCATGTTCTCATATGCAACCTATGCTACCGGTCATGTTCTCATTGATGACCTACCCACTAATGGTTTGTTCCTTTAAGTGACCTACCTAGAAGGATTCAAGAAATGTGAGTTCTTCAATGATCAAGTGACCTTCATATCTCATGCCTAGAATGATGTCCCTTTGCTTGAAATGATATTCCTAAGATATAGCAATGAAACAAATTGCAACAATTAGTTTCTTACCCGAGGAAAATATAGATCGCTCCTTTGTAAACACTTAAACTCCCTCTCTAATGTTTTTCTCTTTTGTCATTCTACTTCTTCATTCACTTATCGAATCTAGCCTCGCAACATTTGATGCAATGTTATTGACCCTCGTTCCTATTATAGTTCTTGGCCCTTCGTATTCAATTATTCCTTTTGAAATTGGATCTTTTTTTTCCCTACACTTTGTAAACAATTGAGGTGAAAGGATTTTTTTATGAACCTTTGAAATTGACAACCATACTTGGACCGTGATCTACCACCACACTAGCTATATGAGTTTTTGAACTTCGTGCATATGAACTTTCTTTTGTTATGCGTTTTGAGTACTCTTGAATTAGTTTTTTTGCCCACGCTACGTCGTCGGTTGAATAAAATATATAAAATCATTTAAAAAAATCATTTCGGTTTGATTGTCTATTTTATGATGTGAATTTATAAAAATATATGAAATCAAACGTGTAAAAAATTATCTAACAAAAAAATTTGTATTTAACTATTGCTTATTTGTATTTTTCATAATTTTTCTTTTAGAAAGAGGATTCATCCTTGTTAATCCATGAATCATTAACTAAAAAGAAAATTAAATAATTTTTTTAAAAAAATTTAGTATTTCATAAGGATGTGTCAAAAAACATAAATAACAATTATTAAAAGCTTACATAAAATTGAATAAATAATTTTTTTAATTCAATGTTGATGAGAATATCGATTTTTAAAAAAATGTGAATTTAATTTCTATATACTTATTTACAAAAGAATGAATAATATTTATTTTAATTTCAATCATTGAGTGGTTAAGCTAAAACATTATTTTAATTATTTAATTTAAAATAATTTAATTTTAAAATATTCAAAAATAAATAAATAAACGAGTAAATGTTTAGTGTAGTAGTAGTTGCACTGATTGATTTTTAAAAAAAAACAACGATTCAATATTTTTTTATACATCATAACTATACGAAGCGAGTTTAAAGTTTTTAGCCTAAAACAAAAAATAATATAAAAAGTTAACTCGCAAGGAATATATTGACTAAATTTGAAGTTAATAGACTAAAATAAAAATTATTACAAATTTGATTTCAAATAATTTTGATTATATAAAGAAGAAACAAATTGATAAAACATGTAAATTCTTTTTCTTTTTTTTTCCTTCCTTAAATATTTTTTTTTATTTCTATGTTATGCATGACTAGTCCTTGAATATAGGCCTTACGCAAAAAGCAACCATTTTCCTTTTATTTTTGACATTTGACTTTCAACTATTAATTAATTAATTTGAGTTTTTTTCTAAAACAAATCGAAAAAAATTATTTGAAATATACTTTTGATCTAAAAATATATTTTCAATAAATTATATATATTAATCATGCCACTATAATTTAAAATTTATCTAAATCTATTTTTCAAAAGAAAAAATAATCATGGTCTAAAAATTTATTTCAAAATCCATACGTATAGAAAAATAAATCAATAATATTAGTAAATATAATTTTAAATTAATTGGATGTGAATTTTTTAAAAAAATTACTTAAAGTAGTAAATTTTAAATAATTAAAATAATTAAAAAAATAAAACAAAATTGGACGAAATCACAATATAATCAAAGTTTGAAATTGAAAAAAAAGAAGAGAGTTTTTAAAAAAATGACAAATTAATGTAGTAAATTTTAAATAATAAAAAAATTGAGAAAACATTATTTGAAAAACACTTTTAATCTAAAAATGTATTTAAGTTATATATATTAATCATGCTACTATAATTTAAAAAGTATCTAAATCTATTTTTCAAAAATAAAAAATGTTCTAAAAATTTATTCCAAAATCAATACATATAGAAAAATAAATCCAAACTGTCAAGTAAATGTAATTTTAAATAATTAGATGAGAATTTTTAAAAAATGATATATTAAAGTAGTAAATTTTAAATAATAAAAATAATTAATAAAAACTACTAAAACAAAATAGGACAAAATCACAATATAATCAAAGTTTGAAATTGAAAAAAGAAGAAGAGAATTTAAAAAAATGACAAATTAATGTAGTAAATTTTAAATAATATAAAAAACTGAGAAAAAATTATTTGAAATACACTTTTAATCTAAAAATGTATTTTAGACAAATTATATAAATTAATCATGCCACTATAATTTAAAAATGATCTAAATCTATTTTTCAAAAAATAATAATAATTATGTTCTAAAACTTTATTCCAAAATCCATACATATAAAAAATAAATTAAAATTGTCAGTAAATATAATTTTAAATTAATTGAATGAGAATTTTTTTTAAAAAAATACAAATTAAAGTAGTAATTTTAAAAAACAAAAATAATTAACAAAAAACACTAAAATAAAATAGGACCAAAATCACAATATAATTAAAGTTTGAAATTAAAAAAAAAAAGAAGAGAATTTACAAAAATGACAAATTAAAGTAGTACATTTTAAATAATTAAAATAATTAACAAATTAAAGTTTGAAAATTGAAAAAAAAAAGAGAATTTTAAAAATGACAAATTAAAATTTAAAAATTTGAATAATAAAAACAATGAATAAAAAAAACTAAAACAAAATGGAACCAAATCACAATACAATTAAAGTTTGAAATTGAATAATTTTTTTAAAAAAAATTTAAGGATCAAAGTGTTAAAAAATGACATGAATAGTGAAAGAAATAGTGATTTGTTAGTGTTTAAATAATGTTTCAAATAATAAAATGAATAATAAATTTTTTTTTTTATAGTGTTTTTTATAATTTCACATGCACTCTCAAAATGCCGAAGTTTCAAAATCTGAGTGAGTTGGATTTTCAAAAGAAGAAATTAATGAGATTTTAATTTAAGAGCTTTTTTTCTTATTGGCAATTACATAAATAATTGAATTTTGTTAAAAAAAAAATTGGAATAGATTTAGTGATGATTTTCCTAAATAGTCGCTAAAAGTATCGCTAATTAAAAATGGATTTAGTAACAGATTTTGAAAACAATCGCTAAATTATCCTTTTTTGATAATGGTTTAACAAAATCTTTGCTAAATAAATCGACGACTAATTTGCGACGGATTTGGATGTCTTAGTGACAGATTAACGAGTCACTAAATTAGCGATTGTATAAAAAAGCGAGTCTCTACTTTTTAAGTGACATAAAAAATTTTAATGACATTTTTTTAGGAATTAGCGACGGTTGAAACCATTGCTAAATTCTTTTTTTTTTTTTTTTTTTGTTGTTTGTGTAAGCACAATATAATATTTCTTGATCATGTGTTCTATATTTTGAAGAAAATTCAGAATGAAACAAAAAATATATATAAAAACAAACCCAACTTCAAATTTTAAAATAATAAACTTATTACAAACAAAATTATAAAACCATCTTCAAATAATTACGAGTCTTGCTGATATTTGAGTGAATGGGTGCTTGTTATCACAAACCATCTTCAGCATTTATGAAAATTTGACGAGTTCCTCTCATTAGGGAGCTGGTCTCAGTGATTTCCAGGTGATCGATGAGAGAGATAGGGCAGGAGGAGTGGAGAATGATGGGAGCAGGAGGAGTGAAGGTGATGATGAAAACTTGAGCCATAGCCACCATGCACGGCTGTTGGTTGGAAAGATAAACCTTTGGACCAAAATATCTCCTTAGGCTATCTCAAGGTTAGTATGCATGATCTTTATACCTAGCTGAGGCTTAACCTCGTTGATCGAGTACTATAACTAAATTAGCAGGAGCCCTAGGTTTGAAAAAAACAACAGCGCCCCTTTTGCACTCCATGTGTCAAAATTGGGCTAAACCTCCAAGTTTTTAGCCATAATATTGAATAGTACTCTTTACAACTAATGAACTTTGAAAAAAAAAAAAAAAAGGCTTAGTTAGCTAGAAAAGAATTTCTTCCCTTTCCCAAAGGGAGGAATTAGAGGCTGTATATATGCTTGAAGTTTGAAACAAACTGTTTCACAACAACTTATATTTCTAAGACCCAACTGGCCTTGAGTTGGTCTTATATATCCATGCATGACAAGAAATTAAAGAAGGGCTTAGGCTTGTGAATGGTGTTTTCCATTTGGGCCTAAACTTAATGAATAGCTTTAGAAATTGCTTTGGTTGATGAGTAGCTTCGAATGGAGAAACGTGGAGATAATGGTAGCCATTCTATCCCAGTTAGCTCCTAAAAATCTAAAAGACTTCCCATGGCCCCAGTGATGAGCACTAATGTGTGTGAAAAGTTGATCAGAATGGAACCATGCATGATGCAGCAGACGATAAGGTTGCTTAAATGTTGCTGATGGGGTGGAGTGAGTTGGTTTGAGTAGGGTAATGAGGTGCCAAGGCATGAACAGATGGAGCAGGAAGAGAAGTGGGAACAATTGCAGCTGCAAAAAATGGAGAGGGAGAAGGCATGAAAATCGATATTTAGAAGGAATTAGAGCATGTACGTACGTACATATATAGGCAATTAATGAGGAATATATAATTAAGATGAACACAAACCTGGTTGTGAGTGTGGGATAGCATTGAAGGACACAGGTGGTGTATAGTGCTGAGGGAGAGCAGAAGAAGAAGACGAAGTCATAAATGGATATTGAAGAGGATACTGCTGGTAATCAAAACTCTGCCCATATTGCCAGTAAGGGTAGAAATTAGTAGAGTTTGCAGCAGCAGCATTTCCATTTGCTGCTGTTCCATAGACAAGATAGTGGCCGCTTGTTCCTCCATTCCAACCGTAGTAGGCCTGCAAAAAAAAAAAAAAAAGTGATAAATAAATAAATTGTAACGAGATTAATTAAATATTTCGGAACATGAATAACTAGAATATGAATTAGGGATGGCAATGGCCGGTATCCGGCCTATTAATTTAATTTTTTATCATATTTATTAAAAAAAATATTTTATCCGTTATCTATTAAGAAATTACTATATAAATTTTTACCTAGTTAAAACTCGATCCATATTAATTTATCTCCTCATTTAATACTCACTAAATTTAATTTGTTAAAAATATTCATTTAATTTTTTTTACATTTTAGTTATTTATTTATGAGTTTTTTTAGTCCTCAAAATTTTCAAAATTTTTTTTATTTTTTATTTTTAAATTTTATGCAATTAAATCCATACATGTTAATAAAAAATCTAAATAAATCATTGGGTATTAATAAGGTAAACAATGCATGCTCATATTAATGAGTATATATATATATATATATATATATATATTCTTATCCACTTCAATACCAATTGAACATTATAAAAGGGCATTTATTGAATCGCATAAAACAAGTACCCATTTTATATCCGGCCCCTTGCCTTCCCTAATATGAATTTTTTTTTTTTTTTGGTAAAATAGCTAGTTAATTAATTAATAGTATTTATTACCACTATTGCTACTTAAATAATTAATTTCCTTCAAATTAAAGAATGCGGAGGATAATTAATTAAGTAGAAAAGCATGGTAGAAAATTTGTACACTAACCATGGGATATGTGTAGTTTGGAGAGTACCTGAAAAACAATCATGGAATAAAAGATCAGATGACACATAGTACAATATAAAGTTAGGCTAAATAATTGTTGTAATATTACAATAAAATAAATTAACATTTGATTTTTCATAACAACGTTAATGAATTTGTTTCGGTTTTTTGTACTTTTTTTATTCAAAGAATGAACAAATTCATTAAAATAAAATCGAATTGCATGTGATAGATGTAGCAGGGGAGGTTTGAACTTGTACTTGGCCTTCGGGCATGTGCATACGAATAGAGATAGGCATGTTAGCCTTTCACGTGATCATGTAATTATATAGTTGCATGTGACAATGGTCAAACTTTTTCCAAATATTGGATTACAGGTTCGATCCCATTGTGCTATAGACTTTTTGAACTATATATATTTTTTTTTGTGGTTAAATTTTTTCGAATATAATACATAATAATTTTTTAATTTATATTTTTAATTAAATTAATTTTATTTTTAAATATACGTTAAGTGTATAATTTATTATTTTGATAAGATTTTCAAACTAAAATATCAAATTAATTACACAATTTGTATTCGATCGCCTTCTATTAATTTATTAAACTTATAAAGATATTTTGAAAATAAAAATTAATCAACGTTGAAATCACATGAATAGTTTTGGTAATTAGACATGAAAATTTTGAAAAGAGAATGGTAAATTACAAACTTAACATATATTCAAAAATAAATTAACTCAATTATATATATATAAAAAAAAAGATGACTATCATCACATGCACACACACTAAAGTGGTACTAATTATATTGCATGTGGGAGAAGTTTTTCCTCTTTTCCATGTGAGATCATGAGATAGAAGCTTTATTTGGGCCGGGCAGGAAATGAGCGAGCTGGGGAATATATAGCACATGGAGTTTGATAGGGAAATTAAAAAGAGGAAGGAAGCTATCTTACCCTGCATATAGAGCATAGGGGATTCCTTGTTGGATGGCATAATGTGGGAGAGTTGGCGTAGAAGGAAAAGCCGCTGCTCCAACCCCACCTTGATAGCCACTCGAAAAAGATTTTCCTGCCCTAAAGTTCCTGCCTCCAACTCCTCCTAGTTGTAAACAGCATGGTATTACATAAGTTTCTCAACCAAAATCACTGAAATATTAGCTCATTAAGTTTAATAATTAGCATTTTAATGACACATTCGATCACCAAGATCAGATAAGAAATAAAGAGAGTTTTTCTTTAGAAAAATAAAGAATCTAGCTATTATAAACATGTATAGAAAAGTAAAAAAGATGAAAAGTGGGTACCATGTTGTGGGGTGGAAGGTCTAGATCTTTGAACACCCAGAGAAGCAAGATTGCAGTTAGCCTTCCTGCCATCTATTACAGGCGCAGGATCCACACAAGCTTTTTTTGCTGCTTCTGCTTCTTTGAAAGTTACCTACAAAAAATTTACCATAAAATAAATAAATCCACTCTCTTTTTAATATATTAATCAAGAATGATATATATTTATATTCATTGCTAGATCTAAGACTTGGAAAGGGTAAAATATCGAAGTAAAGAAGAATGGTGAAAAGAAGATCGATCACTTACAAAGCCATATCCTTTTGATCTTCCCGTGTTCTTGTCTATGATAACTACAGCTTCCAAGATCTCTCCGAATTGTTCAAAGTATTTCTTCATCGTCTCCTTTTGGGTTTCCCAAGCTAAGCCTCCAACAAACACCTTGGTGTGAGTGGTATCTCCAAATTGACCTAGCCCACCTCCCATATTATTTGAACTCATGATGGTGACGATGATGATCTTTGATTCACCTCCACAAACTCTTCTTTGTTTGTTTGTATTTTTCTCCTCTTAATCTTCCTTCTCTCTCCTTATGGTCTAAACTCCAAAGTTTGCAAACTTGTGAGCTCAAAGCAATGGAGATGAGGTGAACTTTAGGTAGGAAGAGAAGATGCAAAAGGTGATGCAATTAGGGTAGGGATCACCAAGGAAGTGAGAGAGAGAGAAAGACGAAAAAGTTGATAAAGAGAGAGAGACTATCCGTAGGGACTTATGTCATATGATACTACTTAGTGCCTACCACTTCATTATTGCAGGAACATGTAACATTTTACTGACTAGAAAGATAAAATAAATAATTTTAAATTCGAATTCTTATACATGAAAAAATCTTATTAAATAATTATACTCGTTTTGTGTATCTGACTGAAAAATGAATTATTAGTTTAAACTTTTAGATCTGGAATAACTTGAAAATATATATATATAGGGCTTCAATTAAATAAATCAAATTATTGTCAATAACATGAAATAATCTTCCTCGCTTAAATTGTTTATTTCTAACGATCATGAATTCAATTCTCAATGTTTGTTTGCACTTTGTATAAAAATAATAAAATTAGCTCTTACTTCACTTTTACCGTAGTGTGGTAAGATATTTATATATATTAATCATATGTTGTTACACATAGTAAATATTATGTCCGATTCTTCCTCCTTTTGATACAAACAACTGACTATCGATGGACGAAGTGAAAATTGAATAATTAGGCTATACTTCAAAGTTCAAGAAACATCTAACCATGTTTGAAAGTCAAAACAACTTGGCGGCAGTTTTTGTGTCATCTTGAAGTTATTTTGAAGGCATCATCATATCCATGTCCAACTTGGAGATTCTAGGAGGGAGCAACTTGCATTAATTACGTAAAATCATATATATATATTTCTGATAATGATTAATAACAACTTTTCTTAACTTTTTGCACTGCAATTTGCATTTATTCAAACATAAAAGGTGGCTTTTAATCGTCAAAGTGTGATATAGAGGTCCACAATTATGCAATTTGTTGAATTGATCAAACAAAGTTGCCGTTGCCTTCTTCTTATCATGTTTTAATGCAGATTTTAGAATTTCAAAAGGAAGATAATGCCTTGAAATGCTTGGAATTACCTGTTTTTATTCTTTTTTTTTTTTTTAATTCACTAGGGTATAAGATTTTATCTCAAATCGTATTTTTCAAACATTTTTTGATGCCTAACATTCTTATTCTTCTTCTTAATCACTTGGTCAAAGGTACAGCCTGGTATGAATATGAAAGAAAAGTAATGACCACAACTTTGTGCTGATCGAACAATTTTCCTCCTAGCTAGTTAGAAATGTCAAGAAAGACTCAAATTTCAGCCATTTGTTGGACATTGATTGGGTAGCAATCAGACGGTTGGCCGGCATAAGCCTTTTGAGCAACAATCTTGTTAAAAGCTTGAGTTGGATGGTAAGCATCCCAGAAGATGTATTCGTCTCTGTTTGAGCATGGCGTTACGATAGGAAGGCAAGTTATTAAACCTCTATTCTTTCCCACTCCACAGCACCCTCTATCAGTTGCAACAAACCCTGCAATTGATGTAATTAACCACACTAATCACTTCAATTCATAGATTATGGTAAACTCTGCACAACATAATATTAGTTTTGCACATATGGAGATTTCGTGTAATTCAAATTTTTTTAATTGAGACCCTAAATTTTTTTTTAATTCAATTTAAGAGTTCTACTCTTATGTTGTTGTTGCTTAGACACTAATGTACCACATAAGCACACATTTAGCAAGTTCTAACAAATAACAATTTGTCATGTGCCATAGTGGAGCCAAATTGAGCGATTGAATTGGTAACGTGATAAGTTATCATTGGTTAGGATCTAAAATAACAACAACATATAAAAATAAAACTTTTAAATTAGGCAAAAAAAAAATTTTAATTTTAATAAAAAAAATTAAATTATACAGGATCTCGATAACTTAAAACGCATGCATGATACACATAATTGAAGGTCTTACCGTAAGAATCAGGATTGTTAAGTATTTGAGTGAATGCTCCATAAGTGTTGCCATACACAAAAACTGTGTGATCAGTGGGATTGGTGTTTAGCTGATCAACAAGAGATTTAAGCTGCATATTAAAAACTTGAACCATTTCATTAACGAAGGTTAAACATTCTCCTGGTGGGGCAAGACCAGTGGCTAGCTGGTTTGGTATGCAGCCTAGAGGCCCGACTCCTGCCAACAAGAACTTTCTAAGTCCTAAACGGTGTAGTGCCTGCCCCCCAAAAAAAATAAAAAAATAAAAAATTAATAATAATAACAACAAACAAATAAATAAAGTCACAAATTAATTAAAAATCTCAATATATCTCTTCTTTCTCCATCTGGGAAAGAAAAAAAAAGAAAATTTTGCACCAGCCAGAAAGCCCAAGGCATGAGTGATCTTGGATTATAGCTTCCATAACCAAAAGTTTAATAAAGGATTCAAGTCATGGGCCGGGATTACAAAAAGTTTTCCACTTGGATTTTTCTGGCCTTAGCCCGACCCATGATAGGTCTAGACATCTAGGACCTTCTAAAAAAAAAATTATCTCACCAGCATTTTTTTTATATTTTTTTCTTTCTTTCTTCTTCTTTTTTTTTTCCTTGAATTTTGACAAAAAATGAATAAGTAAATCTATTTTTGAAAAAAAATCAATTAAGTCTTTTTATTTTAAAAATTAATTATTTAGCCTCTTGACAAGTGATGACCAAGCTTAATCTAACATTATTGTATTTTAAAAAATATAATTTTTCTCATGGACATTCCATATCTATTACTTTTTTTTCCTTAAAAAATAAAATTAAATGAAAGAAACAAAAAAAGAAATAAAAGGGATTAATTAATTCATTTCTTGACACAAATTAAAAGGGCTAATTTATGATTGACTCAGAAATGAACAAATTCTCGTACCATGATTTGTATTGTGTAGTTGCTGATGAGAAGGTGAGCAAAGTCTTTGGAGCTGTAAGTGTAACTTGTAGGGTAAATTAAAGGCATAAGGTAATTATTGATGTAGTCATTGCTGCCCAGGTTCACCATGACCAGCGACTTAGCCAAATACTGCTTCAATTCCTTGCCATCCATCAGCTTCTTCAACTGGCTCAAGGTGCTCAAAAAATTCTGCACCTGCTGGCTTAAAGTATACCTATCTCCCTGCACCAGTTATTTTAGCAGCGAGAGAGCAAAATAAGGAAAGATCATATATCAAGATTGGAAGTTAGCTAGCTAGAGGTGATATTCATTACTAGATTTTTGCCTGAATCTTCAAGAATTCCTGCTGCTGCTGAAGCATAATTTACTCCACTAAGAATGTCTCCTGCTGTTGAGAAAGTAGCTGCAAAGGCTGGAAGAGGAGGTAGACCAAGCAACTCTCCTGCAAAGTTTACAAGAGAATATATAGAAGCAATATTTCATGTGCATGCATGGCAGTATAGTGGCCAAGTGATTTCTCATTTGGGCCTATGATCATTTAGCTAGAAGAAGAAGAAGACGAAGAAAGAAGAAAGAAGAAGAAGAAGAAGAAGAAGAAGAAGAAGAAGAAATGATCAAGGAATTACCTAGAAAATCGATGATGGTTTTCCCATTACAGAATCTTCCTGTTGGTCCACCGTCAAAATCGATACCATATGGCAAATAGTTAGACTTTGCCAAAGAGTCGAGGTAATTGTTATTTCCAACATCAACCAAGGAGTCTCCGAACACAAACATGGCTGGAAATTGGGATGGTGGTGGTGGTGATGATGATGAGCCCATGACACCGTTTGAGCAAAAAATGGACAAGCTTATGCTAATAACTTCTAGCAAAACGGCCATGCATGGCTTGGTGATCACCATTGATCTTGCTAAGCTTTTTTGCTTCTCTTTTATTCCACTCTAAAATGATGAAACTGGCCACGTTTGACGTGATGTATTGTAAGAGTCGATCATGATATACATGATTTCTCTTTGAGGAAAAAGTTAGAAACGGTTTTGCTTTGAGTATGTACCACCTTCTTGTCTTTAATTTATTTTTGTCCTTTACAAGCTGGATGGTTGAGGATTTTATGCTCAAGTTCATCATGATGTTACTTTAGCAAACAATGGCGTCGCTGCCCAACATTAATTATTTTACCAAATTTGTTTTGATTAAGGGATAAAAATTAAGAAGGTTTTATTGAGTTATTAATTAGTATTGAAAGAATTAAAAAAATCTAAAAAAGACACTAAATTTAGAGATTTCGAAAAAAAGTTAGTTATTTAGGTAATTCTTAGCATTGATCTAGGCCTAATTTTCCTTTTTTTATCTTTTTTTTTATTTAGGTAAAAATAGGATGACGAGGCATACTCTAACCAATTGAGCATAGTCATAACGTAAAAAAAAAAAAAAAAAAGATAATTTGTTTTATTAAAAATTATCCATGCATCTCCATACATAACACTAATGATTTACATTTAATTTTTTTATATTCTAAGATTAATTTCTTTCAAATAAAATAATTAAAATAATCTTTTAGAAAAATCATCTAATAATTCAGATGCATTTTTTTATACTAACCTTATTCGTTATTTTATAAATAAATATATATAAATCAAATGTGCATAGTTTTAAAAAGTTAAAACATATTCATTTATTAATTTTTATATAAGTTTTTATATTAATTATTGTTTTTTTATTCGATACATTTTTATGAAAAAGAATATTAGGATGTTGTTTAAAATTTTATATTATATTTTCAATTTGTATTATTATAAGTTTTATTTAAAAATTAATGCGTAACAAAGAACAAACCGTGCTTTTTAACAACAAAAAATATAAAAAATAAAAATAAATAAAAATATAAAATATAAAAAATTTAGATGATTTTTTTCTTCTTCAATTCAATATATGTTAATAGATTTGTGACAAAACGATAAATTAATTTTATTTATTATGTTTTGCTTGATACGCAATATACTACGAAAAAACCAACTAATTAATACTAGAATATGATGACATATTAGTTAAGAAATCAACTTAATAATATTGCTATAATTATATAGATATGTTAACTTGTTAATTATAATATTAATAAAATTGTCACTGTGAACATTAATCAATACCATAGCATCGCGGTGTCGTGGCCTTTAAAGTAATTAACGACTTTTTAAAATAAGTAATATGTTTTTCTTTTTTCGTCCTAAGAGTAGCCACGAAGGTTCCTAGTTCCCTCCACAGAGGGCAAAACCGTAACTTCCATAAAGAGACCTCGATATTTGGTAAACGTCTAAAACCAGTCAGCACTCTTAACGGCTAAGATTTCTCCTCTAAAATCAAAAATCAAAACGAGATGATGCTAATCAAATCCGTGCGGTTCTGAAATCGAAAATCACAGTCACTCACTCTAACTCTCCACAACCCCAAAACGTTTCGTTTTCCCCTGCTCTCTCTCAGTCTCCTCACGGTCACCGAAACACTCTCTTTCTATCTAATCTTTCAATCTCCACCGTCAGATCTACCAGATCTAGAACCTTCTTAACTTCACTTCCCCTCACGCGCTGCCGTAACGGATATGGTTGTTAACGGGAGACCAATTAAGAGGATGAAGAGAAGAGTCACAGCTGATCTCTACAACTTCCTCACTTTCCCTTCCTCATCTTCCTCCTCCCCCTCATCCTCCTCTTCGCCTCCTCCACCTCGCGGTCCATTCAGATCCAACATCAGGTCGTTTTTAACTGAACACGCGCTGTTACCTCCACCTTCCTCACTGTTCCCTCACCTGCTCACGTGGCAGATCTCGTTTCGAGTGGGGGACTTAGTGGAGTGGTGGTGGTGGTGGTGGTGGTGGAGAGGCGGGGTCGGCGGTTGTTTCTCTGGATGTTGTGGAGGAGGATGTGGCTAGATCTAGATCTGTTTACTGTGATCAGTGTCGAGTTGTTGGTGAGTTAACTCAGCTCGAGTTCCTGGAAAAACGCGTTTTTATTTTCCTTCACGATTCCTTCTCTGCCTGTTGCCTGGGGCGGGAAATTCGAGAGTTCTCTCCCCTTGTGTTTCTCTCTCTTATTTTTTTTTAACTTTTATTTGTAAAATTATAAATTTAAAATATCGCGTCAAGTCACATGATTGCCTCGTGAGAGTATAGAATTCGTAAAAATGAATGAACGAGAAGTTGGCAACTTATCGTGAGAAATGGCGGTTTTCTGTAACTTGGAGGGCGGGTACTGTGGGCCTGTAGGGATAATGATTATGGACAAATGATCTCCTGTGGTTTAATTTTCACTAGGTTAAGATAGTCTTCTTGACACGTGGAGTCTTGTGGGTACTTGTTTTGATTATTTTTTTTGCTTTGGTTTGATTGGTGATGATTTGGCTCTTTGCGTGACAGCTATTCTCAGTCCTTTTTTTTTTTTTTCATGTTTTGTTGGGTAATACAGCATACTTGCTTGTCTTGTTGCGGTGGCATGCGTCTGGTTTAGTTTACTAGATAATGCTTTTAGTTAGTTTTTATTTTTGGTGGGACCGTGTCACAGTGTGCACAGAGATGCTTTCTTTTGATGGGGTCTTGAATTTGTATTTGGTTGTAAAGCCCATGTTGTTGTGTTTTGACTATTCTATTTGCATGGACATTACTTGATTGTGGAATGGATAATGATTAATGGGTTAATGGTAATGTGTGATCCTAAATGGGGTGGTTGGTACTTGGTTGTTGACCAAATTTCTTTTTCTTTTATAAAACAATTGTTTTGGATGCGTCTAGAATTTTTTAATGCGGGCCATGGAATGGTTTTTTTTTGTTTTTTTGTTTTTTTTTTCTAAGACTGGTATTCTGAAGATGGATTAGAGTGGGCACAATTTCGTAACTTATTAAAGAAGAGGGGAGTCATGGAGTTAAACATGGGGCTATTTTGGACTATGGATTGGTTGATTGAATGCTGAGGAAAAAAATGTGGGCGATAGATGAATTTATGATATGTTTAGTTGAACATAAAGCACATATTGTTATCTAATTGACTTATAATATGAAAACTTATTTTTTATTTTTACAGTCATTGCTGGACTGTTTTTATTGAATTTTCTGTATTAGGAAAAAAAAAAAACTGTTTTGATTGTCTAGATTTTCCTTGCGTGTTACTTATTTGTTGTGCTTTTCTCTGCTTTGTAGGCTGGAGTGGTCATCCGGTATGCAGTAAGCGTTACCATTTTATTATTAAAGCTGATGGCAACTCCATTGGTGGGTATCATAAGCCGTGCACTTGCTGTGGAGACGTCCTGCATGTGTCTGAATCAAGGTCGGAGCCCCTTTGTTATTCCCAACTCTGCTTTGCTTAGCATTGATTGTGATGTATGTTGGACATTGTATCTTGTTCGTATATTTTTGGCATGATTTAGTACTTTATTGTATGAATGCAATGTTCATTTTTATGATGAGATACAGTGTAATTGTATCTCCATTAAACTATATTTACTTGTGTGATATTTTGATGAAAAATTGTTGATAGCATGACCAAGATAATAGGTTTGACTTTTCACGAGTACACTTTATTTGCCCCATAGTTTTGTTTGAAGATGCTGTTTGCTAAATCTTAATTAATAGCTATTACTAATTACTTTAATTGTTGTACTGAACTTGATTCATGTTGGGGCTAATGCTAATATTGTACCTGTTTGTAACTCTGGTTGATTTGAAGTTAATACTTCATCTTCATCATTTTTGTGGCTTCTCATGATCCTCTTGAATTTTCTATTTTAGGTGCAAGACATGCAACCATGTGACCACTGCAGATGATGTTGAAGAGTGGGTCTATCACCAGTTGGAAGACACCACTCATCTTTTACATGGTGTCATCCATGCAAATGGATACGGGCACCTTCTTAGGGTAAATGGGAAAGAAGGGGGCTCCAGGGTCCTTTCTGGATGCCATATCATGGACTTTTGGGATCGGTTATGTAAAACTCTTGGAGTCAGGTTAGGATTCTTGATTGCACTTACAGTTTCATGCTTGTTACGTAGTGAGAGTGTTCCGATATGTTGAAGGTGATTTCTAATATTTGCTAGCTTAAAAATCTTTATTGGTGATCTCTTCATAAATCTTCAGTTCTTCAGTGTGGTTCTCTAAGTAGATGTTATGGTTGGAAGATATTTCATGGTCTAGGAGAATTTGAATATGTGGAGATTGGATAAGTAGTTGATGTTTTGACAGATACTTGTAGAAGATAAACGAAGTGTGAAAGGGCTCAGATTTGTGGAAGCTTTATCTATGGTGCTGTTCTTTTGGGCCATTAAAATGTCCATTTCTGTTGCATCATTTTGGTGTGGATTTTGGGAAAGTTATAATTTGGTAGATCGAATGCTCTATACTTCTCTTGAAATCAAGGGTTTTTATCTAGTATTCTGGAGATCAAAACCAGTTGATATCTTATGATATCCTAATCTTGTTCGCAATTGGTTATCTGTCTGGTACATGAATCCCTTTTAGCTTCCTGATTTCATCTAATTGTAGCTGTGAATTAAACCAGCTGTTTTTTCTTTTTCCATGCATTAACAGAAAGGTCAGTGTGATGGATGTATCAAAGAAGTATGGGTTAGAGTACAGGCTGCTTCATGCTATCACCAAAGGCCATTCATGGTATGGTGACTGGGGCTATGAATTCGGTGCTGGTAGTTTTGGTTTGACAGTTGATGCCTATAAGTCAGCTGTGGAAACACTCTCCAGGCTACCTTTGTCCATTTTTCTTTCTGAAGGATGGAAACCACGTCCTCACTTGCAGGACACAATAAAGTTTTACCAATCTTTGTCAGACCGTGAGCTTGTAAATACTAGAGATCTATTCTGTTATTTGATAAATTTGATCCATGATGCTCACAAGTCTACCTCAAGGGTTGATGACTTTAGCTGCAAGAAGCGCCATATTTATGCATCAGGGATTTCTCCTTCGTGGAGTGGGAGCGATATTGAACGTGTTGAAGAAGCCATGTTTAGAGTACTACGAGCGGTGTCTGGATCCAACTGGGTAAGTTGGCGTGCACTTAGAGGCGCTGTTTGCAAAGTGGCTCCTCCAGAGCTCCTTGATCATTGCCTGAAAGAACTTGGAGGGAAATCTGCAGCTGATGGAATGATTGTTAGGTCTCGATGCAATCCTGGTTCAGGTGCTTTTGAGTACAGGTTAGCAATTAATCATCCTTTACTTGATTCGTGATCGGCATTTATAACATAATTTCAAATTTGAATAGTTTTTCTGGGAGAACTGCAGTCCTACAGTTTTATATTATAGTAACTGCAGTTTCCTGTTCTTATCTAATTTGACAATGATTAAGCTAATGGTCAACATAGCGATCATCTTCTTTGTGCTCTAACTCTATCTTGGAAAGACATGAATGCTTTTGAAAGCAATTTTTATTACTTCACTTCTCTGGAACAAATGTGTTTCAAAAACAGATTATCAACAAATTTGAGTCTAGGGTTCTCATGGAGTTGGATGGTATTATTAATTATTAGGCCTAGGATCTAAATCCCTTTTTCCCTTGAGCTTGGGAGGTCCTGTCATTTTCCATTGTATTTCGTGTAGTGCAATTTTTCAGTGCACTATTATTCTATTTAACTTTGCGTTCCAATTTGTTACAGACTGGAACCTGGAAATCCTTCCTTAAATAATACTACTGCAACCATTGGCCCTCCTGTTGTTACCTGCCCATCTGAAGATAATCTTCTAAGGGACCTTAGATTCCTTTATGAAAACATGCTACTCCCTCAAACCATGTTGAGCTTTGGATATGAGGTCGCAAGTAATGATAGAATCAGCTCTGCCAGAAAACTTCTTGACTGCAAGCAGTTTGTGAAAGACTACAGCAAGTGTCAAACAACACCATCCATGTCAAACTCACCTACCATATGCCTTTCTTGTGAGGTGGAAATTGTGGATCAATTGGAAGAAAATGCCCCCAATCTGCCCTCGGAAACAGTAGTCTTGCCCTTAAATGCTACAGTTTTTGATCTCAAGCTTGAAGCATCCAGGGCATTTCAAGATGTGTATCTGATGTTCAGAAGATTCCATGCTGAAGAGCTTCTCGGCTATAGTGGTGTTGATGATTCTACCCAGGTCCAGCTCTTGATAGGGTCAGCTGAATCTGTTAGACTCCGAGGGAGATGCCTCGGAAAAAACGTTCTCGGTAAATTTAGAATGGAAAGAGGAACTGAGAGATGGACCGTGGACTGCCGCTGCGGGGCTAAAGACGATGACGGAGAGCGAATGTTAGCTTGTGATGTCTGTGGAGTGTGGCAACACACTAGATGTTCTGGCATTCCGGATTCTGATTCAGTTCCTGCTAAGTTTGTCTGTCTCAGATGCAGAGGCTCCTCCAGCCTAGTGATCTAACTTAGTGGGGTAGCCCTCTGAAGAGATGATAGCTTATCGGTGGTAATGGTAGAAAGGCTGTGGAAAGAGCATGACAACTTCATCGGATGTCGCCGGAAAATTTAAGAGTCTGTAAATGTATTTTCTTCTCTTTTTGTTCCTCTTTTTAGGCCAGTTTTTTTCCTCCTATGTGTACATAATAAAATATGGCCTAAATGTCGCATCGGTGCAGTTGGTCCCTCTTTCCATAACTGGTCTGGTGTTTTTTTCGTCCGTCTTTTCTGGAGTAAATTATAAATTAGTCCCTCGTTTTGAGAAATAAATTAATTAGTTTTTTTTTAAAAAAATTAATTATGTGATCTTTATATACAAATAGTCTTTTGTGCTCTTTTTAATTTATTTTGGTTTTTTTATTTTAAGAAATAGAAAAAGAAAATACATGTGGAAAACAATATGTAATAATTGATATATAATGTTAAATTATGGAATGAAAATAATATTAAATTAAGCATGATTAATGGATTAAATAATAGTTTTGAAATGAAGAGGATTAATTAATTTGTTTTTTGAAACTAGGGGGATTAATTCATAATTTGCTCGTCTTTTCTGTACATAATCCCGAGTCCTACCAAAGGGAAAATAAATAAATAAATAAAAATCAGGAAGCTTGTGTTTTGTCTTTAGCATTCATGTAGAAGATTCGTGGTAGCTGCGGTGTGAGTATTCCCTGATGAGGGAGAGGTCAAATGTCTATTTCGAGCTTTCAAAATCTCTTGCTAGTCGTCTCTTGACAAGTAACCATATTTTTAAATACATTGTGAAACGGTGTGTGTTGTGATTTATCCTAGTAGTTAGAAATAGTTAGATTCATGATAATAGTAAAATAACCAGTGTTGTGAATAAAATAAATTTATTTTAATTTATATATTTTTAATTGCTTTACTTATTATATGAGAAATAAACTTTTCATTATTAGATAGAGCTTTGAACTTTTCATTTCGATTCGAATTCAAAATAGTAATATGAGAAACAAAGCAACCTAGCTAGCTAGCATGAGGTAAGTCTCCAACATTATGGTAACATGGAATTATTAGATAGAGTCATATACTTGTGCTCAAATTTTGGAATGTTATGGTATTTGTGGATGAAGGAGGAAGTAGGATCATAAAGGGTGGCGGCTCTCTTATCAACAATTGAAAGTGGAGTAACTTTGACCGCATTTGACATAAATCATATTAATGTGGTGGCAATTCGTTGACCCCAACAGAAATACATTAATAAAAAGTTTAGTGTTCTAAAAAATCATAGACAATACTTTTTTTTTAACGTAAAAGTTTATATGTGGGTTATAATGCATACCAACAATGATATTGAAAATCAATTATATGGATCTTATGTGACTTACTAAAGTCCATATGTCATATCATCGTTGATCAAAATTTTAGTCGAAATTAGATTGGTGTTGGTATTATTATCGTATGTTTGGTTAGTAACCTTTTTATATAATTTTTAAAAAACAAATTAAAATCATTAAAACGTATATAATTTGTTATTTTTTAAAACATTAAGCCTTAACAAAACCCAAAAGGCAAGAAGAAACAGAGAAAAGAGAAATGAATTATCACAAAATGCAAACCTAAAAAATGTCCACTCAATTATGTAAAGAGTATGAATTTTGCCTCAATTATATCTACGTTATTTCATAAATTATATTTTCTTTGATAAGAAACACATTGTTTCATAGGAAACAAAACATTTGATGCTAAGGAATTATAAAGAATTCTACGCTAGTCGAGAAATCAAAATTGTTTGTGACGAAATTGATACCAACTCAATAATTGGAGGGGTAAATTTAGGTTTGCCCAACAAGAAAAACGAGTGAGAAGCACTCACAAAAATGGAAGCAAGAAATGATTAAAAAAACAAACTAGGAGAGACAAGCTGGTACCCCCCATCACCACCACATGTGTACCTAGACGTGTCCAATGCACTAAAAAAGCTTGTTGAAAATTCCATGCCCAAAAAAGAAGCTTTTGATTGCATAAGAAGTTTCCTCCACTTCATGGTCCACTCCGATTTTTTTTTTTTTTTTTCTCCCTATCAAATGGAAACCAGCTAAGCATATAATGAGTTTCCACCCCCCACTAAATCTTAATATATTGTTTGAATTTGCAAGGTGGTAAGTTTTTCAAAGGTTCTGATAATTGCCATTTCATGTCAACCAGCTTGCACCACCTTCCAAATCCAATCAACAAGTTTAGGGTTTCATTACAACGTTTACTTCAAGGTTTTCGAAGTATTTACTTTTGTTAGGTCATAAGTGGGGGTTTTATCCTTTGGGTATGCATGAGAGTAGAAGTTGGAGTTGACAAGGAACTAGATTGATTATGTTTTGATGAGGATTTTGAAGATCAATTAGGTCTATTTTAGTTGGTCAGGGAGTTAATCAATGATCTTAAGCTGCATTTTCAATCTAATAAATTCTTCCAAAGACAATAATAGTTAAGGGGAAAAAATGTGGGAAAATAATTTCATTTAATTTCATTTTGTCATGAAATATGGGGAAATAATTTTATATAATTAAAGGATCAAATAAGAAATGCCCTCTTGTATTTGAAATTTGACAATAATTTATCATATTATTACATAGATTTTTGTTTCCATGATTTAAGGTTTGAACCTTGTTTTGCTAAAAAAAAAAAATATAGCAAAATCCTTTAACCACAATTAATCCCTCCTCTTATGTAACCTCATCAAGAACAATATTTTCATCTTAATCTTTTTCTGTTAAAAAAGAAAAGAAAACAGATTTTAACTCATTACCCTTTAAAAAACACGAGTCAAATGCTAATTAAACTAGATATAGACTCGTTGCATTCATCTCCATATTAACTAGAAATCATTCGACAAAAATAATTAATGTATGATGATGAATTACAAGACTATGGAAGCAGGCATCATGGTTTGACTTAAGGTGGAATTAATACGCAAGAATCACTAACTGTTGTGACTTTGTTACGTGTCTCCATACATGCAAATTAATGAGTTAATCACCATGCATGATTCAATTCATAGTCAAGAAGAAGTGAGTAAGATTGATTACTATATACTGCATATTAATTACAATTAGGTAGATTAATTAATTAATTAGATGGAGAAAAGGATAGATCCACTATCTTTTAACTCTGCATGCATTATCTAATTTAGTATATTTCTTTGGGGCAACCTTTCTTCAATCATTCACGTTTATATATTTACACACACATCGCTACCTTCTTCGTCACTCTTCAATCAACCTAGCCAGCCAGCTAGCTAGCTACTTCCAAATCTCTCCCATTGCATTCCCACCGCCATTTTTTCTTTTCTTCTGTTACCCTCTGCCAGATACATGCCGCTCCTCAAATTCCCTTCAAACCCATCGAAGATGGCTTTGGCTAATTTTCTTGGCGTGTTCTTATCGATGGAGTTAATAGCAAGTGGCCATAGATTTGGAGCAAATGGCTTGAGCATGAACTATTATGTCTTCAATTGCCCATTAGCTGAGCCAATTCTGAGAAACACAGTGACAAGCGCTTTGCAGTCTGATCCTACCTTAGCTGCTGCTCTTGTTAGAATGCATTTTCATGATTGCTGGATACAAGTAATTAACCCTTCTTTCTAGCTAGCTCTTTACTTACTCACACATCGATCTCTTGCTTTCATGTGGAGTTTACGTGTGGTTTTTATACATTAATACTACTAGCTAGAAGTATCAAATAATCTCTCCTTTCACACGCAAGCACACAAGAATTTGCCACTCTCTCTTTCTCATATCCCAAAGAAGAAACAAGAATCTTAAGCTTAAAATTTGAAGATGGAAGTTCTGGGTTCAATTTAACGATCTTTTTTTTTTTTTTGGGGTTCAAAATGATATAATTAGGGATGTGATGGGTCTATCCTACTTGAATCAACAAAGGATAACAAAGCAGAGAAGGATTCTCCAGGAAATCTAAGTCTGAGAGGGTTCAAGCTAATTGATGATGTAAAGGAGCAACTTGAAAACCAATGCCCTGGTGTTGTCTCATGTGCTGATATCGTAGCAATGGCTGCTAGAGAGGCAGTTGCTTGGGTAACAAAAATCTTGCAATTTTCTTCTTCTTTCTTAATTTCAAGGTTGATGCTAACTCTGGTCATGGTGGGAAAATTTACAGTCAGGAGGGCCAGTGTATGACATACCAACAGGAAGAAAAGATGGAAGGAGGTCTAAAATTGAAGATACTTTCAATTTGCCATTTCCAACTTTTAATGCCTCAGAGCTCATCAGAGTTTTTGGCCAACGTGGTTTCAGTGCCCAGGAAATGGTTGCTTTGTCTGGTAAGCATATACTATCAAATTCATTTTTTCTTACTTCTCTCTCCTTCTAAAATTTATAAAATCATGCACTCCTATAGCAAATTTAAGTAAATCTATCCATTGGATTTTTTTTTAACCAAATCAGAAGCTGATCGTAAAAAGAAGAGTAATTATAAATTAGTCTTTTTCAGAATTAATTAATCTCTTTGTTGGAAAAACTAATTATTTAGTCTCTTTTATTCATTTTGCGTTATGTTATTTTTTCGCATTAAAAAAAAAATTATAAAAAGATTGATGATAAAAAAGATTGTCGTAAAATTGAAAAAGTTTGAAAATGTAATTATTATTATTAAAATATGGTGAAAATGCAATTATTATTAAAATTTTGAAAATTTGACGAAAGCAATCTTAAGAAAATACCACAAAACTTTTTTTTTTTTTTTTGAATACCCAAAACATCTTTAATTGGTTCTGAAAATTACTCGCTTTGATAGATGATAAGGGCATTTGGGTACGAAAGTGGACAATTACAATATAGTAATATTTTCTTAAGCATAAAGATTCCTATCAAATCTCAAACTTTTGGTTATTTATGTAATTTCACGATAATCATGGTTATTTATTTATTTAATTAATTTACCCGTTAATTGAATGAGACTGATCACCTAGGTTTTGAGTTCTTTTGTATGAGCCATCAAACATGCTTTCAATGTAATAAGGCCTGGGCCTTTCTCTCTACTTAACTGGGCCTGGGACTTCTTACAGAAGCCCTGTTTAATAAGGCCTGGGCCTTTCTCTCCACTTAAATGGGCCTGGGACTTCTTAAAGAAGCCCTAAAGAATGACTATAATTTGGGTTGACATGCAGGGGCGCATACACTAGGGGTGGCAAGATGTTCATCCTTCAAAAACAGGTTGAGCAACCCTATTGACCCAACCATGGATTCAGACTTTTCCAGAACATTGTCCAAAACATGTAGTGGAGGAGACAATGCAGAGCAACCCTTCGATATCACAAGAAATAATTTTGATGGCTTCTACTTCCAAGCATTGCAGAGGAAAGCTGGAGTTCTTTTTTCAGACCAAACCCTATACGGTAACCCAAAAACAAAAGCAGTTGTCAATAACTATGCTCTGAACCAGGCCATGTTTTTCCTTGATTTTCAACAGGCAATGGTGAAAATGAGTTTGCTTGATGTCAAGGAAGGTTCAAAAGGAGAAGTAAGAGCAGATTGTCGTAAAATTAACTGAAAGTTGTGAAATTGTTCTTGTAGATTATGAGAATAGACTTGTCCTTCTGTCTCTTTTGTATAATGGATTATTCTTCTCTTGTATACTGTATTTTGATTAAGATGCAATAAAATTATCAATAAGAAGTGTGTGTTCTATTTCTTGTGGTGTATCAAATAGCTTGTAATCTAGTGGTAGTATCCTCTTGCAAGAAATCACGAGTTTAAATCATAACAGATTAGTTCTGCCTAATCTCATCCATTGTTCATTACATCCATTTTATACTCCGTGTTATTTTGCTTTAAAATTCAAATTTCGGAGGGGGAAATGGCAATGACACTGTCACTGCTATGGTGAACCCCTGCTGCTCAAACTTCCCCAGATCGTTAAGGATGGGATGAGAAGGATGAGATTGTAAAATGTAAAATAGCTCGGAGGAGATGACAGGAATCATCTGGGTGAGGGAGAAGAAGAAGGGGAAAGTGTGAAGTGAGAGCATTCGGGCCAGGAAGGAGAAGAAGGAAAGAAAGAAAAGGAAAGGAAAAAAAGGGACACGGAGAAGAAGAAGAAGAGAAGGCCAGAGGAGAAATAGAACTAGGCTGGGTCTAGCTCGAAAAGAATTGGGCGTAGCTAAAAAAATAAACGAGACAGAGGGGCAAAAAAATGGGCTAGCCCAGTAGGCCTCGATTAATGGGCTGAAAGCCCATTAAGCCCAAAGGCCCAAGGAACCCATTTTTTCCCACCTTTCATTTTTTTAGTTATTGCTTTAGGTAAATAAAATCTGAAATTTTCGTATATGCTTCTTATTTTCATGCCTAGTCTATATTTATTTTTATTTTTTTAGGAATTTTTGTACTCTTTTATTCATTTATTTCAGTTTATTTAGTTTAATGTTTAATTTTTAATTTCTTTCAGTAATTAAATTTCATGTTGTGTTTGACTTTGAAGTTTTTGGTATTTTAATATGAATTTGGATGATTGAAATTGAATTTAGGTGATTTAAATTGGGTGTTTAATGTTGAATGTTTAAATTTTCATATGTTGGGTGTTGATATATATATATATATATATATATATTGCATTTTATAGACTACTTCCAATGGTAAAAAAGAATTGCCATTTTACAATCTCAATCGACTATATAATTTTTTTGTTTTTGGTAAGACTGGAATACTTCTAAAGGGCATTGCGATCATTTTAAAAAACTAATGATAAACTTGTAGAAATTAGGACTTTTTTTTATCTCAAGTTTTGAAACTATAAACATAATTATAATAAAGAATGTTTTCTAATATCCATATTAAAACCTTAAAATGTAAAGTGTAATATATAGAAAATAGAAGTGCATAGTGTTACTACCACCTAAATATAAAATATTTTTTAGTCATTTATCCTTATTTTATCAATAAAATTTCTTATTTTTGAAAAAAATAATTTATACAAGTTTAATTATTTGTAAAATTTTAATTGGTTTGCTTCATAATGTTAAATAATGGATTGGATCTGTATAATAATTTTCGCAAAATCTAGTTTTAAAAAAATGTTTTCATAAAATTTTCCTTTAAAACTAAAATTAAAAAAAAAAAAATGTAACTGGGCCCAAATTAATTAGTGGTTAGGAACCTTGTCCCTTTCGAGACCAGTAGTGGTATTTTCTTACAATAGAAGCAAAAATAATTTTGTCACTAAAAAGATAAAAATCCTCACGGACAGTCACAGATCGAAGTGAAAGAGTGAGACCACCCAGATTGAGATCAGAAGAGGGTTCTGTTTGTTTCTCGAAAAAGAAAAATGGACACGATGAACCAAGCATTCGAGAAAGTGAAGATGCTAGTAAGAATGGAGGGGGATGATGAAGAACAAGGTGTAGCAACACAAGAAAGCAGTTCCTTTGCTTTCATGGATGATTTCAATAGAGACTGCACCCTCTCCACTAAACAAGTTTGTATCTTTTCTTTGGTTTTTTAATCAGTTGGCATTGAATCGTTAATGGGTTGGTTCCATAATTCAATTTTATGTATTGTAAAGGGCTTTTCTTTGGCTGCTAACTTGTTGTAAAGATGAAAATTTTGATAAGTTTCTTGTAGAGTGATGTAATCTTGTCATGATGGCTTGTAAAGAAGTAATTTTTAGAATGGTTGAAACACTAACACTACAATTGATGATGTGCATTTTTTATGTTTGTCATTATTGATGAATGAATCCAGCTTTATTTTGATGCAAAACTTGCTGTTGTGGGAGCTAGGTTTTTCAAGATAAAGTATTAACGCAATTGAAAGTGAGAAAGAGGATATTTTGAGTTGGTAATACGAGGGTTCAACTACTTGAGAGTTAGTGTATTCCCTTAGTTCCAAATGCCCCTGCATCAAGCATAATGGGGCTGTTTTTTGAGCTTGCTTTTACTTCTGGTCTTTAAATTTCCTGCATTGACAACCAAAACCTTGACAACTGAAGTCATAAAATGTTTTCTTAACTATATATATGAACATTGGGTAGGGAGAACCCTGATTGTAATTCTTTTATGGATATGGATGATTCATTTAAATTTGGCTGAAATTGAAAAGGGTGATTAATTCTAAATTGAGGAATCAGGTATTCAAGCATCAGCTGCTGACTAAGATTGGTCGGACATGCATTTGGTTTTTCCTTTGTTGATATGACTATTTATTTGTTTTAGTTAAATTTATTTTGAATGTTTTATTGCTAATACATCTTAATATGGTGTGCTTTCTCTCTTTCTTTCAAACAGAGGTTTTACGGGTTTGCCATATGTTTTTCTGTTGGCTTACTTTGTGTCCTTTTGGTAAGTTTTACCACTTTCAATTCTAGCTCCCTTTTCAGTACTATATCTTATCATTATCAGCATTTCTTCCACAAATTCTGGCAACGAATTTTTCTAGACAGAACACAGCCCTTTTGGTTACCAACTGAATAGTTTGACTTTGTTAGTCTCTTGCACAAGAAAGAAGACCCTTATATAAGTACTCAAAGCAGTAAGATAACCATTGCTTGTTTGACTTAGGGGAGGGGACTTTCAGAAAAATACTCCTTACCTTTTATTTTTAGAAGTTTAGAACTTCTAAAAATAAAAGGTAAGGAGTATTTTTCTGAAAGTCCCCTCCCCTTCTGCATGGTGAATTAAAATATCTATGCATATATAAGAAAAAGGTCAACTATTTTGAGTAGGATCGAGCACATACTAAGTAACCAAGGCTATATATTTAAGCTTGTTTGTGCTTTACTTTATGATGGGTAAAAGCAACAAAGAGACCTATTACATTTTAGGCTTTCTAAGCACCTTTAGTGATACAGATTCTTTACTTGCATTAAAATTTATAGGGATTCAATTCTATCACAAAGTTTGACTCAGCTGGGAGGTTTAACTGCCCTTCGTATCATTTTAACCTCAGTATTTGCATCTTTGATATTTTGACGTGAGGAAATCATTGAAACATTATCCAAATATCTCGCTTTTATATTGCTCACAGTATTTCTGTATGATACTATATTTCACTTGACACAATTTTGTTGCTTTTGAAGTTACTGATTTGCTTTGTCTTCTGTGATCTGTTGTTGCAGTCAATGCTAGTGTTTTTCAATCCAGTCAAGTTTGGAATTACTTTCACATTTGGCAATTTGCTTTCACTTGGAAGGTCTGTGTTTTGGATTTATGTATTTTATGCTCCATGCTGCCGTGGGCTAATTAAAACATTGTGTATGGTCATATATGCCAGGATATCTGCAATGTGGATGAGATTTCCTCTATTTTCTCTTTTTTACATGCATGTAGGTCATTTAGCCTGTGGTTTAGGTAAATAAAATTGCGTTCCAGTGATCTGACTTTGCAAATTCCACCCCCCCCCCCTTCCCCCCAAACCATGGTAATATTATAGTCCCATATCTTTCAAGATTTGTCTTCTTAGCCTGCATATTATGCAATACATAATGGAAAGAGCAAAACAAGAAAGAAAAGATCTCATGTTTCTTCCATGATATGCGTATTATGCATTTTCATCACACGGGTCTTGGTGAAGGATGAAACTGAAATCATTTTTAAGATAACTTATTTGAAGTTCTACTTGGAAGTTAGACATAGCTGGCTTCAGTTGTGAACATTGATGAATATGATTTATAATGAAATAGTCTTAGTATTTGGTATTTGTATACCTTCTTTTTTGGAAGTTATAACTTGTGAGTACCCTGCTAGCTCAAACATTTTACATTATTTAAAAGTTTCAGATCTCCTAGCTATGATGAAATTTGTTTATAATTAGAGTGTCAAACGCTTTTGAGTTTCATGTGTGGCCAAGTTGCCTTTATTGACAGACTTGTTATTCTGTTTTTCTTAATTCATCATGGAGATATTCATTAATTAGCTAAATCTATTTACTTTTATGATTTCTTTTTTCAGTGGCTGTTTTTATTATTATTATTTCAGATACTAAGTTGGAGTCTTTTCTATGGCAGCACAGCATTCTTGATTGGCCCAAAACGTCAATTTACTATGATGCTTGATCCTGTTCGTATATATGCAACCGCCCTGTATCTTGCAAGTATAATTATCGCCTTGCTCTGTGCTCTATATGTAAGTCACATTCATACCCTTTACTCTCCCTTCTTGATCATATTCTATAATTTTATCCGGACAGAACCATAATTTTGTTCTCATATTTTATGATCTTCCCGTCGTGTACACTGAACAGGCTCATAACAAGCTTTTGACACTGTTGGCAATCATTTTGGAGTTTGGTGCACTAATTTGGTATGCTTAAGTACTCTAATCATTATGCACATTTTATTTATCTCATTCCTACTACAATCAATATTGATTCCCATGGAATTGCAGTGATCATGTTTGATTTCATTTCATCTTATTCTTGATTATGTTCGTTTTTTATAACTCCGGTTTACCTGGCAAATGTATGGCACTACCAGAACTTGAGATTTTAAATAGTTCTCCTTGGAATGTGTTCGGAAGAAGGTAAATTTTCCACAGCCTAAAATAATGGCATTAATACATGTTCCTATTAATAGAACATGCTACAGTTAATTCCTCTGTGCATTGATCCGAACTCTTGTAATCTATGCTGTCTGTACATAGTCCTACTTGATTTGTCATATACAATTTTATCAAGCCATTGTCCCTTGTTATAAACAAGTGGTTTAAAAAAGAATTCAAACCTTTTTGTAAAAAGAAAAAAATGCATATTGGTTGAGCTAACCAAGAGAATAATCCTTATTTGCTTAAATGGTATATTTTAGCCACCCCAATTTTGATTTTTGCTGCTCTTTTTTTTTTTTTTTTTTGCTTTTTCTCTTTTTGGTTATTGCCAAAGTTATCTGTATACGGGCAATATTGCTCATGAAGTGCAAAGGCTATGCATCATATAATCAAAAATTACATTTTCCCCCTCTCTCTGCTTAATTATGGCTATAATTCATGTGAATTTTCCTTTTTGTTATTTACAGGTATAGCTTGAGCTACATCCCTTTCGCAAGGGCCATGGTCTCCAAGGTCATGTTAGCTTGCTTTGACACTGAATTTTAGGCTGATGTAAAAACTGTAAAGAACTCCGTTGGCATTGATTGGAGAAAACAATTCAACATGTGTGTGCATGAAACATTTCTGAGGCTGTAGATCAAGGGAGGTTAGTCGACCTCAGATGGATCAACTACAAACCTTTTATGTCTGCTGGTGCCTTAAAAATTCAGTTCATTTCTTTGCAACCATGTTTTTCTTCCAGGCTTTCTTTGTCTCTCCCTCTAGATTATGATGAGAATTAACTTGGCTGTGTTCATAGATATTTACTTCACGGCGATGTTTGAAACCCCACGAAATGTACTACCATTTTGCATGAATATAAGCTAACCTTCATGCTCATACTTTCTGTGTCTTTTCTTTCCCTGAAACCTCACACCATTTTGTTTATAGTTGGTTGCTTGTGTTTGCTTGTTCCATTTTCTGTTGTTTGGGGCCGAATTAGAACAAATTGGTCCCTTGCACTTGTTTTCTCCTATGTATTGCATAGGAAGGACTGTTTTGACCAACTGCATTCAGAATTTCAGCAAAGATAGCTAGGCTTGCAATTGAAATTTTACGTTGTATTGTATTCAATAATGAGGGAGCAGTAAAGATCTCCATAAAAGCATAAAGGGAGAAAAATTGATGAGGCTGAATTATAGATGCTATAAATTATATGGAAAAACCCAAGAGTTTTATGATGGCCCTAGGTCTACTCACAGTACAATGCTACTTGTCGTTTCTGTAAGGTTACAAAACCAGGATCTGCAGCAACACACTATTCATTGTCCATCAGTTGAAAGGACTACCAGGAGGCTCCCAGAGGTATTTCAATTTAGTTGGAGTGGATGAGCGGATGACATAAAAGGATAAAATTTAAATTGTTATTTAGTCCCTGTGTTTTCTTATGATTTTAGACTTTAGTCCTTTTCGTTTTGAAAATCATAAGTTAGTCCTTTTTCAAAATATCCAAACTGCCTTTTGAAATGCCCTTTTTGGGTTTGTTTTTATTAAATTGAAACAACTTGAGTAAAAGAAAAGATAAGGCTATCTTAGAATATATATATATATATATATATATATATATATATATCATGGCTAACTAGTTAGAGGACTACATTATAAATGATCCTTAAAATATAAGGATTCAATATGGATTCTTAAATTAATTCGGTAAAAGGACGAGGATTAAATAACAATTTACTCTAAAAGCATCAGATTGACTTTAAATCATCATATCAAACCGATACATGTCGAATGCATCAACTTTAATTTATTGTTATTATCGAAATTTGGAGTGAGGACAAGTCTAGATCAAATCCTAAAGAGTAGTCAATCAATTCTATTATTTCTAAAAATTAGGGGTTTTGTTGTTTGTAAAGCCGAATTTAAAGATAGCAAATATAAAATAAGAAATAATTCAATTTAGAAAACTTTAATTTAAGGAGAAATTCAAACATTCAATTTACAAATTGATTATGGAAACTTGAATTACTAATCTTTCATTGAATAATTAGTCTAAATTTACATAAATGCTAGAATAAATCTGATTTAAAAAAATTCATTAACTTAAAACTTTACGTACTTGAATTAAATTTTTATTATTGATTGATTTCGGTATTGACGCAAACCTAGTCTAATCAATAACAACATTTAGAATTAGGAAAATAGATAAGACTAAACAATAATTTTAGGATGCCTAAATCATTTAATTCATCATTTTATTTCTCCGAGGTAATAAAATCTAATTTACTACTTGTATCAACTTTTCTTAAGAATTATGAATTAATAAAGTTTGCTAGCGAATCAATCACAATAGATAATGAACTAATTGGTCATCTTAGATAATTACCTATGCTATCATAATTAATTAAATTCAAAAATTAATTAATTAAGTTTAGGAAAAAAATTCAAACAAAAAAGAATAGTTTAAATATTAAACCAATGTCTCACAATTTTTTACAAATGAAGTTGGAAATCTCTTAAATGGATGAAATTAGCTAGATATTCTTTAAAGCAATAAAACCTAAATTTTATAAAAGAAAGCATAACTCTAATATATAGTCTCATGTAAAGAGATAAATATGACAGATCAACAAAGTCTTATATTAGCAAGTTTTCAAAATTGACTAAGACTTGTTATTGAATAAGACTTTAGATTATGTGCTGAAACTTCTAAATTGGTTTAAGATCATAAGGCGATAGAACCTAGACTTGGACTGTTCATAAAGATTGTAGGCCTCGGATATCTTCTTGCTGTAGGCTTTTGAATTATCTTAATCTTATGTGTATAACTTCGAGATATTATCCAAATACGAGATAGTATTCTAGATTGTCACATGATTGGAATTTTTTTCCTAAGTTTGCAACCGACTTAGACAACCCAAAACGGAATGAATTTGTGTTTAAATCCAATCTAGAAAGCTTAAGATGCCCACTTTGATTCTCAAGAAGGCCTCTTTTATGTTCTAAAACTCTAAGGATGTGAAATTCTCGTTTCTTCCTCTAAAGGTCAATATGTCGGTATTGGAATTTAGCCCAAATTAACACTAACTTTGCTCCTTTGAATCTAATTATTTTCTAAATTATAAAATAAACTTAATTCAACACATATAACCTAAAATCACGTCCAAAAAACTAAGTATTAAAGAATAAATATTATCAACAATGCTTAGCTACTAGGTCAATTCTCTTGTTAAACCTTTCAATTTCACTCTCCAAGTAAAGGAAGATTTGTTTTCCATTAATTTCCCTTTTTTACACATACAAAAACTGCAAACGACAGCTACAATTATTTATGCCTTCAAAATTGCAAATTGATTGACCATCACTTCCCCCAATGATTATTAAAGTGGAAGATTACTAGAAGGCTTGCATTTATCAATTATTTCTCTTTCTTTTCTCACTCTACAGTAGATAATTAAAAAAATAAAAAAATAAAAAATAAAAAATCACTAATTATCTATGTCTAAAGCATGAATCAATATCATTAAGGCAAATTAATTAACAAAGAAAAGAAATCATGATTAGCCGTCTAGCTAGCTAGCAAATCCACCAGCCAACATTTTATGGTAAAGAAATTATAGGAATTGATTGCAAGACTCCTTGTTTATTAATATTGTAGTATTAATCTAAGCATCATGGAAGCATCAATTAGTGCCTATGTTTATCATAATCATAACCCTAATCCTCGTTATCTTTTTTTTTTTCTTTTTTTTTCAATCGGGTATCCTAAGCTTAACCTTGATAACCCTTTGTCAAGTTCAAAATTTTTCCTCAACAGTAAAAGAGTTCTTCAATTCTTTTTGCACATGCACCCTACTTATGATTAATTACCTACTTAATTATTCACTCATTTGCATACCTAGTTTCCACCGCATCTTACTTTGAAAACTCAACTTTTCAGCGATTCGAACTCACCCTCCTTTTCCAGGACAATCTTTCTTCTTCGAACTTAGAAACAAACAAAATATTAAGCTTAGAAAACTTTAAGATATAAATGCTGTTAGATGGGGACACTATCTGATTGTGAAATGGGTAGTTGAGGCCTAAAAATGTGGTTTTTTATGATTATCACCCAATTAAGTTATTAGATGTGACAGCATAGAATGATATTAGCATTACAATTACCATGAAAAACAATAGTTTGGGCATGTCTAGAGACATATATAGCCAGAAGGATATGCAAAGGAACATTCAAATAACATAGTATTTGGTAGAACATGATGTAATGAAAACAAACTTATATAGTTTCCTTCTGGATTTTCTTTTCTATGAAGATAAGGAAAAGAAGCGTACTCCTAGACTGGATGATCATGAACATACCTAGACCATAGAACTATCTAGACTACATTGTATTTGCTCACAATAGTGGAAGACATCATAGGACCTATAGAATGAAAATGCCCTCCTATGTGTATACGTAGAACTACTTAATAGTATAGGAAGAATGCTGAAAGCTGGAAAAAATCATAAGAAAAAATCGTAAAGTAAAAGCAAATTCTTAGTTCTGATCAGAGACTGCAATATGCTGCTTCTTCTAGCTGCTGCTAGTTGAGCTTTTCTTGACATAGTTATGTTTGTTGTTGTGCATCCAAACTTTGAGAACTCTTCTTTTGATCCCCAACTCTTCACAAAACCCTTGCACAAGAGATTCTTCTAGCTTTTGCATTTTCCACCCAGCTTTCTCTGCAAAGTTCACCATCTTTTGCTTCTGTTCTTCAGTGAACTTGGTCCTAAACCTCTTTTTCAGCTTTTCAACTGGCCGAGTGGTCAGCATCCCACCTCCATTATCTTCTTCCTTCTCATCAGATTCCGAAGTGATTGCATTTGCACCACCGTTTTTGTAGGAGACTATCATTGGCGGTGGCGCTCCTGAGGAAATGAAGGAACTTGTAGGGTACCCTCGTGGTACTGGTGATCCAATAATGCCATTATGATGGCCCAAAACGAGTCTACCACTCCCAAGATTGCTAATCATAGGATAGTGATGGTGGCAGTCATATGAACATTCACCATCCATTTCTTTCCTGTGAAAGTTTCTGTGGCAGTTGCAGGCTGAGCACTTGAGGGCCTCAAGGCTGCCTTCTTCTCCACCTGGTATGAACTCACCGCACCCATCTGTTGCATTCCCACCAATAGACGCTGCATGGTTTTTGAGGCATTCCTTGTACCTCACCACTTTCTTGTACGGCCTTTGGTCTTCCTGCAGACTCGAAGGGGAATTATGCCCATTGGTGGGAGCTTGAGCTGCCGCCGCCGCCGCCGCCGCTGCTGCTGAAGCGACAGTGTGGCTGTGGCCATTTCCTCCTGTATAACTGCCATTTCTTGAGATTGGCATGTCCTTTTGTGGGCTAGAGTCATTCATCCTTTTTCCCTTTTTTTGTGCTCCTTCCAACCAGTGCAATTGAGTGGAAACTGTATTTTTTTTCTGGGATTTTAGGACTTAGGCAGTTAGTCACACACATACAAAAAGATATTGATACTGATGGTGACCAAGGCTTGAAATCTTTACACACAGATGCAAACTTTTTCTCTCTCTCTCTCTTATTCCCCTAGATAATGTAAAGAAAGAAAACCGAATGACTGATCTAGAAAAACCAGTTACAGATAGAAGTGGAAGGGGCAGAAGTGAGTAAATGCCTGTGCCATGGAAAACTGACAGAACGAGGGTGATGATGTGAACATGATCAATGAAGATGGGCCAAAGACTAATTGAGAAAACCTATAAAAACATTGGATACTCTCTTGTAAATATGTTCAGCTTAAATGTTTCTGATGGGAAAAGGATAGGTTAGGTTGGCAGAAGGGATGGATGACACACATTCACCACTATATGCTTTTATTAATTAATACAAGAGAGAGTTTTACTTGTGAATTTTGCAAGTGAAGCAAAGCAGCTTTTATATATATATATATATATAACTAAAGGAACTACTAATAAATTGATGAAGAAAAAGCTGATGGAGATAGAAAAATATGAGACAGGTTAGCCAGGATAGAATTAAAAAACTGGGATGGTTTTGCTTTCTTTGCTTGCACTATCAACCATATAGCAAATAGCTTTTAGGCCAATCTCATCAGAAACACATATCAATTGTTTTGTACGTGGAAAAAGAAAAGGACAAGAACACACTAAGCAAGAAAAGACCAAACAAGAAGAAATGGAAGACATGATCTGTGCTAGTCAGAAAGAGTGTCAGATTATATAGAGACTGATTTAAATACCATGCAAGTAGTTGTTTCTGTAACAACTGTGAAATAAATGAGGTTAAGACCTGTTTCTGTCAAGAAAAAAAAGAAAAATGTGTAAATTTGATTAAAATACAATTAATCACTAAAACGCAACAATTAAGCAAATAAAAGATTATTGTAAGAAACTGTGGTGAATATAATCATCAAAGATTAGCTAGTGTGATTATCTTGGGATTTCAGTAATTACCATGAGCTAGCTGCTTTTTGCCTTCCTATTATGCACGTAATGATTGTAGTCTAGAGAGGTTGATGTTAATGTTGGTGCATTTTTTATCTTTTGGAGTCCTTGCCCCTTCCATTATAAAATATTGACAAAATTTTAGATGTAATAGTTTCTAACCACATGATAATTTTTTTTTTTCTTAAATATGCCTCTCAAGCATGAATGAGTAAAACTAATTCACCTTTTTTCTATATTTTTTAATTAAATAGTTCAATTTTTTAAAAAAATTTAAATCATTTGAGAATTAATTCATCAATTTTTAATTTTAGACTAGACCTTCCTCCGACCTTTTTTTATTTGAAATTAAGTTTTTTTTTGTTAGATTTTCAACAATTCTAACGGTGAAATGGTGAAGGTACACGTGACTCGCATGTAGTTGATTTTTTTAATTCCTCTAATAGTTAAAAAAAAAAGTGTTAAAACTTATGAATATTTTATTTTTTTCTTTTAAAACTTGTGTCTTTCTTCTGTATTTAGAAACGAAGAAACAAGTTTTGAGGAGCAAAGCGAAATATCTATAAATTTTGATATGTTTTTATTTATTGAAAAATTTTAATTGCATGTTAGAATTAATAAAAATATAAATGAAGGATCCAATTTCAAATAAAAAGTAATTGAAAAAAGATCCAATCCAAAATTAAAAATTAAAAAATCGATTTTCACATGATTTAAAGTTCAAGAGAAATTTGAATCATTTAACATTTTACTTTTCATCGTTCAAGTTTTGCATTAACATAGCCTCACAAACTATGTAAAAAGAAAAATAAGAATTGTCTGCAACTAATTTTTTTTTCCTTAAATCATCGATTCAAATGGTTCTTCTTTTAGAAGATTAGTGCCTCAATAACCTGCTTATATTATATCTATCCCTTTAGAAAAATAAATTAAAGAGGTCATTAAACCCTAACAAAAAGCGTTCATAGAATAGCTATTAGTGCTTATGAAAAACAACCTAGCTAATTAATTATGTTTCAGACCATGAAGAAATGAATGATAGTTGGCAAAGGTGGTTTTCATCTCCATTAACACAGGACCTTCAATAGTACTACTCCAATCTGGTGCTACTGCCATAGATTCAGCAATTGAAACAACAATTCTCAAACAAGTAGAGTTCAACCACTTGAGCTAACCTAAGCAAAATTAGGGTTCATAATCAATCCCAAGCTTGAATGAACTAACGTACCATTTATTTAAACAATCATCATAGTATCATAACCTTGCAAATGGAGTTGAGGTAGCTAAAAGCACCACTTTTCTTACTTTCTTTATACCTTTACTAACATTTACTCCAAGCAATTTAATTTCAAACCATGCATGTCCCACCAAAAAACCCTAGGTTTGATCAGAACAAGAATATCAAACCCGTTTGAGCAAAACAATATTTTCCCATGAAGCCTATATATGTTTGTGCTTAGTAGGTTGCTGAGGCATTAGCTCAGGTGGTGAAAGGAGAGACTTCAAGTAAAGATTATTCTAGGTTTCTGCCGAACTGCATTGCCATTATACCAAGAAAAGAGAATTGAAAAGTATTGGAAATATAATCCAATTTTATATAAATCAGATTTCGTCAAAAATAATCAAAATAAACACACATAACAATCAAGAATATAGAATAAATTAATCACAATAACATAAATACAAATATACTGGAAAACTATCTCTATGATCATAGAAAGAAAAACTATGAAACTAACTTTGAAATAATTTATTATTCTTAAAAGAAGTTTTTTTTTTTTTTTTTTGTAAACTTGAAAAGCAAGGTATACCCAACAAAGAATTAAATACATTTTTTGAAGCTAGTAAAAGAAAATGGAAGAATAATTAAAGGATTAAGTGATGTTTAGAAGAAAGATTAAAAGAATAATTATACTTTCGTACACTACAGAGTAAATGCCAGTAGTTATAGTAGTTTTCATTTAAGATGGCTGGATGACTTAGGGAACATGAGTGAATGACAGCAATTATTTGAACACACTTTTCGATATACAAGGGTCTTAAATTCTCAAACCAGACTCTGAACAAAGAGCCTGGTTTCATTAAATTTTTGTTAGGTACTAAAAATTTGATTAGAAATTTAAAAAAAAAAAAAAAAACCATGTTTTTATTACATCAATCTTAACAAAATTTCATCTTTCTCGAACAATTTTAAAAGCATATCTATTATATTGATCTGTTACATTCATATGAATAGCAGAAACATGTTTTTATTGGAGTTTTTGAACATGACAAGTTGTTATTATTCCTAAGAACTAGCTAGATTTAACATGATACATATTATTATCAGTGGACATGAAATCTAATGATACTCTTTTCCATCAAAGCACGAGGGCTGAGGTTAGAATCCTGCACATACAATCTGAAGAACTAAAGAAAATAAAATTATTCAGATGATATATTGATCAGTCCATTCACAAAAATTAAGATAGTTTCTGTCAACTTAAAAAAATTAAAACTTTAATTCATTTGAAAAAAAGTCTTTTAACTTTTTTATTTTTTATCTTTAAGATTCTATAATTTTCAGCTATTATTCATTCTCTTTAAACTCAATTCATTATATTTTGAAATGAAATTTTACATGTACATTGAAAAAAATCAAATCCATTTTTTAAAAAAAAATCTCATAATTTTTCAAAATAAGAAAGTATATTTGTTTATTTTTTAACATTAAATATATATATATATATATATATATATATATATATATATATATAAGAAAATAGGTTAGAATGTCTCTAAATGTTTTGAAGAGCCCAAGATAAGTCTTACTGAATGATATCAATCATGAAGCTATTTATGTGATTATTATTTATTTATTTATTTATTGAGTTAAATTACATAGGACTAAATCTAAAAAAAAATCAAATTTGAAATTAAAAATTCAAAAATTAATTTTTCATTAAATTTTCAGCTATTATTCATTCTCTTTAAACTCAATTCATTATATTTTGAAATGAAATTTTACACGTACATTGAAAAAAATCAAATCCATTTAAAAAAAAAATCTCATAATTTTTCAAAATAAGAAAGTACATTTGTTTATTTTTTAATATTATATATATATATATATATATATATAAGAAAATAGGTTAGAATGTCTCTAAATGTTTTGAAGAGCCCAAGATAAATCATACTGAATGATATCAATCATGAAACTATTTATGTGATTGTTATTTATTTATTTATTGAGTTAAATGACATAGGACTAAATCTTAAAAAAAATCAAATTCGAAATTAAAAATTCAAAATTAATTTTTACATAGATTAAATGTCAGAGGAAGTTTGGCCTTTTTAATCCACACGTCCCACAATCATAATAATAAAATAATAATTAAAACATAAAAAAGCTTAAACTCGTGGTCTTTTTGCTCTTATGTTATAATAATGCAAAAGGCCAACATAGGACATAAAGACATGCTTAGGCTTCATAGATTAATGTGTAAGATGTTGCTTGCAAGCCAGGAAATGGACAAAAAGCAAGCTTTGAGGGAGCTCCTACTCTTCTTTAATCACTGGTCTGCTGCTTCATTAATCATTATGATGTTAATTAATGGTGTCTTAGGTCAAAAAGCAACAATTTGCGAACCTTAAACAATTTCTAATTGCTTCTTTAACTTTGCTTTTAGTCTCATGATCTTTCATTGCTCTACCCGTTTCTGTTGACTATTTATTGTTGCCCAAATTCATCGAAGGGTAAATTACAAAGCCTCCTTCGGATGTCATAAAGTTATATGTAAGAATACCAAATTAGTAATAAAAAAAAAATTAGAGTTAAATATGTAAAAAGAAGAAATTAGTGACAATAAAATAAAAAAATGATAATAATAAGAAAAAAAAATTATCATGGGAACAACATTAGTATGAAATCCTAGATCTAGACATCTGTACCAATATGATGGCAAACGATATATTTTTCATTTACATTGGTCGTCTCTCGAGAGGCTTCGGCTTCATCAACTATACGACTATACGCACGTAATAATACAAGTTGTAAGCAAATCTAGCCTACAATACAATTTTTTGTACACATGACTAATTGTGAAATTTTATAATACTCAAGAAGTTATTTCATAAAGAAAGATAGATACAAAGAAGCGAAAGAAATAGAAGAGAGAAAATTAAAAAAATTAAGCTAAGATGAAAATCTTCTTATCACTTTTAATGAGTACGAATGTGATTTTTTTTTTTTATGTGTCTATCTCTCTCTTAAAAAATGGATCATTAAGTAACTACTGTATAAAAGTATGCTAGGATATTGCTAGCTTTATCACGGGTTAATAATAAATAATGTTTCTTTATTTTCTGATTTTCTTTTATATTTTTTATTAATTCTTTTTTATTCTTTAATTTTTATTCATGTGGATCTCCAACTCTTGCTACATATTATGACTTGTCACATTAATCTACCACAGAGGGAAAAAAAGAAAATGAAAAAAAAAAAATCCACTTCTTACCTTCCAAGCTACCCCTTGTCTTTCTTTTCTCTCATCTTGCCCTTGCCCCATCTTTTCAATGGTCCAAACAGTACTGGGCTGCTGGCCAAGGTATAACCTAGATGAAAGCCACTTTGATCATTTTTTTATAAGATAGATCAAATTAAAAACCTCCTCTCTAAACTATATAAAAAGATAGCCCAGATAATGAAATGGAAACACCCCATTTAGAGTTTCTATTGGGAAGAAATCCATGACCTGATTTTTACGAAATCCATGACTTTCTACTGTAAAGAAACAAACCCAATACATGAACCATTAAAAATGTCGCAAGCATAATATAAACATGAGACAAGACTTAGTTCAAAGTTGTCACAAGTATATATATGCATATGGGACAAGGTTTAGCTCGAACTTACCGAATGTTTATAGATGTGCATATGACATGGCTCAACTCGAATTTACCTTTGAAAAATGATGAAGTTCCATTAAAGAGTGACTGTCCACTGCTGATCTTTGACGAAGCTTTGAAAATAAAGTAGACCGATGGGAGGATGATTTCGGCCCCAAGTTGATTTTTTATGATAAGGCCTATTGATAGGATTCGTGCCCATGAGGATCTCTGAAGATTAGATGTACTCTGACAGGCGTTTTGATAAATATCTTTAAATGCTGAAGGATAAGCTCATACTCATGGTTGGATTCCCTTTTTATGAACCTGCATGTGTGTCTGTAACGTGATAAACTTTCTTTTTATCTTCGCCATTTTAAGTTCCAAAAGGAAACAGATGGCTGGCATGATGATTCGCAAGCCAGGTGTTGATTCTGAACTTTGATATCACCTGTGTAAAGGATTTGCTCATATCCAACTTCTTGTTATAAATCAATCGGAGACATGTTGGGCCAAGCTTGGAAGGAGACAAGTCTAACTTTGATTCACAAGCCCAAAGAAGAAGAACTAAAGCAAAAGGCCTATAGAGCACAACATGAGCCTTAGCACAAGAAAGGTATAGAACATGACATTTTTCTAGGAATGATAATTTACCCGCCTTGGCCCAATCAACTCTGGGATTTCCCGAGTTGACTGAAGAATGGGATAAGACGCTCTGTCCTAATTTCGAACGAAAACGAGACAAGGATAGTATTTGCCTATCTTGTCCTACTTCATTCTTAAAATTATGATTATACTTTATATAAAATCAGTGATTATCGACTCTTAGTCTTTATTTTATATACGAACTATTATTTTTTTATTATAGTTTAAAATTTAATAATAGAATAGAGCCGAGACGAAAACAAAAAATTGAATAAGACACCGATGAGCTACAAGGATCTCTTTTTTTATTTGAGATGAAGATGGTATGAGAAATATTGCTCCATGCAGGACACGGAACGGAGATGGCCATTGGTACATTTTTCTAAGGCAAGATGAAGAAATAAGGAGTTGAGAACACATTTTTCATTCTTGGAATTTTGCATGCACAAATCCAACCAAGTCTTTTAATGCATCAATGCGTATGAATACAACACTTCTTTAAATTCACAATACAATAGATCACCCCTCCCAAAAATAAATGCTACGCAAACATGGATTTACATGTATAGTAACTATTATCTTATTTCGAAATTCCATCTATTTCCAGTGTAAAAGTGAATAGTGAAAGTGACATCACAGAAGAATTTCGCAATGTTGGTTTTATTTCGCTGCTGTAAACTGGTAAGAAGCATAAGAAAGAGTCCCATTGCCCCAGCTATGGTGCAATAGTTTCGCCTTGGCGTTTTCACCTGCAGCTACCATGGCTACGTGCAACGGATAAAAGTGGTCTGGCCATGGATGAGCCTTTTTGCCATAGGGTACCCTCGAGTCATAGTGATTCACATCTTCATATCTGCACAAAAAGAAAGAAAAAGCCGAGCTCCAGAAATAGAATAAATTGAAAAGATACATCTAAATCCTAATAAAAGAGCATTCAATCACTTCAATCATTAAAAGTAGAGTTGCTCAGAAGAAAAAAAGTGATCATTTTGAATTCACAGGTTGACAGCTACTCAAATGAAACAAACACACACATTGAAACGTACACAATTTCTAATCAATCACACATTCTTAAACAATATAAAACCAACGATCCCAAGAACTATAGATTGGAAAATGCCCAATACAGAAATTTTTAGAACTAGAAGTTCTGCAGAAAGTGATAGAAGCAAAAGCCATAACCCTGCTGAGTCCATATTCCTTCCACCCTCCGATGTGAATATATGCATTTCATCAATTCATCAAAGACTACATCAATTACAGGAAGAATATACATATTGTTCTAAGTTGCACGTCTAGAGTGTACTATTGGCAAAGAATTTTCCAATGAAAAAATTTACCTTCCTTCAAGGAGAGCATTTTTAAGCCAGGTATCAAACTGGGAAGCCCATGAAGGAACAGGACTGCCATCGGGTCGCATGGTCCCCAAATTGTGAGTAGTAGCTCCAGATCCCATGATGAGGATACCTTCCTCCTTGAGGGGGCCAGCGCCTTCCCCATGTTATAATGGTAAGTTCCATCTCTATCTGACTGAACAGAGAGCTGGCACACTGGAATGTCAGCCTCAGGATACATGAACATCAGAGGAACCCATGTGCCATGGTCAACTCCTCGTTTTTTATCTTCATGAACATGCTTGAATCCATTTTCCATGAGCAATTCCTTCACCCTCTTTGCCAACTGTGGAGCACCTGGTGGTGTATATTTGAGCTGGTAGAAGGGGAAAAGGATTGAAACATAAACAAAAAGATCCAATTATCATTAAAACGACAATGTTTCAACCCGAAAATCCTAACTAATTGGTTTGGGGTCAACCGCATGCATCTATTTTCTCCAATGCTGGTCCGATTGATAGCCAAACTTCATGTGAGACTAAATGTTCAATGTTTGGTCATAGTTTTAGTAATCAGTTAAGAAGCAATTGGCTGACATAAATCAACCAAAAACATTCTCTACCTAAATATCTTATCATAAACTGTCAAACTCTAATTATCTCACAACCCAGATAAGAAAAAACCTTCAAAAATCAAAAAGCAGAAAACTTTGAAAGAATGAAGTACCTGATACATGGCTTTGGGGAAGCCATAGAAGTCATAAATGGTGTCATTGCGATCAACAGCATTAACAGTTGGTTCTTTTGTATCCCAATGACCAGAAATAACAAGAATGGCTTTAGCCCTGTCTTTGAAAACAGTTTGCTGCCATGATTTCAAGAAATGCCTGGCTGGTACGCTTTCGTCGATCGCCATCATTGGTGACCCATGAGAGATATAGATCGTGTCCATCAAACCCTTTTTGCAGAAAGAAAAATGTTCTCTTTTTCATTCAATGAATGAAACAAACACATCAGCAACTAGAAGTCTAGAATTGGCTTCCCTTCTTACAAGACATGGTCGTATATACATGTACACATTTTGGGGCTACATTCATGTAGAAAAAATGGAAAAGAAAATTTCCAAAATAGGAAATAGGACAAAGGTTCGATTTTTCACTTTCACTAGATCATTCTTATTTTGCTATTGTTTTTTTTTTTTTCAAAAATATCTTCATCCCTAACCAATTCATTCTTATCTATTTCTATTTTCTTTATTTTATTCTTCAAGAAAGGGGGAAAAAAAAAACAAAGTGAATTATAAAATAACATTAAATTGATACTTATAAGAACTAAATTATAAATAAATTTAAAAATAGGGATTAAAAATAAAGTTTTTAAGACTATGAGGATTAATTAATTAGTTTTGCTTAACTATAATGACTAACTTATAATTTACTCGTCCCTGTGTTGGGCAGTCATTTTCACATTTGGTAGGCGTGGATGTGCGTACCAACTCGTGATGTGTAAAATGGAGAAATTATTCAGCTTGTTAGGAGTTGTATTTTTTTCTCATAAATACATAGAATTTATTATAAAAATAATTTATGGGTTTAATTATATTTTTGCAAGAAAAAATAATATTAACTAATTCATCGAGTAGAAACTATTTGAAAAAAAAAATTCCTTCATAAAATTTTGGATATTGAAAAACAAGAAATTATTAGGTGAATTGGGTTCGACATATAGAATTACTTACACATGATTTTTTTTTTAATTTGGATTGTTTTGCTATTAATATGACGTGAAATTGAATTAAATTGTGGTCATACTTTTATCACTAAAAAAATAATAAAATAATGAAAATAAATTCTTATGGAACTCATGTCAATTTATTCAAGGAAAAAAAAAGAAATAAAAAGTTTGTTTGAAAGAGCCATTATAATCTTCATAATTTAATGTAATTTCAGGGTTAAAAATATAAAAAAATAAAAAAAAATTGAAAATTAAATTGATCTTCACAATTTAATGCAATCAATGGTGATTCTCAACTTGATAAAAAAAATTCCAATAGGAAATCCCATTTATCAAACATCACCCAATTAACCCCTATAACTAAAATTCATGGCAAAATTAGTGTCATTTTAAGATAAATAGGTTCTTTTTCTTTTTGTTGCTTTTTTTTTTTTCTTTTGCTATCTTAAAGGAATTTTTTTCAAAGCAAGGGACTTAATTTTTTTTTTTTTTTGTTTAATTTATTTTGATTTTTATTTTAAAAATAATAAAATTATATATATACACACACGAAAAAAGATGAGATTTTATAAAATAAAATAATATTAAATTAATTAAGGTCAGCTAAAAAATAAGGGTAGAGAAATGAGATTCATTCTTGCAGTTTCGTATGCACAAATCCAAACAAGTCGTTTATTACATCAATGTGTCTGAATATACAACACTTCTTAAATTCACATCTCTGCCAACTCCCCTCTCCAAAAAATAAAAGAGACAGAAAAATGGATTTACATGCGAACAGGAAGTCTATGTTATTTCAATTTTCTACTATCCTTTTTCCAGTGTAAAAGTAGATTCTGAACGCAACATCACAGGATAATGCTGCAATGTTCATTTTATTTCGATGCTGTAAACTGGTAAGAAGCATAAGAAAGGGTACCATTGCCCCAGCTATGGTGCACCAGTTTTGCCTTGGCGTTTTCACCTGCAGCTCCCATGGCTACGTGCAACGGGTAAAAGTGGTCTGGCCAAGGATGAGCCTTTTTTCCATAGGGTGCCCTCGAGTCATAGTGATTCACATCTTCATATCTGCCAAAAAAGAAAGAAAAAAAACCAATTGCTTAAAACTTGCCGAAACAAAAAATCGAAAACCAAACTGTGGAAACCGATAGCTATTCGTGGCTAGCATGAATTGAAATTCTCACCTATTCTGTGAAAACAGTTCAAATTTAAAATGCTACCAAAATAGTGATTTTACATGCAATTTGTAACATGTGTTCAAAGAAGTTAATTAGCATTAGCATCAACAGAGAAAAACATAATCTTGAAAAAGAGACATTGAAATCCTAACAAAGAACATTCGATCACTTCAATCAATTAAAAGTGGAGTTGCTCAGACAAAAAAATAAGTGATCATTTTGAATTCAGAAGATTACAGCTACTCAAATGAAACAAACACACACAACGAAACATACACAATTTCCAATCAACCAGACATTCTGATGCAATATAAAACCAAGGACCCCAAGACAAAATGCCCAAGACAAAATTTTAGAATTAGAAGTTATGGAGAAAGTGAGGGTTGCACAAACCATAACCTTGCCTAATCCATATCCCCTACCACTCCTACCATATGAATAAATGGATTTCATCAATTCATCAAAGGCAACATCAATTACAGGATGAAAAAACGGCACGTATTAGAGTATACCATAAACAAAGAATTTTCCAACGAAAAAAATTTACCTTCCTTGAAGAAGAGCATTTTTAAGCCAGGTATCAAACTGCGAAGCCCATGAAGGAACAGGACTGCCATCGGGTAGCATGGCCCCCAAATTGTGAGTAGTAGCTCCAGATCCCATGACGAGGATACCTTCCTCCTTGAGGGGGCCAGCGCCCTCCCCATGTTATAATGGTAAGTTCCATCTCTATCTGTCTGAACAGAGAGCTGGCACACTGGAATGTCAGCCTCAGGATACATGAACATCAGAGGAACCCATGTGCCATGGTCAACTCCTCGCTTTTTATCTTCATGGACATGCTTGAAGCCATTTTCCATGAGCAATTCCTTCACCCTCTTTGCCAATTGTGGAGCACCTGGTGGTGTATATTTGAGCTGGTAGGAGGGAAAAAGTATTGGAAAAATAAATTAAAAGATCCAATTATCAATAAAAAGACAAAGTTTCAACCCGGAAATCCTAACTAATGGGTTTGGGGTCAACCGCATGCATCTATTTTCTCCAATGCTGCTCCTATAGATAGCCAAACTTCCTGTGAGCTGTTCTGTTCAGATTTATTATAAATTCTATACATGTATATGTCCGTGTTAGTCTATCAGTCTATCATGGACGAGAATCCAAAGTCTTTCAAGGCCTCTTCACTTCGTAGGCTAGAAAGACCATGACCTCTCTAGAACTCTTAATCATAGCTGATTGCTTTGCTGCCTTTTAATCATCACCTAGATCTAATGCTTCGATGTGAGAATATTTCAACAGGTTAATAACTTTCCAGAGCAGGAGAAAGCAACAGATAGCAACAACCCCAAGGTGTAGAACTCTAAATACTACTCTAGTGGACATCCTTAGCATTTTAATCACAGTTTTAACAATCAATTTCAAATTCAGATTCCAAATCACCCAATTAGATCACAGACATCAATCATAAACTCTTTTTCCTAAATATCTGACCATATCACTGTCAAAAATTAATCAAGCTACAATAAGGACAAAATCTGAACAACACAGATAAGGAAAAAGGCTTAAAAAACCCAAAAACTTTTCAAAGAATCTGCATATGCATAAAACAAACTAGTACTCTAATGGGTGTGTTCCACGTTTGATCATAGTTTTAGCAATGAGTTTTAGCTTGAATCATGAAAAAGCAGCAATTGACCCACACAAATCAATTAAAAACATTCCTCTACCCATATATCTGATCATAAACTCAAAAACATTAATCAAGCTAAAATCTCACCAACCCAGATAAGAATAACCCTTCAAAAATAAGAAAGCAGAAAACTTACAAAGAATCTGTATATGTACAAACAAGAAGCAGATACTGCCATACTACTCTAATAGGCATGCTCAACGTTTGATCAATGACTTTCAGCTTCAAAAACAAACAATCAAAGACATCTTCTCCTTGAAATCAGATCATAAGTTCTCAAAAACTAATCAAGCTAAAATCTCACCAACCCAGATAAGAAAAACCCGCGAAAATTAAAATTAAAAAAAAAAGCAGAAAATTCAAAGAATTAAGTACCTTGTACATGGATTTGGGGAAGCCATAGAAGTCATAAATGGTGTCATTGCGATTAACAACATTAACAGTTGGTTCTTTGGTGTCCCAATGTCCAGATATAACAAGAATGGCTTTAGGTCTTTCTTTGAAAATGTGTTGCCATGACTTCAAGAATTGCCTCGCCGGTATGCTTTCATCGATGGCCATCATTGGTGACCCATGTGAGATGTAGACCGTGTCCATCACACCCCTCTTGCAAACAGAAAGAAATTTGTCTTTTGGATTCAATGAACGAAAAAAACGCATCAACAACCAAAATAGGTTCTCTTCTTGCAGGACATGCTCCTCCTATATATATAGGAAGGAAAATGGAGAAGAAAAGTTCAATAAAGTCAAAGTTTTGAGTTTGGTGTGACCTTGCTCTTGATGATGATGTCTTTGCTTACGTTGTTTTTTTTTTTTTTTCAGTTGGATAGTCCTTGTCAATTTGCTGTGTTTTTTAATTGGATCCTTGTGTTGGGTAGTAATAAACGCGTTGGATTAGTTAATTTTGTTTGAAAAAATAATTATTAAATCTTTATATTTTTAAATTTTCTTCCTACGTATTTCTTTTCTTTCTTTTTCAATTTATTTTAATTTTTAAGAAATAGAAAAAATATAAAAAGAATTGATGAAAAAACGATATCTTGAAAACCAAATAATATTAAATTAAGCGTGATCGACATTGATTAAGGGACTAAATAACTAATCTTTAAAATAGAATTAATTAATTAATTTGTTTCTAAAAAAATAGAGAGACTAATTTATAATTTACTCACAATGTATGTGTGTATAAACTCTATTTATCATATAACTTTTATATTATGTAGCATTTATAGCATTAAATAAATTATCTTATAAAATACATTAAAAATGATTTTTAATAAAAACTTGAGAAAATAAAAAGTCATTTCATAAATAAAAAATATTTAATAATGTTACATTTATTTAAAGCATTAAATAAATTATCTGCTGAGTTAATTGAACAAATTTGGATACCAAAGATTAATTTTTTTAAAAAAAAAAACAGATAACCAAATAAAGGAAACATGCTTAGATATTTGGATTAGATAAAGGAAATCGCTGAGATATTGATTGCAATTAAATTGATCTTCACAATTTAATGCAATCAATTGCGATTCTCAACTTGATTAAAAAAATAAATAAAAATAAAAAATAAAAATCCAACAGGAAATCCCATCCATCAAACATCACCCAATTAACCCCTACAACTAAAATTCATGGCAAAATTAGTGTCATTTTAAGATAAATAGGTTCTTTTTTTTTTTTTTTCCTTTAGCTATTTTAAAGGATTTTTTTTTCAAAGCAAGGGTTAACTGGGCAATGTCCAATGAATGGGGATTTAATTGGGAATTTGTGTGTTTGGGACCTAATTGAGAATTGGATGATAGTTGGTAGATTAGTATGTCCTTTGCCTTTTAAATTTTCTAGTAACTTAATATTTTTTTTCTTTTTGTTTAATTTATTTTGATTTTTATTTTAAATTATATATATATTGACGAAAAAAGATGAGATTTTATAAAATAAAACAATATTAAATTAAATTCGGTCATTAAGAAAATAAGAGTAGAGAAATGAGATTCATTCTTGCAGTTTCGTATGCACAAATCCAAACAAGTCGTTTATTACATCAATGTGTCTGAATATACAACACTTCTTAAATTCACATCCCTGCCAACTCCCCTCTCCAAAAAATAAAAGAAACAGAAACATGGATTCACATGCGTACAGGAACTCTATGTTATTTCAATTTTCTACCATCCTTTTCCAGTGTACAAGTAGATTCTGAAAGCAACATCACAGGATAATGCTGCAATGTTCATTTTATTTCGATGCTGTAGTAAACTGGTAAGAAGCATAAGAAAAGGTACCATTGCCCCAGCTATGGTGCACCTGTTTTGCCTCGGAGTTTTCACCTGCAGCTCCCATGGCTACGTGCAACGGGTAAAAGTGGTCTGGCGAGGGGTGAGCCTTTTTTCCATAGGGTGCCCTCGAGTCATAGTGATTCACATCTTCATATCTGCCGAAAAAGAAAGAAAAAACCAACTGCTTAAAACTTGCCGAAATGAAAAATCGAAAATCAAACTGTGGAAACCGATAGCTATCCTTGGTTAATATAATGGAATGGAATGCGTTTTCATACTCAAACGTAGTATACCATTACCATAAACAAAGAATTTTCCGATGAAAAAAATTTACCTTCCTTGAAGAAGAGCATTTTTAAGCCAGGTATCAAACTGCGAAGCCCATGAAGGAACAGGACTGCCATCGGGTAGCATGGTCCCCATATTGTGAGTAGCAGCTCCAGATCCCATGACGAGGATACCTTCCTCCTTGAGGGGGCCAGCGCCCTCCCCATGTTATAATGGTAAGTTCCATCTCTATCTGTCTGAACAGAGAGCTGGCACACTGGAATGTCAGCCTCAGGATACATGAGCATCAGAGGAACCCATGCGCCATGGTCAACTCCTCGTTTTCTATCTTCATGAACATGCTTGAATCCATTTTCCATGAGCAATTCCTTCACCCTCTTTGCCAATTGTGGAGCACCTGGTGGTGTATATTTGAGCTGGTAGGAGGGAAAAAGTATTGGAAAAATAAATTAAAAGATCCAATTATCAATAAAAAGACACAAAGTTTCAACCTGGAAATCCTAACTAATTGGTTTTGGGTCAACCGCATGTATCTATTTTCTCCAATGCTGCTCCTATTGATAGCCAAACTTCCTGTTCAGATTTATTATAAATTCTATACATGTATATGTCCGTGTTAGTCTATCAAGGATAAGAATCCAAAGTATGTCCGTGTTAGTCTATCAAGGATAAGAATCCAAAGTCTTTCAAGGCCTCTTCCCTTCGTTGGCTAGAAAGACCATGACCTCTCTAGAACTATTTATCATAGTTGATTGCTTTGTCTGCCTTTTAATCATCACCTAGATCTAATCCTTCGATGTACGAATATTTCAACAGATTAATAACTTTCCAAAGCAGGAGAAAGCAACAGATAGCAACAACCCCAAGGTGTAGAAATACTAATCTAGTGGACATCCTTAACATTTTAATCACAGTTTTAACAATTAATTTCAACTTCAGATTCCAAATCACACAATTAGATCACAGACATCAATCATAGACTTATTATTTTTCCTAAATAGCTGATCATATCATTCTCAAAAATTAATCAAGCTACAATAAGGACAAAATCTGAACAACACAGATAAGGAAAAAGGCTTAAAAAACCAAAAAACATTTCCAAGAATCTGCACGTGCATAAAACAAACCACTACTCTAATGGGTGTGTTCCACGTTTGATCATAGTTTTAGCAATGAGTTTTAGCTTGAATCGTGAAAAAGTAACAGTTGACCCACTCAAATCAATCAAACACATTCCTCTACGTAGATATCTGATCATAAACTCAAAAACATTAATCAAGCTAAATCTCACCAACCCAGATAAGAATAACCCTTCAAAAATAAGAAAGCAGAAAACTTACAAAGAATCTGTATATGTACAAACAAGAAGCAGATACTACCGTACTACTCTAATAGGCATGCTCAACGTTTGATCAATGACTTTCAGCTTCAAAAACAATCAATCAAAGACATTTTCTACTTGAATATCAGATCATAAGCTCTCAAAAACTCATCAAGCTAAAATCTCACCAACCCAGATAAGAAAAACCCGCGAAAATTCAAAGAATTAAGCACCTGGTAGATGGATTTGGGGAAGCCATAGAAGTCATAAATGGTGTCATTGCGATTAACAACATTAACAGTTGGTTCTTTGGTGTCCCAATGTCCAGATATAACAAGAATGGCTTTAGGTCTTTCTTTAAAAATTTGTTTCCATGACTTCAAGAATTGCCTCGCTGGTATGCTTTCATCTATGGCCATCATTGGTGACCCATGTGAGATATAGACCGTGTCCATCACACCCCTCTTGCAAACAGAAAGGAATTTGTCTTTTGTATTCAATGATCCAAAAAAACGCATCAACAACTAAAATAGGTTCTCTTCTTATTGGGCATGCTCCTCCTATATATATATATATATATAGCAAGGAAAATGGAGAAGGAGAGTTCAACAAAGACAAAAGGTTTGAGTTTGGTTTGACCTTGCTCTTGATGGTGATGTCTTTGCTTACGTTGTTGGATGGTCCTTGTCAGTTTGTTGTGTTTTTTAATTGGATCCTTGTGTTGAGTTGTAATAAACGCGTTTGGTCGGCAATGTATGGAGTGAATTATAAATTAGTCCTTTTTGTTTTTTTTGAGAAACTAATTAATTAGTTAATCTTGTTTCAAAAAATAATTATTGAATCTTTATATTTTTAAATTTTCTTCCAACATAATTCTTTTCATTCTTTTTCAATTTATTTTAATTTTTTAAGAAATAGAAAAAAAATAATTGATGAAAAAATAATTTTTTAAAAAATAAGATAATATTAAATTAAGCATGATCAATATTGATTAAGGAATTAAATAATTAATATTTAAAATAAAAATAATTAATTGATTTGTTTCTAAAACATAGAGAAACTAATTTATAATTTACTCGTAATTTATGTGTGTATACACTCTATTTATCATATAACTTTTATATTGGGTAGCATTTATAGCATTAAATAAATTATCTTATAAAATGCATTAAAAACGATTTTTAATAACATATTCATAAAATAAAAAGTCATTTCATAAATAAAAATATTTAATGATGTTTACATGTGTATACATAATTGATCGTGAGACTTTATAGAATAGAAGTTATCCGTTGAGTTAATTGAACAAATTTCAATACCAGATATTAATTAAAAAATCAGATAACAAAATAATTAATTCGACCAAATTAAAAATATAAAGATAAAAATAAATAATTAACACAAACTTAGTTAGATAATAATCATTTTAATTAGCAAGACAAGGAAACATGCTTACATATTTGGATTAGATAAAGGATACTGCTGAGATATTGATTACAAGGCAGGATACGGTCAAAGGAAAGCTTTGAGAACCATGTCATGTTTGGTGAGCAAATTATAAATTAGTACATATAGTTTCAATAAATGAATTAATTAGTTTTTTAATTAATTATTTAGTTTCTTGATTAGTGTTGATCATACTAAATTTAATATTATTTTATTTAAAAAAAACGTTTTGTTTCATCAGTCTTTATATATTTTTTACTTATTTTTATTTCTTAAAACAAAAAATAAATAAAATTAAAAAGAAAATGATTAAGTTAAAAAAATAAAAATATAAAACTAAATAATTAGCTTTTGAAACGAAAAGAACTAATTATTTTAAAAAACTAAAAGGACTGATTTATAATTTACTCAATGCTTTGTTGGTTTAGGATAATAGGCAGAATTGACATGCTCAGCAAGTGATTTTGGAGTTGTCGGATGTATGTGAATATTAGAGGCCAATTTATGGGTGCTAATGATTATTCATGAATTGTTAGAAATTCAAATAAAATTATTTTTAAAATCTTATCTAACAGTTTAAATTTTTATATTAAAATGATTATTTGAAATGTTTAATTTGATATCCTTTAACGATGGGAGGAGTAAATTATAATTTAATCCCTCTATTTTAAGAAAAACTAATTAATCTTTTTATTTTAAAAAATAATTATTTAGTTTATTTATCTATTTTATATTTTAAAAATAGAAAAAAATAGATATTACATAAAAATTGATGAGAAAAAAGATAATTTTTGAAATAAAATAATATTCAATCAGGCACAATCAAAACTAGTTAAAAGATTAAATAATTTTTTTTATAAAAAAAAAAGAAACAATTTGAAACTAAAAAAATTTTAATTTATAATTTATTGATGATGTGATATGCACTCCTAAAATAGAGTAACCAAATTTATTGATCAAATTATTTCTGTAACCTCTGCCTTTGAAAAGTTGCATGCAAGTTGACATTTAGAGATAGTTGTATTACAAGTAACCAAATTTTTTATGTTTTGTCAATTAAGTATATAATTTTTTTTTTTTTTTGGGTATATTAATCTTTCATCCAACTTTTATCTATTCTTTCGTCATCAATGACGGATTTTTTGTTTCTAAGCTATTAAATTATGATTTTATTTTTTTATTATAGAAGGAAACTTCCTTTCATGTGTTCTCCATTTTTTTAAAATCACACTCTTTCTATCGTATCTTTTGGTGATCTTGTCTCCTACAGCTCAAAAAGCATGCACATGTTCGATCAACTATAGTCAAACAAAACCAAAAACTAAACCTTAGTATTTGATATTGAGTATAGCTATTTAAAATCATTACTGTATTTTTACTTTCTTGGTAATAGTAAATCAAATATAAACGGAAGATAAACATTTTATTCACGTAAGTGGTGAGAATGAGAAAAAATAAAAAATAAAAAAATAGCTACATTATTGTCGTTAAATGTTAAAAACTCGTCTTTTTCATTTGTACGACCGAATATAGATTTATGGTGGACTAAAAAAGTTTGGTTTTTAGAATCAATCAAAGACTAAAAATGTATCAGTGCTAATCTATTTGATTAGAAAATAATAAATTTATTTTTAATTGATATAAAACTAATTCGAAAATACGAGCATGACTTTTAAATACCAAATAAATATATTAGTTATACATCCAATAACTGCGTAAATAAGTATCTTAATATCATAGTAAATGTTCCATTAGAGCATATATGTTTTCATCTATCCATACCACTATTTAGCTGCTATGTTTTCTCTAAAACTATTATAAAATAGAGAAAAGTGAATAATAGAAGCATACGAATCAACAAAGAACAATTATAGAATTTTCAAATGAACCAAAATCATACATCTCTTGCTGCTAAAGAACAAACCAAATACATGACAATTGTTTCAAATATTAGGGACCCAATTGAGGAAAACATTAGTTTGGGAACCTAATTGACAATTGTAGTCCAAATTCCAACTAATCCTTTCTCTGTTTTTAAAGACTTCTGAAAATTTTTAGTGTCAAATTTCATACTTACTGAAGCAGTTTCCATTTACAATTGCAATTCATCGAACATTATTCCTCAAAATATGAAATTATTTATCAACACCTTTCATTCTCAATACAAAAAAAGAAGAAAAAAAAAAACTTATGGCTCATACATAGCTGCTGCTTAGAAATAAAAAAGAAATATAGAATTGCTATATCAATAACAGGAGTTTATTATTCACAAACATCTCTATCACATCTCAACCACACTACACATCTCCACCATGTCACATGTAAAGAAATTTTTACAAATACAGATTCAGTGAAAAAAATCATACAAATATGGTGGTGAAGATTTTATTTGGGTGCTGTGAACTGGTAGGAGGCATAAGACAGGGTTCCATCAGTCCAACTGGTGTGCACTAATTTGGCCTTAGATTCTTCACCTGCCGCACCCATGGCTACGTGCAGTGGGTAGAAGTGGTCCGGCCGTGGGTGAGCCATTTTTGGATGCGGTGCCTTCGACTCATAGTGATTCACATCTTCATATCTGAACACGAAAAGGAATAAGGCAAAAACAAGTGATTAAGACCTGAACAACGAGGATAAAATGAGAAGACACCAAATGATCATAGCAGTGGGAATCATAATACAAAGGATTTCGTATCGATTCTATGTTGCTTAACAATGTCAACATTTTGTATGCAAGCAGCATTTTCATCGATGCATCGAAGACGAATTTCCGGGAAACATTTACCTTCCTTCAATAAGAGCATCTTTAAGCCAGTCATCAAACTGCAAAGCCCACGAAGGAACAGGACTACCATTAGGTAGCCTGGAACCCAAGTTGTGTACAGCAGATCCTGATCCTAGGATAAGGACACCTTCCTCTCTGAGAGGAGCCAGGGCCTTCCCCATGTTGTAATGGTGAGTGCCATCTCTATCCGATTGAACGGAGAGTTGGCATACCGGGATGTCAGCCTCCGGGTACATGAACATCAGTGGAACCCAAGCACCATGGTCAAGCCCTCTTTTTTTATCTTCATCGACCTTCTCAATGCCAGATGCCATAAGCAATTCCTTCACCCTCTTAGCCAATTTTGGAGCTCCTGGTGGTGTATACTTGATCTAATAAGAACAAAATAGCATTACAAAGAATGATAAAGAGATTCAATTATTACTGAAATAAACAAAGTCTCCTAAATTATTCCAAGACAGAACCATAACATCTAAGATTGATGGTAGACTAGACTCTGTTTGCTTCTACATGATCATCTTTTACTCATCACACAACTGTAATTCTTGATGTAACAATCACGTCAATTCAACAAATCAATAATATCTTTAAGGGCATGCTTGACTTTTAAATCACAATCTGAACAGTGAAATTTAAGTGGATCGTATACAAAAAATCAATCAAAGATTCATTCATCTTCCTAGACAAAATCACAAGCTGAAATCGGACCACCCCAGATAACAAAATACTGCAGAGAATCTAAAAGCAATAAACTTTGAAAGAAAGAAATAAAGAATTGATGAGGAGTACCTGGTACAAGGGCTTAGGGAAGCCATAGAAGTCATAAATGGTTTCATTTCGATCAACAACATTAACAGTAGGTTCTTTGGTCTCCCAATGAGCAGAAATAACAAGAATGGAACTTGGTTTCTCTTTGTATACACTTTGTTTCCATGATTGAAAGAATTGTCTTGCTGGAACGGTTTCATCAATAGCAAGAGTTGGAGCTCCATGTGAGAGATAAAATGTCTCCATCAAAGCCATTTTTTGTTTCAGTCAAAGAATCAAGAAATCAAAATAGAAGTAGAACAAGACAATCTCCTTCTTTCCTTAAATAGAAGTAGTGGCTGCAAGGAATTCCACACGGAGATGAGAACTTGAGTTTCGGATTAAGAAATGTGAAATGGAAGTCTGACAGAGACGTCCATTCTTATCTCTCTCTCTCAGTCGGTTGGATCTGACCCATGAAGGAATGATCACTTGCTGAGGTAGTCGCATACGTTGTTAACCAAGTATTATACATTATTTGTTGTCAAATAAAATGGTCCCTTTTTTTCTGATTTTAATCTCACATGATCCCTTGTGTTTAATTTTTGCTAATTTTGTTTCGTTTAGGGCAATGCTATTAAAACCTTTCGAGTTTTCAGGCTTGGCCGGGTTTTACTGATTTTTTTATTTCTACTCGGATTAATTGGTGATTAGATCATAGTAGTTTCAATCGGACAAAATAATCTAGTTTGGATTTAATAACAAGATATCTATATATATATATATATCTCACCTTCAAGGTAATTTAGTTTCCTTCAATTCAATTATATTCAATTTTATTTTTTCTCGAAAATATATCTTAAAAGAAAGTAATAAAAAAGAAAGGACATCTAACTAGATCGTTAATCAGAATTTTACTGTGGTTGATACCATAAATTAAAATAAGTTTGCCATTTGTCGATCTTGGGTAAGGATTATTAGGCCAAGCTTGATTTGAGTTGGATACTCTCCTCTTAATTTCAATTTTATAAGATTGATAGATATTGAGTTCAAAATCATTGGCGGCTTCGTCACCTAAGTAGAAGTTACCAATGAATTTATTTCAATAATTATTTTGTGAATAAAAATGGTTTTATGGGTGGTTTCGTCGATACGAGTGTAAAGGCATTGATGATCAATTTTTTGAGGAGCAAAAAATACATAAAAAGATTTCGAAATCATTGTCGGCTTCATCACATAAGTGAAAAGTTATCAATACATTTATTTCAATGATCATTTTTTGAATAAAAATAAATTTTGGGCCGCTATCGGTTTTGTTCATATAGACGAAAAGTCACGAGTGGCTTATTTTCCGACGAGCAAAAAAACAAGTACAATGATTTTAAAACCACTAACAACTTCATCACATAAGTGATAAGTTAGCATGACTTCATTTCAATGATTAGTTTTTGAATAAAAATTGTTTTGGTGGTTGTCGACGGCTTCGTTTACGTAGGTGAGAAGTCACTCGCGTAGATGGGAAGACACCGATGATCCTTTTTTTAACGAACAGAAAACATGTAAAATGATTTCAATTAGTAGTAAACATGACAATTATCTCATTCATAATCAAATAAAGATTTGATAGATCAATTATTTGTAATAAGGAATTTTCATCATCTTCATTTATTATTTAAAATTAATATCCATAGGTCCAAAAATTACCTATATATTGCGATGGTGTCAATGATTCTATTTGAATCAATTTTACTTTATCAATTTCGATAAAGACCGATGAAATATGATACCGTGGAAATGTAATGTTATAAAAGATTAGAAAACTCAATCACAAACCTTGACAAATGAACTCACCGAAAACAAAAACAATATTCTTGTGATTCTTTACAACTCTTACTATCGGGTTTATTTTGGATCATAATTCAGTTAGTTCGGATCGGATGTTTTTAGCATTATCATATGCAAATATTAAAAGACTAAACAAATTCAATGAAAATTTTGTCAAATAGTGAAAAGTTACACTAATTTTATAATTATGTGCAATACCTATAACTGAATTGATTTGGCATTGTTATTAAGCAAGTTTACTTAAATATATTTTAGATCAAAACGGTATGTGTAAATCACATCGATAAAAAAAAAACTGAATATTTTGATTTAAAACCGAGTGAATTACAATTCAATTTAGGCAAATTAATAGTTTGATGTAAAATAAGTAAATTATAAATTAGTTCCTTAAAATTTTAAGAAATAAAAAATTTGGAAAGTGATGGTAAAATATAAATTATTTGTATTTTGTCCTCAAAATTATGATTGGAATGGGCTTTGGGCTTGATGGGCTAAAAATGAAGATACTAAAACCAGAGTGAGCCCAGTAGCCTTTAATAGCCCAATAGCCTTAGCGTAACGGAAGAAATAAAAGGAGAGAGAGATTCGTAAGTTGTTCAACACTGTAAATAATAACCCAGCAAAAGTGAGAGACAGAGAAAGAGGGAAAGAAATAGAGAAAGAGAGAAATTGAGACGACAACAACAAAGGTAAACAAGCAATACCTCTCCTTTCATTGTCATTTTCAACTTTTTTCAATGTTGTTTAGAAATTTAGAAATTTATAAGGTTTATGTTCCTGGGGTGTTTTGTTCTTTAAAAACATTTGCTGATCTGGGTTTTACGATTCTAAATTTGTTATCTTTACAGTGAAATAGGGAGAGAAAGTTGGCTTAGTTTGAAACTTTTTTGGATTGAATAATGGGGTATTGAATGAATTTGAATGTCAAAGTTGTAAGCTTTTGTCATTCTGGATACTCCACAAGTTTTGAAGTTTACAACTTCTTTTTTAGGCTTTTGAAGCAGTCTGAACTGAGCGTTATTGACCATTTTTATTTTTCTTTTTTGCTTCTTCTTTGATTTAAAGCTATACTTTTCCTCCTTGGATTTGGAAGGTTCTGTTATTTTCAACAAATTATTGCTTTATAGGTGGCAGTTGGTGAATGCTCTTATTCTTAGGGTAAAATTGCTTCCATTTTTTTTTTTTTTTTTTTTAAATTACTGATTCAGTTGAGATTGGTACGACAACAACAAAGCTAAACAAACAAAACCTCACTCTTTGCCTGCCATGTTCCATTTTTTAATGTTTTGTATGAATTTATTAGGTCTATGTCTTTGGGTTTTCTCGTTTCCATAAAAAAATACCTCTACTTAGAATTCATAGCCTAAATTTTTTGTTACTCAGTTTGAAAAGGAGAGAAAGTATGTTCATTTTGAAACTTGTGTTGATTTATTCACCTCTCATTATGAGTAGGGAAGTTTTAAATTTGAATTACTGAGAGTGTGAAAGTTATAAGATTTTGCCATTTGCGGTAGTTGGATTTTTAAATTTGACAACTTCACTTATAGTTTTATTGTTTTAAGCTTTTGAAGCTGTTTGAAGTGAATATCATTAACTCCATTTTGCTGTTTTTAAGTTTAAAGCTATATTTTTTGTACTTGGATTTGGTGTGGTTCTATACTATCCAATAACAGTTAATTCTTGTTTTATGGGTGTCAGTTGGTGAATGCTCTTATTATTAGATGATTACTGATTTGGTTATTCAGTTGATACAGAGTATGAGCGGTGCTCCTGTTAAGAGATCGCATGAAGAGGGCGGTCATTCATCTTCTTCTGCAAAATACCCTCCACATGAAGATATGGGTTCGTACCCTAAGCTGATTTCTGGAGTTTCAAATGAGTACCATGCACCATATGAGATGGGTCCAGATGCTCGGGCAGCAAAGATTTCCAGAACTGAATCTCGAGATGCAGATAGAAGATCACCTTTGCATTCAGTGTATCGAATGCCGCCATCTTCGAATGAACCACACATGGATTCTCATTCGAATGTTGCTCCTGAAAGCAGGCTTGAATCAAGGGATTCCAAGGACAGCAGAGATCACTGGATTGAAAACCGTGACCCAAGGACTGATGCAAGAGAAGTGTATGGCGAGGCAAAAAGGGAATCACAAAGTGTTAAAAATGAAAAGGATGTGAGATTTGAGAGCAGAGGGGATGACAATAAGGAAGCACAGCATGACAAGGAGGCTCATATTGATCTGAAGAATGACAAGAAGATGGAAAAAGATGGATTTGGTGCAGCAAGTAGTCAGGTGAATTGGAAGGAACCGAAAGAATACCATAGAGGAAAGAGGTATTCGGAATCCCCAGGTGGACATGTGGATCCTTGGCATATACCACGTGGTAATTCCCAAGGCCTTGCTGAGATGGTAAAGGAAGGCTCTAATATGGAGGAGAGGGATCATGCAGAAGGTCATGAGGCGGTTGGCGAAAATAAAGTTGATTCAAAAGGCGAGGATAGATTTAAAGACAAGGATAGGAAGAGGAAAGATTTAAAGCACCGGGAATGGGGAGACAGAGATAAGGAAAGAAGTGACCGAAGGGGAAACATGCAAGTTGGCAACAGTAGTGCTGAGGGCAAAGAGTCGGGGAAGGAAGAGAGAGAAGCAGAGAGGTGGGAGCGGGAGAGGAAGGATCTGTCGAAAGACAGGGAAAGGTTGAACGAGAGGGAGAAGGACCACATAAAGAGAGAATCAGGAACTGGAGCCGAAATAGAGGGTTTTCACAATGAAAAGGAATCTGTGGATGGATCTGTCAGAATTTTTGAACAGGAAAATCCAGTTTTAGAGCCAAAAAAACAGAAAGATTTTGATAACTGGAGAACTGTTGATAGAGAAGCTAAAGACAGAAAGAAAGAAATAGAAGCTGACATAGAAGGAGATAGACCTGAGAAGGGCAGCAGGATGTATGGCAAAGAATCCGATGATGGATTTGCAGATGGTGAAAGGGCTACTGAGAGGGAAAGAGAAATTTTTAACTATGGAGTCCAGCAGCGCAAGAGGATGCTTCGGCCAAGGGGCAGCCCACAAGTGGCAAATCGTGAACCCCGTTTTAGGTCCCATACTCAGGACACTGAAAGGTATGTTATTGCTGTTTTAAGTGGGAGCATGTTTTCCATTCGATGATTTTGGATTATTGACAGTTACCATGTGGAAGCTTGCTTTTAAATAGTTGATATGCATGTGTAAACTACTGTTATTAGAGCTAAGTGTCTAGAGATTTATCCTACAATTATACTTTCTGAAGGTATCGCTTTTAATTTTGCCAAAACCCTTAACTAAATTTCTCATTGTCATGAATTCTTCAGTATGTTGGTTCTTTTAGGTTGTTTAAATTAAGCATGATTCCACCCTAATAATTCAAGAGTAAATTTTTATGGGACTTAGTCTGAATGCAGTATAACTAATTTCCTCTTTATCTTGCAGATGCCTAGGTAAGCTGTCGCATTCCATTTTATGAAGCTGAACTTTATTCGCTCGTTGTGGTTAATGGAGTCTGTGAGTTGGTGTCTTTTACCATAAATTGAAAGCTTTTGAAAGAGTTTTGGTATCAGATCTGACTGCACAATGCTAAACTGAAAATTTTCTTTTACCCCCAAAGGCTTCAGGCGTGATGTGATTAGGAGGCACCTACAGTGATCATCATCATTTTGCTGCTTAATATGCCGTTTTTGCTGTTGATTCTCTATTCACAGTCTGCATTATCTGAATATTGATTGCATCTGTTTATTTTTTGGGCAAAACCTTTTGGTAAACCTGAATTTTCAGCTTGGTAAAACTGTATTGCAATATGAATCTTGTTTTTCCTTATATTTAAGTGTGCAGTGGATTTCAGGGGAGTTAAATGAAGGGAGCTCCTTGTGGGTGCTGATTGGAATGTTGAAACTGAAATTATTAGCTATCGCTGCTTGTGTAGATTTTCCTTTTAATTTCCTCCATTTTGTACTCTTGTAATGTATTGGATATGCCAGAATGAGGTGTTGCCTTTTATTTTTCCTGTTCCCTGTCTTTCTGCATCTGTATAATATTTTCTTGAGCTTCTACCAGTAGGTAGTTCTCTTGGGCTTTTTAAGGTTCTTTGTCACAAGGAATGAGTAGTTTGTGTCAACAACTCATGGTCTTTGCTGTCATGAACTACTTTTATTGGTAAACATATTAGTGCCTCCTGATGGATGATTGAAAAAACTCAAGAGAGCATCATAGTTCACAAGTTACCTTATTTTCTTTATATGGCTATTGAATTTAACTTCTGGCGCTCCAGGCAAATCTGAAGTATCCTCTGTGGTTTATAAAGTTGGTGAATGCATGCAAGAGCTGATAAAGTTATGGAAGGAGTATGAATCATCTCAATCTGATAAAAATGGTGAAAGCAGTCATAAGGGCCCCACTCTTGAAATTCGAATACCAGCCGAGCATGTTACTGCTACAAATCGCCAAGTAAGAGCATGCTATTGTATATTATAGTTGACACTTTTGCTTGTTTTGCATCATATAAGCTATTGTTTCCTGCCTGCTTCTTTCTTCCTTTATTTCTTTTTTGATTTTCTTAAAACTGATCTGGAAATGTATTTTCCTTTGGCTCCATGGGGCTTGCACAAATGCTAAGGGGGTCGGGGGTTTGGTTATTGACATTCTTTTGAAGCTGTGGAGTCTCATTACGCCATCTTATTGTTCTTTGTTTGGCCAAATGAGGGTTTCTCGGTAAAGTATGATTTAATTGTATAAGTTTAATGGGAAGGTTGACTTATTCTCCACTAGCCTTTATCTGCAAGTTGAGGGAGGTTTAGAATTGAATGAGATGGATTGTGTGTGGGGTTTGGTTCCTTCTATTTGTTTGTGTGTTTTGACCAACTTGTTTGTTTGTTTGTTTGTCTTTTTTTTTTTTTTTTCAAATTGTCTTTCATTATTAAGAAAAGGTAATGAAGATCAGATACGAGCTTGCTTTATAGCAATAGTAATTTATTGTTGTTGTTGTTTCAAAGTCAATCTATTCACCCGTCTAGATAATATTTTTCCTTGTTCACTAATAAATCGACGTATCAAACTTGCGCTTGCAAACTGAATTTTTTGAAAGATATTTCTATTCTTAAATTTTAAGTTCAATTTGCTGTTGTGTAAGTTGCATGTTATGTGAGTGGGTGCCTTTTATGTTCTGATGTGTGCAAATTTGTACTGTGAAGTGTGAAACGATCAATTTTCTTTAGAGGAGAAGAGACCACTATAAGTACATTGGGATTGCTGTACATTTGGTTTTCTTTGTAAGAGCAATTAGATGACATTCTAGTTCTAATGTTACATGATTTATACTCTGCATAGTTTGCTACCTTTTTGCTTGGGTATTAACTATTAAATTAGTATATTCCCATGCTTAGTTCTTTAAATTCATCAACTGCAGGTAAGAGGGGGACAATTATGGGGGACGGATGTATACACGGATGACTCTGACCTCGTTGCTGGTACGTGTGCTATGATCAACAGTACTAATTGTAGAATTTGTTGATATTTGAACAGAAACAATATTGTTGTTGCAGTTCTCATGCATACTGGCTACTGCCGTCCCACTGCTTCTCCTCCTCCACCTGCCATCCAAGAGTTATGTGCTACTATCAGAGTGTTGCCTCCACAAGATAGTAAGCCCCCTTTGTCCATCTTAGTTTATGATGCTGCCTCTCTAAACATCATTCACATCATAATCATGCATTCAAATAAGTTTTGCATGTAAATATTACATATCTTGATATGGCTTTTAATGTAAACTTTTATGTGTATATGTTTCTTTTCAGAATGAATTTTTTGTTGTTTGTTGAAGTTCTATGCTATAAAGTTTGTCAAGCTAAAGTTTAAAATTTGAAGAGTCAAACAACAAAATCATCTAGATCTGAACTTTACATATATATGTTCCTCTTCAGAATGAATTTTCTGCTGTCTGTAGAAGTTTTATCCTATAAAGTTTGTCAAGCTAAAGTTTAAAATTTGAAGAGTCAAACAACAATATCATCTAGATGGATTGAGAACTTTGGGTTTTGGTTGAAGCCTATTCAACTTTGAAATGGTGTAGGGGATTGGCATAGTATCATTGAGTTTGCCGATGTCTATGCATTAATCCATATCCGTATTTGCACATGTGAATCACAAGGATGCAAAGGCACATTCCCTACAAGATAACTAAAGCTCTTACAAAAAATTTGACATGCTTGATTGTGTTCTTTGTCTAATGTCAAGATGGCATTACTTATTTTAATATTATATAGCTATATAAGAAACCTAAATGAAGTACATGCTTGACTTTTTCTTGCTAGTTTTGCATTTCTGCTTGTGTGTGTTACCATTTCTGCTCTACTTGTGTGTACTTTTAACCCTTTAACTTTGACATTTGCATTAGGCTACACCTCTATGCTGAGAAATAATGTTCGCTCACGTGCCTGGGGAGCTGGAATTGGTTGTAGTTACCGTGTTGAGCGTTGCTGCATCATGAAGGTGGCTGAACAATTTTCATAATTTTAGTTATAGTAACTCTATTTTTTCTTTTATTTTTTTTTTCTGCAATTTACTGAGAACATCAGAAATATCTGCTGTTTCATTTTTCCAGGATATAGAGGGTGTTATAATAACGTTGCTATTACCAATCATCACTAATATCTCTTGCTGCTTTTGCTGGTTTTATTTTTTTGTTTTTTCCCCTACAAAGTCATAGTGAAAGTAAAAAAGCCCTCATGCTTCTTTATATTTTCTTATATATTTCAGAAAGGAGGTGGAACCATTGATCTTGAGCCCTGTCTTACACATACATCAGCAGTGGAACCTACCCTTGCTCCTGTGGCTGTTGAACGGACGATGACTACCCGCGCTGCAGCTTCGGTATGACATTGCCATATTTCTTCCATAGCCCTTTGGGTTTAGCCTCTTTTACTTAATCTGTATTTTGTTCCCATCTCCTGTTTACAGTTTTTGATTAAGCAATGTTCTGTTGGATAGTTCTTGCAACTTGTTCCGGCATCTGCTAAGTAACAACAGTTATATGCATCATAGACTTGCATCTTGCCCTGTTTCTTTTATGATTTATGATTTTGCTTATTGCTGTGGTAATAATATATTTGTGACTACTTACAAGAAAAGCTAAAATATTTGTTTATGACCAAGTGCTTTCTTTTCCTACTATTTGGATCTATTTACGTTAGCATGGCTTTCCTTTTCAGAATGCATTGCGGCAACAGAGATTTGTACGTGAAGTTACAATACAGTACAACCTATGCAATGAGCCATGGTAGACTCCAGATCTTTTTGATAAATGTGATATACTGCATTTTTTCAGAGCTATATGGTACTTGGAGATATTTGTGTCTTCTGGAAAGTAGGATTTGATTTTGTCATCGTGGAAAATGGTTTGGCGGCCATTGGCTGTCTTTTTAGTAATGGTGATATCCATAGCATGTAGTTGTTAATGAAAGTATCAATCGCATGTTGTTTAAATGCAATATGCTTTTTTATTGTGCTAGTAGTTGTTGATCCTGTGGGCCTTGCTTTTCATGAGCCTAAGGCTGCAATAAAGATGTGATGATGACCTGTATCAACTCAGTGATGTACCATGGTTTCTTCCCGTGAAAATGTATATTTTTTAGCATATTGCTATGTTTGAAATAGATTGTAGGTTTTCATGCTTGGATTAAATTCTTTCTGCGATTAAGTGTGGAGGAAAAAAAAGGGTTTGAACATTTTTCTTTAGAACAACTCTCTACATAAATCTCATTCAGAGCTTATTTCCTATCCACCCAAACCAAATTTAACTATCTATTCTGTGAAGCCATCAGTCATCTTTTTAACTTATTGTTTTGAAGTTCATAGACTTTTAATGAATTATGGTTATTTTCTGTATGGGATTTGTTTGGTTATGAAAACTAATAGCTACCAAGGTTTTTAAGCCTTTGTTTAGTAACACACAACAAATAGTCGCAAGGTTCTGACACCAGTTTACTTTATGTGCCTAACCCTTGATCTATGATTCTTATTTAGTTTTTTCCATACAAGATATTTCACTCGATCAACTCTCCAGAGTTTCTAGCCAGTAGACATGCTTATCTGGAGTTTAGAATGTTACCAGGACATGTTTCATTAAGCTATTATTAATTTGATAAATGCAAAGATACCACTTTGCGTTGCTAGATGTTTGTAATTTTCCAATTTCTTGTTACTACTGTTGTCTTTATCCATCTTATTTCTTCACTTCCAATTAATAAAATGATTGATTTGCGCCTGCATAATGTATCAGGATAAAATACAGCATCAGTATCGTTGCTGACAAGGGTCTGAAAAAGCCTCTCTATACTTCTGCACGCTTGAAGAAGGGAGAGGTTCTATATTTAGAAACACATTCATGCAGGTACTCTTTTTTCTTTTCTTTTTTTGTGCTTGGCAACTTGATACCGCACCAAAGTTTTGGTGGCACTTTTTTTGTCTTCTGGCAAATCGCTTTAGCTTCTGTATTTTATGTTTTTCCACTGCGTTTCTCTTATCTCTAGTATATATTGACAAGGCTTGGCTATTCACTATTTGTTACCTTCTCCCTATGCAGTCTGCATGCATTGCATGTCTAATTTTAAGTTGTTTCTCATTAAGACACGGACAGAACCCTCATGTAAATTTATGGTGTAGTGTCTTGTCCAAACTGTAAATGAAGGATAATGTTCTGGCATGTAACAAACCTGTAATGGGATTGGAAACTTGCTTGCCAATGAGTTGATGGTTTGTTCTCCTTGGTTTCCATTCTTTCTATGACTTGCTGAAAGTTGCTACATACGTCTCGATGTTTTGCTCATTACTGTTTTGTTGTTTGCCCAGCATGGTAAAACCAATATATATTGGTTTATATCTGCAAAAAATTGGCAATTGTGTATTTTTTTTTGTAAGTTTGAGGTACTGAAATCATGAGGTTCATGTGGTGACTTCTTAGTGCTGCTCTGATTCTAATTTTTTATTTTATCTGAAGGTATGAGCTCTGTTTTACCGGAGAGAAAATGGTGAGGTCGACACAGGCTTCTCAGGTGCATGAAGAGACAGAGAAGTCCCATAATCACCACCCACATTCCTCAAACGGTGAGAAGAATGACACTGATAATGTTCTTATTGATGTATTCCGGTGGTCTCGCTGTAAGAAACCACTACCACAGAAGGTCATGCGATCGGTAGGCATCCCATTGCCTCTTGAACATGTTGAGGTACTTCATCCCAATTTCTTTTCCAGCAACTTGCCTTCATGTTTAGTTGTTTAAGTTCGGATTATTTCCAGAGAGTAAATGATTCCTTAAGGAGACACCAGTCTTCTACCCTTATGGCCTGACTTGCACATCTTTATATTTGAACAGGTATTGGAGGAGAATCTAGAGTGGGAAGATGTGCAATGGTCACAAACTGGCGTTTGGATAGCTGGAAAAGAATACGCACTTGCCAGGGTGCATTTTCTATCTCCAAGTTAGCTGTGGCTTCTTGTGTATCTACAAGTAGTTTTGTAACCATTTGATGTACGCAGGAATAATGTTGGTTTTTAATGATTTTCATTCTTAAACTAAATTAAAGAGTTGTGGTTAATTTCTTCTTTTTCGTTAATTAGAAAATCGATTGGACTGATCAAAATGGTTAAAAGAAACATAAATAACTCAAAATTGTGGGGAAATGAAAATGCTAAAAAGAAGAAAATTAAACAATGGAAAGATATCAATTGGGGCTGATGGTAAATTGATGCAATTTATATTTTGTAAGAACATTTGATAACATGTCAAGATCAAGTAGCAAGGTGCAAGAAAGAAAAGAACAGAGTTTTTTTCAGGTAAGATAGTCTATGTGTGCTTAACCTCCTTTGAATGATAGAATAACAGAGTAGAAAGATGAGGTTAAGAGAGAAAAAGAAAAAAAAAAAAGTTGACACTGATTACTGAAAAAGCTAATAGAAGAACGAGATCAAGACATAAACCAAATTTATAGAAAAGAACTCAAAACAAAAAAATAATAGAAGGGCACCATTCAGTACTCAAAATTTGGCAAGGCCATTCATGAAGATTAAGATTAGCCAATATTTGCAAGAGTAAGATAGAGAGTTAAAAAAGTTCATGTGAGCATCAATCGGATTCTTTAGATCCATTGGTAGTGAGCCCTAAAGCATCTCCCAAATTAAATGTCCTTCTCATTGTTCTCCTCCCGATTCCTCCATTGCCCTTCCTCATCATTGCAGCAAATTCGCCATAGTCAATTTGCCCATCCTGCCACGATTTTCACAACCACATGATGTTCTCAAAAGCTCCTACAGCTCTTAGAACAAATTCACTCGATGATTTATCAGAGTAAAGCTCCAAAATCCTTTATTTTCTGAGAAAAATAAATGAATTGAAACAAGAATAAAGAACCGACTTACATTATCTTGATCAATTTCTTTAATCATCTCATCAAGGTGGAGTTCACTTAAGCCGAACTCTTTGCAGGCTTGTTGAAGCTCGTCGATGGTTATGTAACCACTACCATCTTTGTCAAAGAATGAGAAAGCAGATGCTAAATTTTCCTCCCTCTCCAACTTATTCAAGTGCACAGTAGCAGCAAGAAATTCACCATAATCAATTGTTCCACTGTTGTCAATATCAGCCTGCCAGAAAAACCGACAAAGAATGTACTTGTTCAATATCAACTCGACCAACTGCTTTAGGAAACAAAACAGAAACTACAGTGGATTAGAGCAAGTTTTGTTACAGCATCCATCAGATCCTTTATTTCAGACTCCATTAGTTCAGAGCCGACTCGCTTTAAGCCGTCTTTTAATTCATCAAAAGTGATTGTTCCACTGTTGTCTGTGTCTATCATCTTGAACAACTCTTTCAAACCACCGATCTCTTCTTCAGAAAGCCTCTCTGCTATGACCTAAAGTTCATTGTGAGAATCAGTATGCATCACTTGAGGTCAGCATTACAACATATAAACAAAGATACACACATGGATATAAACACATGTGTCCAAGCACATGAATTTGTATAGGTCTGTTTCTGGGTACAAGTGGAATCAGACAGGAAGTACTATGAGCATGCCCAGTCTCATCGCTATCAAAATTGATTAAGAGTACTGATTTATCAAACAAAAATTTCATTGAATATGTTAAGCAACCAGATCTAAAACTTTAAGCAAGTTAAGTGTACTTATATCCAGTATCCATCTCTTTATATTATTCTTCACGTTTCTTCAAAATTCCATGTTCATATTAGGTCCATTACATGTGAGATAATTATTTTAATAACCAATAATCTTTCGGAGAATGACTTCCACACAATGTTAAACAATTAAACATAATAAAAGATCAAAATGCCAAGAGACTAGAATCGTACAAGAAGAATGCCTCACAGCCAAGAACAAAAACCATCAGAAAGAAAAACAAATGATGGTGACAAAAGTTTGTTAAAGACTCAAATATATTATGTAATATGCTAAAAGGAAAGCAGAAGACCACAGACAAAGGACTATACATTTGTTTTGATTAGCAACCAATTTCTGATTGAAAGCATTCATAAGCTGCTTACATTCCTGAGACCAAGATGCAAAACAGTACACCAACTTATATAAATCATGCTTTAGATATTTTGCTACAAGGGCAGCTTCTAAATTGCCCCCAGCATGCTATGAAAGAAGCAGAAAACTTATGAACGGGATTTAACACTGAGAATCTTAATTAGACATCATATGATCAACATTTTACCAGCATGAGGATATTAAGGATTGTCAACTTCTCTTATCTAGGTGTAGGCAAGCAGAGAACTTACTAAAGGGAAAGCTCAACACTTTACCAACATGATGATAATAAGAATTGTTAACTTCTCTTATCTAGCTGCATGCAAGCAGAGAACTCACTAAAGGGATCGCTGCTGTGCCACCAAATAAAGCAGTTGTGCATGCAAATAGCCAAAGCATTAGCAGGTTTGGTTTTTTAGAGGTAACATATCAGTTCACTTAACAATCAGTCTAGTTGATATGTGTGTAGCTTCTCCAATGGAACCAATAACATAATCAAAGAAAACTATTACACATCTGCAAGAATCTTACACGCAAAGCCATCTTCTTAAGTTTGTTCATAGCAGAGAACTGCTTGAGGCGCGATAAAACAGCAGAATCAAGAGGTTTATCTGGGGCAATTCTGTCATCCACAATCCATGGGTGGCCTGGCACAAAAGGTCACATAGGTAACATGATGTTGTAAAATCCATCAGTAATCACCATATGGGGACTTTTTTAAGCCTAATACTCCTGCATCCTTGTTTGAAGAAAATTGAAGAGACTTACAAAGTACTTCATGAGCAGTTAGCCTTTTCTTTGGATTCCGTTCTAGCATTTTTCTGATCAGATCCTTGGCACTGTCTGAAATGCTAGGCCATGGTTCAGAGTCAAAATCTAAATTTCCTTGCAATATCTGCTTGAAGATCCCCATTTCAGTTTCTGGCGTTTATAAAAGAGTAAAAGAAGAAATGGAATATTGTCAGTAAAAGTCAGTAGCACAAAAACTCAATTCTTAGAAACTATACCCATCCAGTCCTGATACATCAGTGCAGGAACCCAAAAATTATTACCTGCCCAAAAGGGTGGCACACCACTTAACAGTATGTACAAAATAATTCCTGCACTCCATACATCTGCTTCAGGTCCATAATGTTTGCGTAACACCTCCGGTGCAACATAGTATGGACTCCCAACAACGTCACAAAAAGTTTGACCTGTAAATCCACAAAATAAAGTACACTCAGACAAAGACATACCGCATGATTAAATGATGATAAGGTTTTACTTAAATAGCAATGGCTTTCGGAACAAAGGGGACAAAATCCCATAGGTCAACAATTCTGAAATAGAAGATATTAATTGACTGCAAATCCACTTTGAAGATTTCTATTTATTCAGAATCATAGTTCCTAAGTATATAGACACATGCAGGCAAAAACACATATTGTAAATCATAGGAGAGAAAGTGTTGTCCAGGTTGCAGAAGCTTACCTACCATAAACAAAGGATTTTTTTTTCCCAAAGAAAATGTGAAAAAAGACAAATGGATAAGAATCTGAAATACATTCTCTTTTATTGTTTCAAGTCAAATTAGGAGATACCAAGAGAGAGCGAGACAGCAAAACATTTTAATAATCAGATTTGAGAAAAATTCAAGATGAGAACACTCAGGATTTCAATAAGAGAGAAAGAAAACGAAACTCGAAGAATAACTCAAATGTCTGAGGGCGAAGTATGCCCAGCTAGAAGCTGTAAGAAATTAATCAAATTTAATTCGTTCAACAAACAGAATAACAAATCGAAGCAAAATAGCTATTAAAAAAAAAAACTTTGTGCAAACATGTTAAAGCACCATCTGAGGTACTGGCAAGTAACTTTGGGAGCAAATTTAAGCAATTATCTCATCTTAGACTACTCTGAAATGTACTTACCTACGAGTATTGAACATAAAATAACTTCGGTCATGTATAAAGAAACAAAATACCTCAACCACCTCCACATTGTAGTCGAGTATTTCTTGGTTAATTATTGAAACATTGATTGCTGGGAGCCCGCAGAGATAGTTGGTAAGGAGGATTTATTGTCCAACCATAAAATGGCCCAAATTGGGTCCCCCACTTCCAGAAAAACTATCTATTTCAAGCAAGGAAGTATCAGAGCCCTTATTAAATGTATTAACATGCTTGATCAGAAAAGACGATGCCTGAAACTTCTCATTTTCCAGATTTCAAAGGCCAAATTCTGAATAAAGGAATCCACTCCTTGAAACAAACGCCTAATTGGAATTTTAGGCTCTGTACCCAGATATACAATAGCTCATAGAATATTTGGTATTAAATTCAAAAGCATTTAAAGAGATTGGAAGACATGGGACTGGAGATAGTAGTGTCTTAGTGATGATCAATTGCATTAGTAAAATTCTAATTATCAGAAATCACTCTCAACTAAGTTAAATGATACGATCTTTTTAGAGACACACGAAGACAAAATGAAAGAAACAGAGTGAATGAACACAAATAATCCCAGATCAAAACTTAATTAAGTCTGTCTTTGAACAGTAAAGAAATTAGGAAACCCCCAAACCAAGATTAATTCAGTAGCACCAAAATAAAGATTAAATCTGAAGAAAATCAAAACCATTAAAGAAAAACACAAGCAGAGCATGAAGAAAGAAAGCAACACCTAAGAAGTGAAGGAACCCAACCTGGCTTGTAAAACACAGATAGCCCAAAATCAGTGGCTTTAAGAGGAGCATCCTCCTCAACACTATGAAATAAGAAGTTCTCAGGCTTGAGATCTCTATGCATGACACCAAGTGAATGACAAGCCTCAACAACCCCAACAATAGTCTTAATCAACTTAGCAGCCTCTCTTTCACTATAATGCCCTTTCTTAACAATCCTATCAAAAAGCTCACCTCCTTCACAAAGCTCCATCACCAAGTGAACACAAGAAATATCCTCATAAGCCCCCTAATCCTAACCACATGTGGGTGCTCTGACAAATGGTGCATTATCTGGATTTCCCTCCACGCATCCTCGTAATCTTCTTTGCAAAGAAGCTTTCTTTTGGAATTGACTTGCAAGCATACTTGTTGCCTGAAGTCTTATGCGTACAAAGAAAAGTTGTACCAAACTGTCCTTGACCAAGCTTCCTCCCTATGCTGTAATGGTCTCTTAAGTTCTGGGTCTTGTATGGAAGCACCCATTTAGGTCTTGATGGCGGTGGTGGTGGTGGTGCACTAGTTGATGAGGGTTTTGCTTGATCATCCATGGCTACAAACTGAAAACCTGAAGTGGGTTCAAAAGTACTCAAGAAAAAGCTTCAGTCTTGGTTCTTGAATCCCTCTCTATGACGCACGCGCTCTCTCTCTCTCTCTCTCTCTCCATAGTGACGAGAAATGAGAAAGAAGACTTTTTGTTATGTTTGACGAGTGTGAAACATTAACTCAGTCCATACAGTTATAAGAAACTATACATTAGTCCTTATTGTTTAAAATTATTATATATTTAACCCTCATTCTTTTAAATCAATTATAGCTCAGCTCTTTCGTCAATTTTATGTTGTTTTTCAATTTATTTGGCATTGTTTCTATTTTATAAATATAAAAAATAAAATAGAATACATAAGATGAATAAATTTATATAAGAAATAATGATTTATTGGAAAAATAAAAAAAATACTGAATTGATATTTGTCTATTCTGGTCAAGGGGCTCTTTAATTATTTTATATGCTATAGGGATTCGTTAATTAGTTTTAGTTAGATATAGGGACTAGAATGGAATTAAGTCTCTGCTGAGTAGACTAGATTCTGTTTTAGGACATGCACATTAGTCACTCTCTCTCTAGATTTAGATGAGATTTGTTTCTTTCTCTCTCTAGCTGACTGTGCAGCACACTTTTCTCTCACTAAGATCTAAAATATAAGTTCCAATGTCTGCCTTAGACACCTTTTTCCTTATTTCTATGGGCTGCTTGGCTTAGGTTGTGGGACCAGTTATTCAACAATCCTTACAATATAGGTTTGGATTGGTCCAAAGTTACGGGGTAAATTATAAATTAGGTCTTCTAATTTTGAGAAATAACTTAATTAGTTCTTTTTATTTTAAACACTAATTATTTAGTTCTCATATTTTTAAATTTTTTATGATATATTTTTTTATAAAAATAAAAAAGAGTAAGAAATAAGTAAAAAAAATGTATGAAAGAACTAATGAGAAAGTATGACATTTAAAAATAATAATATAATAAAATAAGAGTGATCAACATCGATCAATAGATTGAATAATTATTTTTGAAATAAAAGAGATTAATTAATTTGTTTCTTGAAAATAAAGAGATTAATTTATAACTAATTTTGGACCCCATAACTCGTTTTAGAAATTCTTTTTATTCTTTTTTATTTTTAATTATATTGTGTGGGTTGTTCATGTATTTTTATTTTTTTTATTATTAGTTTTTTATCCTTAGCTTTTAATTGTGTTTTAATTATATTTATCATTACGCCAAAAAAAATGAAAATGAAACAAAAAATAAAAAAAGAAGAGAAAAGACAAAAAAAAAGAATTGGATCAATTTCCCTTTTTTCATTGTTATCATTTTACCATAAATACAAAAGCAAAAACAAAAAAAGAAAGGAAAAGAAAATAGTTGATTTCACATTCTAGAGTTTCAATTGTAATTAATTTGAAAAATAATGTGGGTTAATTCACAAATACCAATATTCTTGGGGAACAATTAGAAAAACTTAAGGGTTAAATGGAAAGAATTAAAACCAAAAGGATCAAAATAACCTACTCGAGGGATTTAATTGAAAGGAAATTGGACTATAAAGGCACAAAAATTAAAGAGACAAGCGGACAATATGACAAACTTCAATGTTTGATAACAAACGACTTGTGATGTCATTCGTTGTCTTCATTTTCCCTCACCTACAATTAGGGATGGCCATTTGCCTCGCTTCAACGTAGCCCCGTCCCGCCTTGTAGGGGTGATCATTCGGTTAAACGGTTTGGTTTGATACGATTCGGTTCTATTTTCGATTAACCGAATTAATAAAAACAAAAACCAAAACCGAATCGAAATAAATTCGATAAATTTGGTTTGTAATCGAATTACTTTGGTTTGGTTTTCAAATATTTCGATTTTAATCGAAATATTTTGCTATAAAAAAATATTTTTTTAATTCCTTTTTGTGTTCACCGGCGATGCTACTACCGCCTATTGGTGACCTCGAGCATAATTGAAGAAGCAAAGCATGCCACAAATCCTTGATGCACTTTCATGTATTGCTCTTAAAAGAGTTACCTGGAGGGAATAAGTCATAAGATAAATCATGGACGCATATATGCGGGATATGTGCATTCAATGTTGGAATTGGTGATTCATTGTCATATATATATAATCCGAAAGATTACAAAGGAAAATCTTAAGTTAAAGAGTATAAATAATAATTGGATATTTATAATTTAGAATTTTCTTGAAAAACTTATAACTTTTTACCATGGATATGCCACCATATACTCTTAGATTTTTCATCATGTCTTCCTTACTAGATTCAAGAAACATTGAAACCAGTTTAAGACGCATAAAGTTTCCGAGGACAATATTGCTACAAAGCCAAGGTATAGTACAATGCAAAATCTTAAAGACTAGGAGCGAGAATTTTCCCATGTTTCGTCTTTAAAGGTACAGAACACCCTTTAAATATTTATACTAAGATTGATAAGTCTCATGGGCCATTGAACAATTACCTCTTCTTCAAGTTTCTCATCTTTCACTCGAGATGCGAGAGATTGTCAAGAGAGGAACTAACAACCTCAAAAAGATCCAAGCGCAAGCTTTTGATGTTGATATTGATCAACTTCTTCAAGCTTCATTTCCTTAGTGTTGCACAAGGATAAGATCCATTCACCAAAAGGCCACACTTCAACTTGAAGTGATGATCGTAAGATAAAGGAGGACGGATGAATGACGAAGGAGAAGTGGAAAACCGATGAAGAAGGGAATGAGGGACGGATTACAAAAGGATCGAAGGAGAACTAAAGACCGGAGAAGAAAGGAATGAAGACGAAGAAGGTTAAGGCGAGTGGAAGACAGGACGAGAATTGGAGAGACTTCGAGTCTATGACTACGTTTGTGTGTTTTAATTTTAGGCGAGAATGAAGATTGAACAAATTAGGGATTTAGAAATTAGGATTTTTTTTACAATGTATTTCGGTTTTCGGTTGAAATCGAATTTTTTTTTCCAAAAACCAAATCGAACCGAAATAATTTTGATTTTTCGATTTAGTTTTAAATAATACAATTTTATATTTAAAACCGAACCAAATTTCATAATTCGGTTCGATTTTATTTAATTTTTGGTTAACCGAACCGTTTTCTCACCCCTACCGTCTTACGTCGATCAATGTGAGGATTCTTCGAATTGATTGGAGAATGGGACGGGGCATCCCGCCTCATATTTATTTTGAACAGGGATAGGGTGAAGATAGTATTTTCCCACTCCACTCTATCCTTAAAATTATAATTATATCCTATATAAAATCGCAACTACCGATCCTTAGAGTTTATTTTCTATATGAACTATCATTTTTTTGAAAAATAATGTGCGTCAATTCATAAATACCAAGAATCTTAGGGGACAATAGAGAAAAATTAAAGGTTAAACGGAAAGAACTAAAACCAAAAGGATCAAAATAACTCTGCTCGAAGGATTTAATTGAAAGGAAATTGGATTGCGTAAGGACAAAAATTAAAGAGACAAGCTCGATAAACTTGAATCTTTGGCAATGGACGACTCGTCATGTCATCCGTTGGCTCTATTTTCCCTCACTCGCAACTAGGGATGGCAATTTGCCCCGTTCAGACGAAGCCCCATCCCACCTCATATTTATTTTGAATGGGGATGAGGCTTGAATGGTATTTGCCTACCCCACCCCATTTGCTCCACTCCATCCTTAAAATTATAATTACATCCTATATAAAATCTATGATCGCTAACTCATAAAGTTTATTTTCTTTATGAATTATCATTTTTTTGTTATAGTTTGAAATTTGGTAATAGAATGAGACGAGACAGGGTGGGAAAAAAAAATTAAATGAAGCATTGATATCCTACGGGATCCCTGTCCCCAAATGGGGACGGGGATGATATGAAAAATATTGCTCCGTGCGAAGCACTGAAAGAGGACGGGGTAAAATTTTCGAGGGTCATCCCCGTCTCGTCCCATTGCCATTCCTACCCATAAGCAATGTTCGGTCTTCTTCTTCTTTAACCTATATAGAAACAAATAGGGGCTAGCTGGTTTTGGCTTCAATTTTGTCCCGAACCCACCTCCACCCTCCAACTGCCTTTGTACCATAGACCTCTCTAATACCCAAACAAAAACCCCAAGCCATCTATTTTCCTTCCCTTTATTCCCTGCTACAACCAACATTACCACAAAAACAAAACAGAGAAACGGTTGTGAGAGAAAGAAAATAAAGGAGGAGCTCCCCGGTACTAGAACATGAGCAATGGGCGGGATGGAAATGGATTGATTCTAGGGTAGATAATGAGAGGAAAATAAATATAAATAAGAAGGGTTGACAACATCCGTAAATGGAGATTTTTTAGGGTTTTTGAGCGTGATTTATCCCGAGAGCTTCGGCAACTTTTACTCAAGAGAACAAAGAAACCGAGAAACAGAGTGAGTGAGTAAGTTTTTACACTCGGTTAGACTACGAAAAAGAAGATAGAAAAGGTACATGATTGAGGAGAAGAAAAGAAGTGACCATGGCAGATTGATGTTTCAAGCTTTTAAATGGAAATAAAAGGAAAGAAAGGGTCATTCTTGAGCTCTACTATCTTTGTACTTTTCATTTTTGCTCGGAAAAGCTCTAAGAGGTAAAATTTATCTTCCATGACTTTATTCTCTCTCTCTTACAAGCTTCTCTTATGTTGAAGATAATGGATGGAAAATAATTTTGACATAAACACCATGGCTATATGAGGGAGGGGATTAAATTTTAGAGGTTAAAACCAACACAAACCGGAGATAATAGGGGAGGAAGAAGAAGGAAATCTTCATTTTTAATCTATTTTTTGGGTTTTAGTTGTAGTCTCCGTTCGTTTCACGAGGAAGAGGAAGGAAATTTTCATTTTTAAATTTTGATCCTCAAACTTGTAGAATTTATGCGATTGAGCTCCTAGTGTGAATGATTCGGGAGTAAAAATGATAGGGTTTTAATCCTAGAGCTAGTTTCAAATTTCAATCGTTTTTACGGAGCCTACTTTGAGTATTTTGATCCGAAAGTTTTAAGGATTGTGCATGTGATCGTCCATGATCGAGAAATTTTTTAATACACCGGGAGTAACTAGTGGCATGTACGGTAGTTACTCCATGGACCCACTTTAAGGGGAGAGAGAGAGAGAGAGAGAGAGAGATAGGAGAGAGAAAATAAAAAATTTAAACGGACGTGCAAATCTTCGTCACTTTTGGTGGGTATGGATGTAATTTCTCTCTTTTACGTATGTGTATCTCTCTCCTCGAAATGGATCCATGGAGTAACTATTGTACATGCTACTAATTACTCCTTGTGTATTATAAAATTTCTCGTCCATAATCTGTTTTTTTAAGTTTCATAATTTTAAAAGTCCATTTTTAAAGTTGATCCTCTTCTCTAAATGTATATGATTCTATATTTATAAAGTTTGGAGAGACCAAATTAATATGATCATTATAAATAATATATGTATGTGTGTATAATATCTAAAAAAGAATGCAAATTGTTATATTTGTTAATGTAATACACATTATAATTTATAGGGTTATCAATTTTAGTAAGTTTAACTTATAAAAATTAAAAACTTATTAAAAAATAATAATATATTTATTACTTGTTTTTATATGTTAATTTTCAAGTAACTAAAAAGAATTTTATTTGAGTTAAAAGAGTAAATAATTTATAAAATGAGTTTGATTTATTATATATCACTATTTCATATATATTTTTTAATTTAGCACATTATTCTATAAATAAGAAAATAAATGGATTCATTGTATTTTTTTCTCTCGTATAAATTATTTTAATATACATCATTGAGAAAATAAATTAAATCAAAATGTTAGATCTCATAAGAAGTTATTTATTATGGCTAAGTACCTCTCTCTTGCTCTTTCAAACATTTAACTATAACTATTTGAGGGTAAAATTATAATTTGCTAAAGACACATGTAAAAAAAAAAATTGTAAGACTATAGGGACTAAAATAAACTTTGGGGAGCAGCTGCTTTCTCTAGCTCTAGCCCTAGGGTAGCACTTCCCACTACGCAATACAGTGCAGGTATGCATGCATTCCACCATAATATATATATTTTTTTTCATAAAAAAATAAAATAAAAATAAACATAAAATAATAAAATAATTAGTTTTTAAAATAAAAAAACTAATTAACTCATCTCTCAAGATTAGAGGAATTGATTTATAATCTACTCTACACTCACATGCGCAGACACGTGATCAAATGATTCTCAGCATGTAAGAAGCTCAAAAAGTAATGTAATAAAATGCCGAGGAGAATAATGATAAATATTTAATTAAATTATAACAAATTCTTATGTAAGAAATAGATGCATACATCATGCCAAGCATAGGAGATAATATTTGAAATGATGGGCAGGATTAAACTTTTTGTATTCATTCTTGCTTCAGTTTTTCAGCAATGAACTAGCATAAATTATAAATTAGTCCCTTTAGTTTTCAAAAACAAATTAATTATTTTTTCTTATTTTTGAAACTAATCATTTAGTTATTTTTATTCATTTTATGCTCTTTTTATTTAAAAATAAAAAATAGTAAGAAAAGATGGATGAAAATAGAACTATTTTTTGAAATAAAATAATATTAAATTAAGCATCGTCAACAATGATCAAATAATTAATTTTTGAAATAAAAAAACTAATTAATTTATTTATTAAAAATAAAGGGACCAATTTGTAATTTATTCTAGTGAACCATGATGTGGGGCACAAAATGGAATAATATATGAAACTAAAATAAGGATTGCCAACTTGCAAGTTGCTTGGTGGGACAAACAAACAAAGGACTTTGTGATGATGTGATATATTCTTTGCATCTATGAAGCTAAAATGTCTTTTGGGAATGTGAGTATATTCAGGAAGAAATAGAATAAAGAAAATCTGCCAATGGATCCCCACTTTTTCTTTTTCTTGGTTGTTTTGCCAACCAAATATGTTGAAAATGGAAACAAATTCCAAAAAGAATTCATTTGATTTGGATATCTTTTGTTTTGTTATGTTGATGAGTTGTAGACCATAATTTATGTAAGAATTATGTTTGCTGGTTTTAATTTGATATTATAATTTTAATTCATTTTTATTGCGTAAAGAAGTTTGAGGTATGAGATCATCACTATTTTAGGAATGATATAAAAGATCACGGATTCAATCCTAACAGATTAATTCGCTAATAGTCTTTTATGTATGAGTTAAAAAAAAAATTATCACTTGTTATTTAAATAAATTTTAGATAATTTTGTTAAAAATAATGTTGAATGGTCCAATTTTTTCATGAATTTTAAATCATTTAAAAATTAGCTTTTCAATTTCTAATTTTGAATTGGACTTTCCCCCACTGTTTTTTATTTGAAATCGAATCTTTTTGTCAAGTTTTTATTTTTTATTTTTATCAACTCTAATGAGTAAATGCAATTCGCCGTAAACAATTAAAGAATATTTCAAAATAAAAGAAAAGTTTTGAAAGAAAAAAGCAAGGCATCCATAAATTTCAACTGTTGGAGAAATTAAAAAAAAAAACTAAATGCCAGCCACATATACTTCCACCATTAAGAAAATAAAAACATAACATAAAAAATCAATTTTAAATAAAAATAGTTAAAGAAAGATCCATTTTAAAATTAGAAGTTAGAACACTAGTTTTCAAATGATTTTAACATTCAAGAGAGATTTAAACCATTTAACTAAAAAATAGAAGAGAGTACATTCTAGATGTCTAAAATCAGTGAGTTTCTCTTAGGTATTTTGAACCATATAATAAAATTTTAATAGAATTCCTTTTTTATACTTAAATTCTCATCACATTCTTCCTAAAGTTTGAACATAAAACCTCCAACTAAAAATCTTTTCTAACACATAGCAGTTAACTATTTTATGTTACTTTTGGCCAACACAGAAGAGAAACATTGAGAACTGCAAGTAACCATAAAGGAGAGCAATAGTCATATAAACTCATTACCATCCCACATCCTAAATAAAATATACTTACATAACTAGCTAGACAGTAAAAAGGATCTACTCCAAGGTGTCCATCTTCACCTATATCCCAAGAACAGCAAAGCAAGATCTCTACAATTAGCATCTCATAGGTAAGGTATGGTTCGTGTAAGTTCCATTAGATGGACAAAAGGTCAGATGCCGGTCCTATTGGTTTGGATGACTTGGAATCGTCAGGAGCTCTTGTTTTAGCTTGTAAAAACCTGTACAGTATCTAATCCTACTAAGGGTAACTGGTTTTCTTCAAAATGGAAGGAAAGATCACTAACATCCTATCCCTTCCTATCGTTTCTATCTTCATGTAAAGGCTTCAGGTGAAGTGTTGCTTTGATGCCTGTAAAGTATCAACAGCATTGGAAATCTCCAGCATCTGTTGTTCCATCTTCCCTCTCCAATTTCCCAAGTCCTTGAACGTTTCCTGCAAAGAGAGCATTTAAAATATGTGGCTAATTGAGCTCATAAACCATGATAGAAGGTAAAGAAAGCAAGTTATTTTAACCAGCTGCAATCAAATGTCACCTGAAAGTGTGAAAATGAATTGTCAAGTTCTGACTTGGAATTGGCCGTGGCAGATGAATCAGGGGTCATATTAGCTTGATCTTCCTCCATCCTCTTGGGTACCAGCTCCAGCACATCTCTGCTTATAACAGAAAAGGGCGCAACAAACCTCAGACATTAATAATGATATTTTTGCCTTTGTAGGGGGAGGGGTGTTGTGACAGATATAGGTCAAACATAAATCCCTCTAGACCTTGTCTCGAAATTGTGCATTAAATTTTTATGGTCCTCCAATTATCCAAAAAAGAAGGGGAAAAAAAAAAACATAAGAGTCTAATCACCTCTTCATTTTGGCCATTTCTTCCTTAAGCAGCTCCAGCTCTCGAGCACAAACAGGCTCCTGAGAGGATCTATCACAGGGTTTCAACCAAGGTTGATTGGCATTGTAGGGTTCTTGCAGTGAGGCATTCTGCCGAACATTAACCAAATCAGTGTTCTCTAACCAAGGTGCAAAGTCTTCCCCTTGAAGATTATCCAAATTGGTGCCCTCCAACCAGTCCTCCCATCTTTCAGAAACTGGACTAAGGGTAGTGCATTGCTTTGATGCCTGCATGCTGCTAAGTGAATTTGAGATTTCCTTGAGTTGTTGTTCAGTCTTGGACTTCCATGTCATCACCTCCTTATACATGCTCTGTCCAAAAGGCAAAATCAGGGGCAGTTGATTGAGGTATACTGACGTGTGCAAATAGTATGTCAGAAGTTGAAAGACTAAACAGAAGATAAGTTGTTTGCAGGATACCTGCAAACCACCCAAAGAACTTGAAATCTCCATCAGGCGCTGGTCTGTCTTACCTCTCCATTCCACAAATTCCTTGTAAATATCCTGTTGAAAGAACAAAGACTTAAAATGAAGCTGAATAAAGCAATCTTAATTATCTTATTATTCTAATGCAGATTGTAATTCAAAATTCACCCCAATTTGGTTAGCTTGATGCTGCTCTTGATTATTAGATACCAGCTCCTCCATATCCCTATAAGAGGCAGACTTAATTATTCAAGGAACATAACACACCTAAGCTCAATATAAACGAGACTTTTATTCAAGTACTATCTTTATTTACCTCTTCATTTTTGCTACTTCCTCTTTAAGCAGAGTCAATTCTTCAGCAGAAACAGAATCTCGTGAAGCACTACCAGGCCTCCACCAAGATGGGGGAACATAGTTTGGATCTGGCACCCCAGCCTCCTGCTTAATTTTAACCAGGTCAGCACTCTCCAGCCAGTACTCCATTATCCCTTGAGTGTTATAACACCGACGAAACCGCTCAGTGCCACCTGGTGCCACTTTACCATCAATGTGCTTCAGTAGGTGGTCTAAGAGTCCAGTGTCACCAATGTGTTTACGAGCTACCGTTCTCAGTGCTGACCGGGAAATGGGATTCTCGAACACTGCCCCTTCGGCCTTCATGACCTCCAACATACTTTTCTCAGCCATATTATACCTTCAAAACAGATACATCATTCACTTTATAAAGCACCATGTGACATATCAACCCAACTGATAGGAAGAAAACGAATAATGGTTTACACTTTACCTGTCTACTGACCATCTATCCTTGACATTCTCCTTTTTCACAGATATGGAATTTTCAAGCTTGTTTTGCTTACGCTTATAAACAAGACTAGTTTTCTTTGCCTTAGCACTTCTCACAGCTCCTGCTTCTCTGTGTACGCTGAGGGCATGACGCTTCCTTTTCTTAGCTTCTGGCAACACAAGAGAATCATCCCCAGCTTCATCATTCTTTATTTCTTCTTTGACAATGACAGATAGAAATTGAGGATTCTTCTTCACATGCTTAGCAATGGCAGATGGAAGTTCAGGGTTCTTCTGTCCATGCTTGATAATGGCAGATGGAAGCTGAGGGTTATTTTCCCCAGGACTGTCAATGAACTCAACCTGCCTGCTGACTCCCCACTGTACCATCCCAGTGCGTTTTATCTCCAACAAACACGCCCCTCTCTTTGTACTTTCATCTCCCTCACCACAACTTTCTTGCAATTCTGAAGCACCTGTAAAGATGAACCACAATGAAAACCTCAAAAAACATAAGCGACTCCATGTTCTCACCAACATATAAACAACTTACTGGAAAATAAATGTTGGGAGTTTTTATTTTCTACTACCTTTGTATGACTGCGACATCAAAAAGCACATGATCCCATAGTCCAAAAGCAAGCGTTTGATGGTAAAAAGCGTCCCTTCAAACTAATCTACAAAACACAAAGAAACATGGAGTATAAGAGCTTTTACCCTCTGCTCTCTTCTTAGTGAAAGAAAAATACAGACATGCAAAACCCTTCGAAGGTTGAAAAACTACTTCCAGAACTTTTCAGTGTTCAATCAAAAAATATCTGATACTATCCACATTCTTCAATAACATGGTTGCATTGAAATGCAAGATAAGCAAAACACGATAGTAACTTATCCCAACGAATTCCTAACAAACTTACCCTTTTTTATTCGATTAAATGCATCCCAAAACAATACTGAACACAAAATCCAAAAAACAAAAGGGCTTATCCTAAAAATATACAGTTCAACAACGAAACCACTTAACACATCACATTAAGATTGCTTCGAGTTTCAAGCAATGCAAATTAATGAAACAGCTTGCCATTCGATAGTATCCACATACTTACATAAACATTATGATCCCACCCCTCATTCAAAAAAAAAAAAAAACATTTATTTTTATAAATTATCTATTTGTTAGGGCAAAAAAACCCATGATCCACACACCCATTCCCCTCTACTTTCTTCTTTCCCTCGGTAACCAAGAAGCCAAGGTCTCAAAAACGACATGGCCTTATCCCACATCACGCCGTTTCAAGAACCAACCACAATACAAAGGACACCGTAGAAAACCGAAACACAAAAAAAAATAAAAACCCAGAAACCAAAATAGAAAAAAAATCAGGGTTTAGGGCTATACCTAAACATTAAAGTACTTCTTCCTAACATTCATCAAGACATTGTAAAAACAAATCCTAAAACGAAGAAGAAATTAAATAAACAGAGTTTTTTTACAGAAAAAAAAAGACAAAAAAGAGATCACAGAAAGGGACAGGTAGGGTTTGCTTACCTTGGTGTTTGTTGACGATTTGGTGTCTGATTGATGGTTTTTTTTTTTTTTTTTTTTTTTTGGAGATTCCGAAGAGAAGAGAGAGTGGAATGTGTTTGTTTGTTTAGGGCCGACACTGTAGCCTAACTTAAAATGATTTCTTTTCTGTTTTTCAAGAAAAATAAATAGGGTTGAATTTAAATAGAAAAATAATAATAAAAAAAATAATACTAAAACCCTAGCCAAACCAACCGCCAATTTCTGCTTTTCTAAAACCCCCAACCCAAAAAAAAATCTGAATTTATTTGTTTTGTCCTTTATTCGCTTATGCTCTTACAACTTAGTCCTGTTAGTTTTGAAGATCATAAGTTAGTCACTTGGCTCCTTTGTGGCAAAATTGGTAATTTTGGTCGGTTGGCAAAATTGGTATTTTTTATAATTTATTTTATTTTGAAAAATAAAAAAAATTAATGAGAAATTTTTTTAGCATGAAGTAATATTAAATCATATATGATCAACATTAGTTAAACAATAAAATTGAGTTTTGCACATATCAAGACTCCGTCTAATTTGAATTTTTTTAATTAAGATTTTGAGTTTTTTCTTTCTAATTTAAGAGTTCTATTCTTATATTATTATTTTTTCAGATTTTAATGAGCCACGTAAGAATATATGAGAAACTCCGACTAATGACAACTTATCATGTATCACAATGAATTCAAATTAGATAATTCAATTGGTGACGTAATAAGCCATCATTAGCTAAAGCTTGTCATGCGTGCTTGCGTGGTAATCTGTCATTGATTGGGGTCCGAAACGATAACAACATAAGAGTAGAATTCTTAAATTAGATAGAAAAAATTAAAGTCTCAATATACATAAAACCCAAATAAAATTATCCGCTTTGAAACAAGGAGACTAATTAGTTTATTTCTTAAAATTATAGGAATTAATTTATAATTTACTCCTCCAACGCAAGATGTTTAAACCAAAGGGATTGACTAGTTATTTAACTAAAAAACAGGGACTAAATAACAGTTTACTCAAAATATTTCAATCTTAACTTTTCACACTTATAGGAGTGTGGAAGTATACTTTTGTCATTACCGCTACTTTTTCCATTTCGGGTCAATTTTCATAGCTGAGGTTGAAATTTAAATTTGGCAGAAAAGCTGACTCAGCAGCGGTACTGCCTTCTCTATGGTCTTCCTCCCCGATGGATGGGGTTAAACAAGTACGGATTTCTCAGAAGCCAATAGAATTGTGCCATTTTTGATGGTTTGCTTGTGGGTTACTCCATTTTTGGGCATGAGAAATTTGTTCAAGGTTAACAAGCCATTAAATTAGATATATATATAGTGTTAATTAGACCAGATTTTTGTTTTTTTCTTTTAATGTTTAACACCGTTATATAATGGCAAATAACGTCCATTATTTGCTGTTATGCCTGAAACGGCATTGGAGTACCAATATAATATCAAATAATAGTAACAGAATGACCTGTTACCATTATACAATTAAACATAATGACCGTTATTTAAAACTATGTATACAACTATTAAAAAGGTCGGAGATATTCTTCTTCTCTCGCCTTAAATGATCCAGAAAAAAATCATCATTCTCCAAAGTAGTATAATTGGGTCATCATTAAACAAAATTCCCACAAAGTGATCAAAATTAATGGGATACAAATGTTACGTATCTAGGCTATGATGAATCTATATCATTTTGATTGATGCCTCTCGATTTGCTGCCACTTTCCTATCAGCGATATTCTGCAATTTTAATGACTTGTATAGTGGTTCAGATATCAGACCTGTTTCTTCTTCTCTAAATTGGCTGCAGCCAACCGTTGTCGTTTCTTCCAAGCTGGAATCTTACCGGGGAAAGCCCATCTCAATAATTTCTCCCATGTGTAGCAGCTCACAAACATGAGAACAGCCCAAAGCAAAAGCTTGTTCCTCAATTCTGGAGGCAAGGCCACCAATTTCAACCAGTCATTCAAGTCCCTGAATAGATCAGAAGTGATCACCGTGAAGAAACCCGCAGCAGCCAAGAGGGCATACAAGAATGGTTTGCTTTCTGTTATGCTCTGGTTGAAAGGATGACCAATATAGTTCACGGCAAAAGTGGCTAGCTGGAGCATCATGCTCACCATGTATGAAACGGTGTTCACCAGATTTGGATGAAATTCAGAGTCAGGCTCGATGCATTCATCGGGCATATATTTCTCAGCACTTTTAACAGAAGACATTAAGAAAAACAGGTGGATTGCAAATTGTCCCATGAGAGAAAGGAAGACATACGAGCAGAAAACATGAGGGTGGGGCCGTTCAGCCGAAAGAGTGGGAAGGGGGCGTGCTTGGGAGATGAATAGGAAAAATGCAGCAGTGAAGACACCACTGATTGTGGCCTGCACATCACCAAGCTTGACGCCATCCAGATACATAACACTCAACACATATGCTGTTGCAAGGCAGTTAAGACCAAGTATTTTAAACATCTGGAGGGTAGTCACAAGTGTACTGCGACCCTGACGAATTATGTCTGTGGTGGGGGCAACCGATGCATGCTTTGCTGTGAAGGGAGAAGCCATTGAGGCATCTCCAAGCTTGACAATGGGGGCTGAACGACCATCACCCTCCTCATTCATCTCTTCCATAATCTTCTTCAACTTCTGTCGTTGCATTTCTGCTGCTGTCAGGTGGCGGTTTCCAGCTGATTGACTGGCGGAATCTGATTTTGTGACAGCTTTGCCTCTAGAAGAACTTTCTCCATTCAGATTACTTACTTCGGGTTTTGATTTTTTTGACTTTGAAGGCTTGAGATTTCCATCTTTAGGAGTTTCTGATGAATTTCCACTTTTGGTTGGAGGCACTGCATTCAACAGTGCAACTCCTACATGGGCCTGAAAAAATGCATCACATATTTATACTGTTTCTGCAGCTTCTGATTTTGGTAACGTGGAAAAAAATTTATAACATTTTTGTGTCACTTCCTTGTAAGACTGAAATAGGTATTGGATGCCAAATCTCAGGTTTTACCTTTCAGATTGTATATGCATCCCTAAAGATCTATCCTACCCGAACTGAAATAATAAAGTTTAATTGGTCCGGAAAATGCAATACTTAGCTCCTGGTTGAACTAACAGCTAAAGTCTGCTAGCTGGCAACAAGTGTCAATTCTAAGCAAAGTGTTCCACAAATCAGTTCAATGGACTGTGAGGATGACCGTCCAAAAATATGATCAGTCAGAACTAAAACAGTGTTTTACCATGCACGATTTCCCACACACACATATATGGTACATGTGCGTTCATATGTTGTTGTTGAACTTCCAAAACAGAGATCAATTAATTACTAGCTATGAACTTCTAATCCGTGCATCCAGAAACAATATGTGCATGCTAAATGCAGTACCAATAAAATTACAGTGAATATTTACTCAAGAACTTGAATGAAGTGCATGAGTAATTCTGTATATACCTGCTTCAGAGCTCCAACATCATTGGTTCCATCCCCACACATCAGCGTGACCCTCCCTACCGTTTTGAAGGTGGTCAAGATGAGTTCCTTTTGCTCAGGTGCAACTCTTGCAAAAACCTTAAACAACAATAATGCACATGCATTGTCAAGATAAAACCATCATGGAAAAGCAAACACAGACAAGAAGTATGATTTGGAACCTTGACATAAGGAATGACTCGTAGAACAGCAGAACTCTGTTGCAACATTTCAATGCAGTCACCTCCAATACAGAGATCATGAGTCTCTGACAATTCTTCAGCCTCTTTGAAGCTGAAATTAGATGCATTTTGTTTTTCTTAGAGTAATGAATCAAAATTATAATTGATAAAACGAAGCAAGGAGGCCATCAATTTTTAGCATAAAGTATCAAAATAGCTCCCCTTTCTTTTATTAATTTATTGAGATGATAACTTTACCTATATTTGATTTTCTCCATTTCATCTGGTGATATCCACTCATACCCTTCTCCATTCCTTGATGGACCAAGAATTAATGCTGGTTTTGATATGATATGCACCTGGCTAGCAACATGGCATGCTGTCAAAGCTTGGTCACCAGTGATCATCACCTAAAAATAGCGAATCAAATCATGAGAGTGCTATTTTCAACCAAATCAGGAATAGCCAAAGCTGCAACTCAAATTTCATTTATCAAGCAGTTCTGTCTTGAGATATGTTTGCTTAATCCACTAGGTTAAACCCTTAAAGCCACAAGGAACACTTCATGAATTCATTGTTAATAATAATAATAATAAAAACCCGAGTTTTAGAAATCCACAATTTTCATTTAACATTAGGTGATCTAATACGTTTTTTGTGGCATACATACATATGCCAACTAAAATTACTTAGAAATTACCACTTACCAAGTCATGAGATGAATTCTTCAATTCAGACAATACAGTAGCTGAATCTGCTCTTATGGGGCAGTTGAATACCTGGGATTACAAGCATGAAAATTAACGACAACAAGAATACAGAAACTAACTACTAACAAGCGAATTATAGAACCCAGAAAGAGTTCCCTCTTTCTTTTTTTTGGTGGGGGTAGTGTACAACTGCTGCACCAATGTAGAAGTATTAGTTGCTTACTGCAAAGCCAGCAAATGTAAGACCAGTCTCCACTACATCTCTATCCAAGCTTCTAGCTTCACTAACCTTCATGAAAATAAAAGATAGGATACAGTAATTAAGCATACACGAATACACATTGAACAAATTTATATGAGAAAATTCAGATAAGGTAAAGCCCATGTCTCATCACAAGAACAAATGAGTGATTTGCGTTTCACACTAAACTAATACTTAGTACAGTAATTACTGCTCCACAAAAGACATGTAAAATGATAAATTCAGTTCAACTAACTTGTATAGTTTCTGTTTCACACTAAACTACTATTTAACACAGTAATTATTCCTCCACAAAAGACATGTAAAATGATAAATTCATTTTAACTAAATTGCATAGTTTACTTCTTGAATTTACTAGGCCAAAAACAGAAGCAAAAATGACATGATTGCCATTATAAAAACTAAAAATGATGCAAGACAGAGGAGTGAACAACAAAGAAGACAACAAAAATGTGACTCGCAAATTCCTAAAATCTCCAGAAATGTGTTCCAAGATAACCTATCAAAAAGCCAGAGCTGAGCAGAAATAGTTGTGATACTTTCACATGAAAGGATATTTCAGTTTAATTGTATTTACAAGTTAAAGACTCAATGCACTGTCAGCATCTAGTATTATAATCATCATATTAAACAAGCATGCACAACATTATAATTTCTTTCAAGAAGCGAAGGCTTATGTTCTAACAACTTTTCTTGAAGGTAGGTCAGAACACCAAGTATCAAGTGCATATAACAGTCAAATCAAATTAGAAGAAAGTAAAAGATATTAGAAACTTACTGTCATGTCTGGAAGGTGCTTGAAAGCAAGGGCCAGAACTCGAGACCCTTGACGTGTGTATTTTTTATACGTATCAACATATGACAGTGGCAAATCAATGAGTCTATCCTGGATAGTTTCAGGTGCACCCTGAAACATCCAAAACAAAAATCAAGATCATATTATCTCAAGGACAGTAAAATATACCCTGCAATTAAATCACCAACTGAGTTTCTCTCACATTAACTCATTTCGCCAGACAATGAAATTACAAAATGTCAGTAGTCAACAACAAATGATAATGTTGTGACAAGTCAAAGAATTTGCAAAATGTTTGTCATCATTTGGCAGTTGAGTTTCAGGACCACATTTAGATTAGCTTCCAATACCCTCTGTTGCAAGACAACATCGGATAGTGTCCCATCTAAGTGATTGAAATATTTAAAAACAGGCAAGTTTTTACAGAGTCCTCTGTGAAAATGAAAATGTCAATATCTTAAATCTGTGAATTGCTGGCTCGATTTGCTCAAGCCCAGCAACTCATTCAAAAAGCATAAGTACCAATCTGACCTTCACAAAAGCCAAGAATTCCTCCTGTACGCGAACAACGACTGCCATTCGTTTCAAATGGGATGCAAAGTGATGTCTCTGAACTATCTGCACAGCATTGCCACCTCCTCTGCAATTCATAAGAACAACAAATAATTGCATTGAACTTGCCTAATGAAATAATCCTCAGACTATGAAAGCTACAGAGTGCGTTTTGATCTATTTCTCTTATTTCCTTTCATTTTTCCATTCTGTCTTTCTCGATAATACATGTCTTTCATATTTAATGTCTACATGGTCCACCTCCATTTGGCATATCAATACATCTATCAATTGTCAAAAGATAACACTAGGAGGAAAACCAAATAACTCCGTGTACTCAGAAAAATAAAGAACACAAAATTTCTAACACACGAAACTCCCTTTTTATAGACATCTTAGAGTGACTGGTAGACTGTTACACTATGCAATGGCTTCGGATCTGGAGTTTTCTGTGAAAAAATCTTGTCATGAAACCATTTGCCTTCCTTGCCTGGTTACCTATCAGCTAGTTCTTTCATAGACTACCTATCTGAGGATTCGTAATGACATGATAATTTTTCCCATGCTTCAGTATAGATGAGAACTGAAAACCAGTTTGATATAATATCCTAAGTCATTTTAATGACATACTAGTTGAATGACTTTCTCCAATGTTATGCACTATAATTAGCAAATTTAGAACGTTCCAAGCAAGAACCAATCCGTGAAAATGAACTCAATCAATAATCATACTCTTTATTGCCCATGATGGAATTCCTCTCTTTCATCATTCTCCTTGGATTTGGCTCTATTTATGAAATGCCTCTCTCTTCAATCTATTCTACAGTGCATATTAAATCGATAATGCATACACTGTTTCCCTTCGAATTTTGTACTTATAATAGTAACAGAATGTAGAGTATTTTCAAACAGATCAGGCCCACAACAAGATCACAATAAAAATACATTCCAGTCAGAGATTAAGCAGGAAAAAAAAAGACGCCATAAACATACAAATCAAATTAATCCAGAGAGTGCAATTTCCACAGCTTACTTTTTGGGCATGGCCTTTTCATCAGATTTGTAACTCCAGTCTATTCCCTTAAGTGCAGCCTTCTCAAGCGGATCCCCAACCTGCAGGGAATTATGGAAACGTTAAAGAGCATTCTCAAGGGACAGTAAACATAGTGAGAGGATTTTAGCCCATGTCAGACAACTGCCTAAACAGGAAAAAGTTTGCTTGTGCTAACTGGAAAATATGACAAGGCAGAAACTTAAGGATGCAGACCATGACTAGCATAAAATTTGACATTTCTAGTTGAGGCAAAGAGGGAATGATGCTGAAACAAGTGGTGCTTTCAGTAAAATATAGCTGTTAATTTCCCAAGGCCTCAATCAGGCTAAATCCAAGGAATGTTGTTTCATGTGTTGTTCTACCAAAGATGACATTTCTGCAAACACTGTATTATACGTAGGAGGCCTAGACACCAGAAAAGATAAAACCATAAGATGATCATGGGATAGAAACCTAATAACCAAATGCCCCAAATACTTCTTGAAGGGATGTGTAACATAAGCCTAGCTGGATGGCTGACCATACCCTCTGTTTTACTTTTACATTTTTCATTCATTTAAAGTGCAGATACAGTATGAGAGGCTTGTGGGGAAAAAAATCTGCCACAACTCCCTCCTTGCCTTCTTATTGGCTCTTAAAAAGGTGAAAGCCAGAAGGCATCACCAAGGAAATCTTTAATATTGATTCAGAGTAAAAGTGACTTGTCATGCCAGTCACAAGAGAAGGAAGGGAGAGGAAACCTTCTAATTTCTTTGAAACTTAGATTTCCTAGAGAAAAGAGAGGCACCTCTTTAAGGGTGTTAATTCATGCAAGCTTAGAGTTCTCGAGGAAAACAAAAGAAATAGACTGAGTTTATTATTCATAAAATGACCGAATCCAGTACACTGCAGAGCTGCCACAGCCTCTGATTACGAGTAAACAAAACCTTACAAACAGTAAAGTCTAAGGAGTGCTAAAATAAGATTTAACTAAGCCATCATAAAATAACAAAACAAAAGGACTCAGAAAAACAAGTACCTCAAAATTTCACAAATAGTTTGAGTAGATACTGCCACAGAACTAGGTAACAATACTACTGCTGAATTTTTATGCCTCCATGCATCAATAGAGACACTTTAACTTTTTGTTTAATTTCAGCTCACAAAGAAAGGTAGGAGTAGATGACAATGGTACACTTGTTATGGCATACAGGCCTTTACAGTTCAATATTACAACTTCTTGTGCTCCAACTATACCATAAGTTCTGTTCTGCATACTGTAATTTTATGCATTTCAACTATATTCCTTTCATCCAAGGAAAAATGAATGTAAAGGTAAACCAGTACAACAATAGAAAATGGCCCACAACCAAATTCAGGAATTCTAGGAACAGCATGCCAAAAATTACACAAGCATACCAGCTTGTTGTCCACAAACACCAAGGCATGACAAGAGGCCAAAATTTCTGCTGTTCGAACAGGCACTTTAGTCATATCAGATTCTAAATCTGTACTCTCTGCCAACCCAACAACTCCACAGAACTCCTGAAACCAACAAGAAGAAAATAATTCGAATAAGGATTTTCAATAACAATAAACTGAAACACATAACATCATGTTAAGTAAAAGGCATACCATGTCATCCGATGTAAGTGTTCCAGTTTTATCGAAACAGCATATATCAACCTGCAGGGTAAAAAAAGATGACAGTACTTAATATAAGATGGCATATAGGTACACAAACCCTAGCATACACTCTGCCCCAAATCACCATAAATGCGAGAGCTTAAACATACAATCAAGAAATAAAGGTATGTCACGACAGCTAATGTACAAGTCTATGAGACAATAAGCACAGGTTCGTTCTTGATAAGGCTGCAGTTTCTTCATAAATTACACTGATCTATAACCTTAATCATTTCTCAAAACTGAAAGAAGGAACTAATAGCAGAAAGGTAACCACCATCTCTGATTGAATAAGAAAAGTTGCAATTAAGGACTCATGAGTAAGACAGAGAAAGGATGACTATATGGCTAAGTTAACTTACCTTTCCTGCAAATGGGATGCGAAAAGGTTCGGTACAAAATATTCCACGCCGTGCCAATGCAATAAGAGATGTATTAACTGCTATCGATAATTCCATTGGCAGCTCAGGTGGAATCACAGATGTTATGATAAGTGAACAACTTAGGAAAAGCTTGTACTTGCTCCTTGTGGGATCCTCTAATCCCTGCATTAAGGAAATCCCATTAGCATAGGCCAACTTATACAATATTCTAAATAGTACCTCAAAAAGGAATATTACTTTACCTTTTTAAGTACATAACCAGCAGCAATTATTGCAAACACAACTAAAAATAGGATGAACAATCCACTTTCCCAACTGTTGGCAGTAACCTTCAACAAGTAGAATCAAAAGGAGAACACAAATAAGGAATTAGAATTACAATGTTTCATAAATCTTCTGTGATCCTCACACAACTAAGAATGAAAGTTAAGTACCCTTTCTGTGGAAAACAAAATGGTCCTCATCAATTTCCCTTGACTTGTTTCAAACCCAGTTCGAAGAACAACAGCTAGACAACCGCCATCAGGAGCCCTCAGGGGAAAGTTCTAACTCCAGGAAGAATTAAAGGCATCAATTAAACAGCAAAGACACTCTCAGATAAAAATGAAAAAAGTGCTCAAGAATTTAAAAGGGAATGTTCCTTATTTACATGACCAACCTTATCTGGAGTATGCTGCAATATTTTAGTCCCGCCAAATAAAACATGGTTCTTATCGCGTTTGGCTGATAACTTCTCCTCCATTCCCCTACCCATGATTGAAGTCTGAGAAAAAAATTTCAGTTCTCACAAGTTCTAGAGAGCAAGTGATTTGTACAACTTCCAAATATAGAAACCAGCAGCCTATGAAAATTAGTAACAAACAAAGCTGTTTTTTTCTTTTTTTCCCCTTCGTTTGAGATGGAACATAAGAACTCATTAGATGCAAAAAAATATTATTCAATTGGGGAAACCAAATAACAAGAAAAACATTTAGGACTCATATCAGAACATTGTAACACAAACATCTTCAATCATAAGTATAAATATAAAAGAGCACAGGTCTTACAACTTGCCTATCACAATTTTTTTATTTTTAAAGGAGCTTATAGCAATAAAATAGCCAGCTTGTCAAAGCACAACAACCCAATGTAAATCCACTGTCCAGGATAGACTTACTGAAATTTTTAGTAGCTTTTCAATCAGATGTCAGAACCAGCATCAGATAATCACAATTTCAAAAACTTTTAATACAACAGTAATAAAAAAACAGGACAAAGAACTACCTTCCATTGGGGAGTAGACTCGCCCGTGAGAATGGCTTCATTCACAATGGAACTTCCAGCTAATAGAAGCATGTCTGCGGGTACAGTCTTATCTTCTCCATTCTGACCAGATGAGCGCCCAATGGAGACAACATCCCCAGGTAAAAGATCAGTCCCAGCGAGCTTCACCCACCTAAAATCATGTTGATGGCATAATTATCCGCATATCTACAGACAATCATAATCTACAAAAAGCACCAAAATCACATTGAAGATACATACTTCCCACAGCGATGCACCATTATGGTCTGGGTATCAACTCTAACACGTCTTAGCTCACTTAGAGTCCTCAACCTACTCTTTGCCATAGTTGACTCGAACATAAACAGCATAAAGAGGGTGAACAAGCTGTAATACCAATATTCATCCAAGCACCAAAGCCCCACACAGAATACCTATACAGATATGTATTGCAGAGCCAAAGAAGAGTGTCAGAATGAAAAGTAAAGCATATAAAACTGAATTTACGAAAATAAATAAATAATACAAGTTGAAATATGGAGTCCTGATAGTAGAGATAAAGAGAGAAAGAATGAGGTTTAAAGACAGAACCTGAAATACAAAAAAAGGCTCCATGCACTGCTCTTTCAATAATTTTTGGAATGTGGGTTGCGGATATTCAAATCTATATAACCATAAACAATCCCCATCAAGCAGTGGAAGAACACAAAAACAGATACGCAATTATTAAAATGATATGCTGATTATTTGATACACAAAAATAGCCTAATTGACATTTGACAAACCATTCGAGACATCAAAAGTCCAACGATCAAATTACATATTCTAGAAACCACTACGACAACAGAACTTGTTATATTGAGTGTACAAGGGTTAAGTTAACTGCATTCGGTGAAGTAATTTTTTGTAAGAGCATGAAATATATATATATATACCAGAAATTGATATTATCCAATGCTGTCCTTCCAGATGATAAATTTGACAAACCATTCATGACAAAAAAAAAAACAATGATCAAATTACATATTTTAGAAACCACTACAACAACAGCATTTGTTATATCAAATGTACATGGGATTAAAAATAACCGCATTTGATGTAGTAGTTTTTCCTAAGAACCCTACACACACACACACACACATTGTCTTTCCAAATGATAAAATCCCTAAAAGCATAATTTGGTTTTACTAGCCTAAAAGAGCCATTGACCAAAACCAAAAGTCAGTCCTAGTGTCTTTTTATCACCATTAATACTGCAAGTTGATTGAAAATGCATATCCAGCAGCACAGCAGGATCAGAGCGCATTGAATTGATGCATAGACAATGGAAGAAGAAACACACCACCAACCCAAAAGGAAAAAATGAATTAACAATGAGATGAAAGAACACTTGGGAGTCCTTTGCCTATAATGAGATCGATACTCTCTAGTACCTTATTTTAAGAAAATGAAAAACCAGAACTGAAGGATCACGAACATACAAATGTATGAAGCAGAAAGATCAAAATACTCACACATTCCGTCCCCATTTCTCAGCAGCAGCAGCTACTTTGGTCTCAGAGCCATGGCCAGTGCTTTTAAGATAGTAGCCAAATGTTTCCTTGGTAGGGTAAGGAAGCTTGCAAAACGTCTCATTCTCCTTTGAATAGATGAACTGCTGCTTCCTGAAATCAAAGTAAATCTCTTCTGCATCCCCTGGAGATGAGGACCCTGCCGACTGCAAGTAAACAAAATTTTCAGCAAAAGAAACAGGTGATATTAGTCAGGTGTAAGGAGAAAATATAAAATAAAAACCCTAGTGATAATTAATCTTAGGAATCCAACAAAATCAATCTTAAGTCCTAAGTTGTAACCATGGTATTCAAATCATTCTATCCTCGACAGCATTTTTCATTTAACCTCCAAATAAAAAAAATATATCCATTTCTAGCCTACACCTAATCATCATCCCTACCAGCTCTAAATACATTCGACTATCCATTCAATCTACTTGCAACACAAAAACTTACTTGTTTACGAATATGCAAAGGCACAACTTCTTTCGAACCAGAAAACTTCGCCGGCGTAACTTTGCATGAATCCGCATCTCGAATATCATTAACCTAAACACCAAACCCCCAAATCACAAAAAATAAACCCTAATCACCCCCAAAAATCCCAAAATCCACAACCATACACACACAAACAGTTTATATTACCTTACTGTACTGAACAAAACACTTGAAATCGACAGACCAAGCAGTGAAAAGCAAAACAAGAACATGAATCGAAACGAGTCCACCAAGAACTATAAAAGCATCAACAATGTCAATGCTCGGCACAATCGTAACGATCCAAACCGCATAGAAAATCGCAAATGGCAAAACATCTAAACGCCATGGCCATTTCTTCTTCCTTATCAAATCTACTTTCTCCACTACTTTCCCTCCTACATTAAACCTCAACACCATCGCTGACCAGGATCGAAATAAACCCTAAAATACGAAAGATTTAGTGATGATTAGAGGGGTGCTTCAAAGATCGAGAAGCAGAGGAGATCGGAATCGGTTACAACTCAGTGTGTTGAGCTGAGGCGGGTACAGTCTCTACTGGGAAAAGGATGGATCGAAGTAACGAATCAGAAACAGAACATAAAAGGACTAAAAGTAGCGTTTTGTTACAATATTACCGAGTTTATTATACTTTAGTTCTTGTATTTTTTAATAGATAACTAATTGGTCCTTATAGTATAAAAAATAATTAAATAATACTTTGAGCATCCTTAATTCAGTAGTCTTTTTTTAAAAAAAAAATACATTCTTTTTTAATCAAATTTTACCATCTTACTTACTTCTATTTTCTAATTTCTATTTTAAAAAATAAAGAAAAATGAAATGGAGAAAAATAGAATTGAAAGGAATAATTTTAAAGATTAAATAATAGCTTTTAAAACCTTCAAAATTAATTAATTGATTGATTTTGTTAGACTACCAGATACTAATTTATAATTAAAATCTGATACTATTAAAATGAGATGTGGTTTAGTAACGGTTGGGTTTTTTCGGATAGAGATAGATTAATGATTCATTAATTTTTATTTTTTTTCTAATTTAACGTCCGATTAAGTGACTTTGTTAATAACTTAATTAGGATGACAAGGATTTGCTTGAAAAATTGGATAATAAAGTCTGTTCTTGGTTTCGCGGATGTCATCATCATCATTGCTACAATCTAAAACAAAGTTTTACGGAGAGAATCACGGTTTTAGTCAATCTTGACTATCCTCCACTATTAATCTTTGCTCTTGTCATCTCCGGACTCTTGCAATTCAGCTTTGTTATTGTGCTTCCCGACTGCGAAACCGGATAACAAACAAAAACCATGAAAAGAATAAAAAACAAATATTGATTAAGAAAAACAAAAGCAAAATATGCAAGTGCATGTGGTAGAGAAAAATATAAAGTTAGAGATCGGTAATACAAAACTATTCCTAGAGCCTCATCCGAAAGCTTAAGTTCTATTCCTAGGGACTCATCCAAAAGCTTACGTCGTTGGATCGAGTCCCACGAATGATTTTATATTACTCTCTAACAATACGCAAGTGCTAGATTTCGGAGGCTACTTGGTGACTTATAAAACCCGAGTTGTTTGATGATGATCATGTCAAAAATCTTCGTTCCCTTGCAGGACTTAAGAAGATCTCTAAAAACTTTATCAATTTATGCCGACAATAGCTACAAGTACGTGATTCTTAGCACCTAAAAAAGTTGAAGCATGTTGCATCATGGAAGTGATACAAAATAATACATACCATGATAACCATAACCAAATTTATATGTGCATCAAACAAGTAAAGCCCCGGAAAATAGAAACCTATGATCAAAACGGCAACAACTCGCTCTTCCTTCAAATATGATCGGGTGTTATGAAGAATGAGGTTTAAGTGAATGGAGTTGAATTGAATTGAGCTGTGATTGGGTAACATTCTCGTTCCCACGGTGAGCCTAGAACACCTATTTTATGCAATATTCTTCGGTTCAATCACATCTTCAAGAATCGATAAACACATGTAGACTCACACAAATTCCTCTTGCATAATTGAATCAAGTTCTTAAAGCCGAAACCGACAATGGCCCTATTGCAACAAAAAAGTAAGGACAATAAACGAACTAAATTGTAAAATTGAATGCAAGCATCGAAGAAGAGAGGCTACCATTGTTGTTAAAGCGATATTGACCATTGACTCGTCCGATACATAACGTGCACCTTAGTTTTGCCAAGCATATAGTAAGCCATAACATCGTTGTTATAGGGTTCATAAATATTTGCATGGGCACACATACAATACAATCCATAAATATCTCGCATTATTTGCATTTCTGGGTGCGCCCGAACACCTATTTTGTTTCTAGGCATTTTCAAGAATTAGCTCTACTCGCTAGTTGCTAACCCTATAGATAATCTAGAAATATTTGCATTATGAAGACCCATTAATTCTCCGATGCTAAGTCTTCTACTTGCCAATTTTGAGTGACGATCAGAGATACCAAAAATGAAGAACGTATCAAATCAACATACGTATTTGCAACCACAAATACGGGGCTATCACCCATCTCCACCTCTACACTCGTATAACCATTACCAAGGTCCGGAATGAACTTGCTCCCTATAATCGTGTTTCAAATACGGATAGCCTTTAAAATGAATTGAAAGGATCCCAACTTACACCTCCCTATGTACACAACAAGCATATTGTTGTCAAAAAAGAAAACACAAACGAGACAACACCATTACTTGTCGAACTAGTCAATTAAGAGCTATAATCACAAAGCTCGAGGGCTATTATATCATTTAGAACAAGTTGAGAAAATATAAATGAAAATCAGTTGAAATAAATGCTAGAGGACATGAATATGAGCCAATGTGTATTCCAATTGGGATAAAGACCGGAAAACTAATCCGTACTAATGCATCCGCCACGGCCACAAATCGTATTATGATATGCATCTAATAACATTCTATGGGTCTTCAAATTTTAGCGACTCGAGCATAGAACGACCGGACATACGGATATCTTTACGAAAAGCATTACATACGAAACATAGAGCTCATGGTTACTCGCAAAGTGATGAGAAAACAAAAAGAAAAACAAGTAGAGACAATTTTGTACACCGGAATCTAATAAAAGGTAATTATCTTGCAAATAGAAGGAGCTCACTACCACTAGACCGGAGGCTTATTGATAACTGGTCGGTTGAAGTGTGTTTCGATTGGGCTAAAACCAATACGGTCGGCGTACTAATGCATTTATTAAGGTCAAAGTAATTATATGCATTTAATAACAATCCAAAACCGGAGGGTCTTCAAATTTTATCAATCTAAGCGGATGAATAGCCGGACACAAAAATTTATTCACAAAAAAGCGATAAATGCAAAACATAGACATAATGCTTGCTAGCAAAATGAGTAAACAAAAAGACTAACGAGTATTGACGACTTTGTGCATCGAATCCAACTAAAAGGTAATTATCATTAAAAAAAAATAATAAAAGGGAATTGAACCTTTGAATGAAAAGGGTATATCATTCCGAGAGAGGAGAAAAGGATTATACCTCAAACAAAATCTTTGCAACGAGACCCTCTTAAGCTTTGGTTATCCTTCGGTAACAAGAGTCGTTTCTTCACAATAAGAACCCATTATTCACATCATTTTTGCGTCAATGATCCATGAACTACTCTCTTTAATCCCCATAACCAATCAGAAAAAAAAAAGCCTAGTTTTTTATTTAACAAAAATCAAACCAGATTATAAACTATCACTAAAGAGCTAATCAAACAAAAAATTGAGAACCCACTAACAAAAATTAGCAAAAATCAAAAGCGAGGCCAAAACTTTCAAAAAAGATGTGAGCTTTCCGGTCTAATTAGTATGCTTATTCAAGTATTAAAAACTATACTAATATACATAAAAGAAAGAAGAAGAAGAGCCCAAGAAAGGATCATTGCACGCAAAAATGATGAGAATGAAATGGGTTATAGCTGTGAAGCTAATACCCCACCTTCTAAACTTATCTCTCTTGAAGTTCGAAACGTTTTTGCTTGTCACCAAATTTGTTTATTAGTCAAGAAAAAGAGGAGAAAACGAAAGAAAGTGTTTGACTTGCAGGAAGCAATTTATAGCCGACAAAATGTAGCTAGTAAAAGTTTGCGTGTATTGATAGAGACAACAATTGTTTGATTTTTTCCCCCTCTAATGTTACCTTCATACCTATCTTTCCCTATCCTATTTAATTTTATAAAATTTACTAGTTTTTTTTACTAGTATTATATTGCCTATAGAACATAACAAGTAAAATTATTTTGAAAAAATTATTTTAGTTTGATATTTCATATAATATTATGTATCTATTAAAATATATCAAATCAAAATTGAATAAAATATTTTTATTTTATTAATTATTTTTTATATTTTTCATAAATTTTGGATTGAAAAATATTATTTATTTATCTTTATTTATATTCTTGATTAAAATTTTATAATAATATAAAAAAATCAAAATCAATGAATTGTTAATTAAAAACTTATTTTGTAAGTTGTTTTTTTAATATTTTTTGCTTTAAAATTTTTTAACTAAAAAAATTAGAAAAAATTCGAAGTGACCAAAATGAAATCAAAAAGAGGAATCAAAATGAAACAAAAAAATACTTGCAAACCAATAAATAATGTTAAAAAAAATCAAAATATAATATTTCTAAAACTTTCATAATACTTGTCTTTATAATATTTGAAAACTACAAAAACACTACTATATGGTGAAAAAATAATGTGTATGAGTGTTAGTGAATAATATGAATAAATATAAATGAATAGCATTTTAAATAATGTCAATAAACAATCGGTTTCTTTTAATTAATGTTAGTAATAGATAAAGGAAATGGAGGTTAAATTTTCAAAGTGTCACTCCCAAATCGGAAAGGAAGGAAATAGTTTTATAATTTTTGTTACGAATATATTTAATTGTATTTCTTTTTGAAAAGCTCCATTCTCTTTTTTCTTTTTTCAACAAATTGACCATTTCGAGTCTTACTTGTCACTTTATTTCGGCTTTCAACTAAGGAGGTACTAATAACATTCAATATTTATTACCTTCAGTTTCGTTTTTTTAATACAAATAATCATTTTTAACCAATTATGTTTTGCCCTTCTTGTAGTTTTTACGAGTGAGTTTGTTCTTCTTCCTTTTTTTCTCATAAAAGAAAATCAATACACCTTTTATCTCGACAGATAACTAATTTAATTTTGAAAATTAGAGATACTCATTTCATGTTAAATGACCTAAATTAGAGACAAATTTGTAATATAACGTTCTAAGGATGCAAGTAGAAATCCTCACGCATATTTCGTAGCTCTTCTTTGAATTGAACCTAAGAACAAAATAGAGTTAGGAACAAATTGATGCAATTAAGAGTTCAAGGAACCAAATAAGACATATTCTATAACACAAGGATCGATTTGTCCTAACGAAAAAGCTTTTTTTCTTCCATGGTGTTCAACAAGTGCAAAAGTATTATATACTAGTCCCTTTAGTTTTTCTACATAATCTCTCTACTTTTAAAAACTCATTAATTAGTTTTTATATTTTTAAATCTATTTATAATTTAATCATTTTCGTTCTTTAATAATTTTTTATTTTTTCACTATAAAAAAAGTAAAAAATATGAAAAGATAAATGAGAATAGAAAATATTTTTTAAAACAAAATAATATTAAATTAATTATGATAAATATTAGTTAAATGACTATTTAATTCATTTTACAAACTAAAAGAATTAGTTTATAATTTACTCACAAATGAAAGGATGGGGCCATTAAGGCCATGAACATCTCAAGCATATCCTCATTAAAGAAATGGAACGGAATAATTCGAGTGTTAAATATCCAAGTATATCTTTCTACTATTTCAAATATCTTAACCATGTCTCCGTATTTTCAATGATTGTGTTTCTCTATTCTTAATTACATTTGCATTTGGTCCCTCCGATCACTTTTTCAAATATCTTAATCATGTCTCTATATCCAGGTATGTCCTTCTACTGTTTCCACCAACAAATTTAGGGTGTGTCCACCAACAAATCTAAATCAGCTAACCTCATAAACATGATAATGATCAATACATTGCGACATTTACAAGTAATTAATATATTTATGACACTCGTGCGGACTTTGCATCATGGAAAAACAAAAACAATAGATTTGGCTAATCATTGTGTTTAGTGTCGGACAATTTTTGGTATCCATGAGTCATGGCATAGCCCCACACCTTGTTTTTGTTTTGTTTCCTATTCGTTTTTGTTTTGTTTTGTTTTTTTCTTTTTTCAAGGTATGGTTGAAGCCATGGGAACCACATATAGAAGCATCATATGTTAGAGAAAAAATAATTAAAAAAAAATCAATGCGAGTTTCATTTCAAAGAAGTTATAAATCGGTCCCCTTAGTCTTTGGAAATGAATTAATTAGTCTTGAATTAATTTTTCCTCTCGTGCTAATATAGTTACCATAAATTTAATTAATATTTTTTGTCCATTTAAAAAAAAAACATGCTAAAATACTTAAAATACGTTAAAGTTTGCAATTTTATAATACAACAAGTCTTCTCAAAACAAGAGAAATTAATTTATGATTTACTCTAATTCAAGGATGGAAAAAGGAAATGAATAATAGTCGTGAAGATGTTGGTTTGATGATTATAAGTGGTTTCGTTTATGTGTTATCATCTTAAATTTAGATTTAATGAATGATGAAAAAAATTTAATAAATATACAAGTTTGGGTGTGAATTATTTGTATAAGACCAACTAAAAAGAGACTTAAGAAAGAGAGAGAGTTACTATCCGTGAAAATTATAAAATTTAAGTGATTAAATAGTAAAATCATTCAACATTAATGAAAAAACAACATATGAAATAATAACATAACGAGTACTCATATAAGTTTTATAATGCCATGTTCGTCCTTCTCCCTCTCTTCCTCCTCTCGACGGCACTTTCCTTAAAAATAAATAAATAAATAAATAAATTGGGGTCTGCCATTGGTGACAATCAAACTCATTGCAATCTTTCCCCTCTCTCTTTTTGCTCTTGATTTGTTTATTTATTTTTTTAGTGATTTCACATCTAATAGCTGGATCTAATATTTCGAGGATTTCAAATAATTATGAATTTAAATTTTGTATGATCCAAAATTCATGTTTTTGTTGTATTTTTTTCCCTCAATCATTGAGAGTTTTTGTTTTTTATTTGTCCCTGCATGTTTGTTGAAAAACCAAACAATAAATTTACAATTATATCTAGATTTTAAATTATAAAGTTGTTGGATCTGTCATTTGAAAGAGGTCTTGGTATTTATTTACGACCTTGATTTTTATCATTAGTATTAATAGAATTAAATTTTCTTATATATAAAAAAATGTGATCTTTATCCCATTCAATTAATGATTTAAATTGTTAGAATTACTCGCCGTTTGAATTAATTGGATCGTGGTTATTAAATTTCTCCACAGATCAATATGGAATATTTGGGTGAAAAAAGTGTGCATTTATTATGGTTAATTTCTATAGGCTACTTTCATCTCTCGAACAGTTCCCTTGACATGTTCTATTTTAACCATAACATTGCTCACTTGTCTAATTTTTATTAGCTTGACACTAGTTCGATACTCGCGCTACGCTGCGAGATAGATAATCGTTACATATGTAGGGTTAACGATTCGTATGTTATAATACTAATAGAAACTTTTATTTTTTGTGATTGATATAAATTAAATCTATATATAGTTAATTTCTAACAAAAAAATATACATACACACACAATAGATCGAGAGTATATAGAATAAATAGAAAAATATACAAAAACTCTCACCTAAATTGTAGAAATATATTAAAATCACCTAAAAAACTAAACCAAACGGGGGTGAGACCTGTTCATGCTAAAGTCTCCCCTCTTTTTCCGCCTTGCTTTTTTTTTTTTCCTTTTCTTTTTCTTAACCCCCATTTTTTCTCATTTTCCTTTCTTTTTCTTAAAGACCTAAGTCTGCTAAACTGATCATTCATAGTTCCATTGTTGTAGCATTTTTCACGATCCTATTATTGTAGCTTTTTTAATTTTTTTCTCCGATCGGCATCTCTTTTTTTTAACGGGTTGAGTTGTTGAGATTTATTTTGTCCTTTCTTTTTTAATTTGTTCATAATTTTTTTTTATATATAAGACTTTTGAAATAAAATTTTGGAATATGATTATTTTATTTTTTAAGATATATTATTATAATTTATACAATTGATTATTTTTATAATTTTTATATGAAAATGGTGGTGTTGCTTATATAAATTCCAATGAGAGAGCAAGAGCTAAAAGTGTGTTTTAAATAATTTGACTTCATTTTTTAAAAAAATAATAATCGGTTAAAAAAATAATCGACTTGAATTTTTTTCAAAAAATTAATAATTATTTAAAAAAATTTACGAGTTTTATTTGCTTATGTGTAAATATATAATCAAAATTTATTTAACCCGAGTTTTATAGTAGTTTTTATTTAAATCTATTCACTTTGACATATTTCATATAATTTAAGTGGGTTATATATATATATATATATATATATATATATATATATATATGTATATATATGCTAAGTACGACACACACACACACACAAAGAGAGAGAGCTAAAAATATGTTTTACATAATTTGGCTCAATTTTTTTTTTTAAATAACAATGAGTTCAAAAAATTCACAAGTTTTATTTGCTTTTTTATATATATTTATTCAGAATTTATCGAACCAATTTTGTTGTAGTTTTTATTTTAATATGTTGACTTCAATATATTTCTACAATTTAGGTGGTTTTTTTCTTTTAATTTTACTATTTATTATCTCGATATATACATACGCACATATATATATACACACACACACACACACACACACACACACACACACACACATCCTTAGTTTTGTTAAAAATTAACTATGTATAGATTCGATCTATATTAATCATAAAAAATAAAACTTTTTACTCGCATTACAATACACGAACTGTTAACCCTATACATGTAACGGTTGTCTACCCATAGCGTAACGTGAGTATCCAACTAGTAAAAACTATAACAAAATTGGTTCGATAAATTATGAATAAATATATAAATAAAATAAATAAAACTTATGAATTTTTTAACTCATTATTATTTAAAAAAAAAACGACTCAAACTATCTAAAATATATTTTTAGCTCTCTCTCTCTCTCTCTCTCTCTCTCTCTCTCTATATATATATATATATATATATATATTGTATAAATTATAATATATTTTTTAAAAATAAAACATTGACATTTTGAAAATTTATTTCAAAATTTATATATTAAAAAAAACCAAATTTATTAACAAATAAAAATATATAAAAAATTATTAGCCATTACAAATTTGCAATAAAATCAAAAATTAAAAATGTTTCAAAGTGGCCATTGTAACCTAAAGATACGTTTGTCAATCACCAGCCTTATATATATATGAAGAAAAAAAAAAAAAAAAGAAATAAGGCCGGGTTGGGCGCCAAGGCCTAGCGCGTGCGTGCCCGAGAGGCAAGCCTTGGTCGAATGGTCGCTGGTCAACCCGGGATTAAAAAAAAAAAAAAAACCGGGATTTTGTTCATTTACTTGTTCAAATATCCCAATTCTTTTAGTTTTATATTGTACATAGCAGATTTACAATATATCAAATAAATAAATAAATAAATATAAAAAAAAATCCACCTAAATCACATGAAATATATTGAAGTAAATAGATTTAAATAGAAGCTACTATAAATTTGGTTTCGATGAATATATATATATATATATATATAACCAAATAAAATATGTAAATTTTTTAACTAATTATTTTTTTAAAAAAATTAATCCACTTAAATAAGACTCGCAGTATATAAAATAAATAAAAAAATACATAAAAAACCACTCAAACTATCTAAAACATATTTTTAGCTCTCTCTCTCTCTCTCTCTCTTTCTTTTCATATATATATATATATATTGTATAAATTATAATAATATATTTTAAAAAAATAAAACATTGACATTCTAAAATTTTATTTCAAAATTTATATATTAAAAAAATCAAATTTATTAACAAATAAAATTATATAAAAAATTATCAGCCATTACAAATTTGCAATAAAAAAAATTAAAAATGTTTCAAAGTGGCCATTGTAACCTAAAGATATGTTTATCAATCATGAGCCCCGTATATACGAAGAAAAAAAGAAAGAAAGAAGGCCGGGTTGGGCGACCAAGGCTTGGCGCATGCGTGCCCAAGAGACATGCCCCGGTCGCTAGTCAACCCGGGATTAAAAAATAAAAAAGAACTGGGATTACGTTAATTTACTTGTTCAAATACACAAATTCTTTTAGTTTTATATTATATTTAACATATTTACAGTATATAAATAAATAAAAAAATATATAAAAAAATCAACCTAAATCACATGAAATATATTAAAGTAAATAGATTTAAATAAAAGCTACTATAAATTTGGTTTCGATGAATTATATATATATATATATAACTCTGTGAATTTTTTAACTAATTATTTTTTTTAAAAAAATTGATCCACTTAAATAAGACTTAGAGTATATAAAATAAATTAATATATATATATATAACCCACTTAAATTGCATGAAATATATTAAAGTGAATAGATTTAAATAAAAACTACTATAAAATTGGTTTTCATAAATTTAGATTATATATATATATATATATATATATATATATATATATATATATATATATATATATATATATAACCAAATAAAATCAGAGAATTTTTTAACTAATTGTTAATTTTTTTAAAACAATTAAGTCAAATTATCTAAAATACACTTCTAGCTCTCTCTTTCTCATCGAATTTATATATGCAACAACATCATTTTTATTGAAAAATTATAAAAATAACCAATCATATAAATTATAATAATATATTTTAAATAAGAAACAGATAATTGAAGAAATAAATTTTAAATAATATAATCATATATAGATGTTCAAAATAATTTTTTTTAAATCATATATATTCTATTACTCGTCAAACTATAAGTAAAAAAAAAAAAAAACAACGATCTTTTTAAATATTTTTCAGACCCAATTTCATGATAAAAAATAAAAATAAATTATTTATATAAAAGGGGAATAATTTTCATTTGATATTTAAATAAATCATTTATTAATAGATATTATATTATTATACCAATATATTTAAAATAATATTTAACTAATAATAATGTAATATTAATTTAATTATATGTTATAATTATCAAATATGTTATGTTGCTAAAATACTTATCAATTTTTATATATATTCAAATTCATAAAATAATATATTGATATGTTATTTATACCATAATTTAAAATAATAATAAATTATTATATTGTATAATAAATACAATATTCAAAATCAAAATACAAATAACTATTTTATAATAATTATTTGATTTTTTTTGTAAAATATAATGATAGTATATTATAATTATTAACTATAAATAATTTATTTATTTAAATAAAATATATTTCTAATAAATAAAGACCTAAATAATATATCCGACCATATAATAATAGTCCTACAATTATAGAAATTGAAAAGAAAAGAGAAAAAAAGAGGTCGGACGTTAAAAAAAAAAAAAAAAGCACTCGCTATTTTTTGTAAAATATAATGATAATATATTATAATTATTAACTATAAATAATTTTATTATTTAAAAAAATATATTTTTAATAAATAAGGATCTAAATGATAGAGTTGACCGTAACTCGATATTTTTTTATTGTCTCGTGATAAATTTTATTGGACAGAGTTAGTAAAATTAGAACTTAAATAAATTCGGGTATCAAAATAAATAGAAAGTAAATCATAAGAAATTAATAGTTGGGAATAAAAAAATCTTTGTCTCGTAAATATTCAGTGGATCACATATTGATGGTTTGACACTTTTTTCTTTTGATTTTTCTTTTACTTTCACATTAACATTTTAATCTATTCTTATGCACTTTTGAGTTAATAGTTAAATTTATTTTTATATAATAAGATAATTATTTGGTCTCTTTTTATATCTCCAATTAAGTTAATTTTATTTTTAAATAAATATTAAGTTTTCAATATATCATTTTGTCATGATTTTCGGACCAAACCATTAGAATTATTTATCTGATTTGTGTATAACTATTTTTTATTTTTAAAATATATTTGCAATATAGTCAAATAGAAGGCTTTTTCAAATGCAAATTGCGTGACTAATTTTGGTAGTTTAGACATGAAAATCTTTCAATAGAGATTAGGTCAAGCACTTAATGTATATAAAAAAGATAAAAAAAATAGTTTAATTAAGGATATAAAAGACAAATGAGAGAACTAACAAATTATATATATATATTTACGTGATCTAATTACGAAAATGGTATCTAATTATGAATAAAATCATAGAACAAAATAGTTAAAATATACTATTAATTAAGGATATAATTACGTTATATGATTTATACCATAGTTTATGTTCATGTCATATTCTAATGAGAAAATATTAAGATAGTCAAACCGGACATTTTTGTATTTCTTGTCCTTCTAAATTGATTTTTATTAGGCTAATGCTTTATATTTACATTTGGTCCTTCTTTTTTAACGCGTACCAAATTACATCTTTGAAAAAAAAAAACTATAAACCTCTCTCTCTCTCTATGTATATATATCCCTTCGGCATTTTTGCTTTATAAATCCACTCATCTGCACAACTTATACAACATTGGCCTTCCTAGTGAGTGTATGACAGTGAATCTGCACAGAAAAAGAGCAAAAGCAATAGGACTCAAGTCCCATCTAAATGGGACCAGGGACACACTCAAAAGGAGCCCTAGAGTAGGGTATTTTATGCTGCTTCTTCTTCTTTTTTCTTGTAAATTATAACTTAGTTCTTCTGTTTTAAAACACAAATTAATTAGTTCTCTTTATTTTGAAAGATTAACTATTTAGTCATTTTGTTCATTTTATGTTTTTTTTTCTAATTTATTTTGTTTTAAAAAAATAGGAAAAAAGAAAAAAATATATTATGAAAAGATCGATGAAAAAAATAATTTTTAAAATAAGATAATATTAAATTAAATGTAGTTAACATTGGTTAATAGATTAACTAATTAATTTTTTTTTAAAGAGAACTAATGAATTCATTTATAAAAAGTAGAGGGACTAATTTATAATTTACTCTATTTTCAACTAATGCTAGGTAGAATAGGAAGTGAAGGGTGTTGATTGTTGAACACGCATGGAAAAGCAGCAGCAACTTTGAGAGACAAACTTGAAGAAGAGGAAAATAAAAAACATCATATGTCAGTGGGACCAACTGCCAAAGAAGACTTGTGGGGACAAGACAAAAAACCAAAGTGAAAAAAACATTGTTAGATAGACGATGTGGTTCCTTTTCTTCAGCTTTTAAAGAGAAGAGAAAGAGTTTTACTTTGCTTCTTGTCTTTCATTTCCTTCTGTTGTTTTCAGTTGTTGTTGTCTTACTGTCTCTTCTTTTGAAAACAAGGCACAACCCATTTTGCAAGAACCATTGCTTCTTCTGCTTCTGCTTTTGTTTTTTTTTCCTTTTCATTTTCCGATAATGTCTCCCATTTGGGTCTCTTCTTCTTCAATGTATACTTCAAGATCTCTCCTTTTCCTTCCCTTTACAGTTCCACATTCTCCCTCTATACAAAAAAAGTGTTGTTCTTTTCACAATGCAGTTGTTATGTTGAACAATGCTTGCTTTTAGAGACTCCAAAGATCTGCAGATTAACATTGTTGAAGATAGCACTTTGGCTTCAGATTAAGTTTTATAGCCATGAAATTATTAGGTGAGTTCATTTTTGGCAGATAATGTTGTTGGATGGCATTATTCTTTCTCTGACACCCCTTGTTGGCAATTTTTGTTGTTTAGTTATTAAGCCAGATGTGTCTAATATATAATAATATTAGATATGTTGGGAATTTGGAATCTTGCAAGGATATATAAATAACATTACTTGCTTTAACCTCTGTAATCTCTGTTAGATAGATTGTGTTTTATGTGAAAATGTTTACATTATTGCAGAACTAATCAAGTACCCAAATTACAACAATTTTTTCCCATGTTTATATGTCAAGGATAAGACTTTTTGGTCACCATGTTTTTTTTTTTTTCCCCTCCATGTAATAATGTTGCATAGAGAGATGGGCTTATCCCTCCTTTTTCTGAATTTCTTTAGCTTTGTAATCTGCATTTGCCTTGTTAAAAGGATGCTTGTTTCTCTATTTTGTCTAAATGCTGGCAATGGCAAGATTGGAGTGTAAGTTATGGACTCATTTAATGGTTAATGTGATTCAGGATCTCAAGAAAATGATGCGGACTCATCCCCTGGGAAAGGTTTGAATGGGGGCTTTAGGAAGACAAGATCAGGTTGGTATTTGGATTATAGAATCTAAGAGTTAGGAGCTGTGCATTTACGTTCTCTTTTATACCTATAACTGCGTTTTTTACGGTATATTTCAAGTGGATTTTTTATCCTTTGGCTAGGAATTGTGCCTTTCATGGAAAACTTTTGAACTTGGTTTGTTTTTGATCGTTCCGAAAACTTGTCTAATGCCTCTTACTTAGATTGCCTGAAGTGGTGCTATAAACCTGTATGATCTAGGCAGGTTGGTTGTCCTTAAAATTGTCTTAGGCCTCTGACTTAAGTTACTTGTTTTACTTGCAATTATCTGACTTGACATGGTGCTACGTGGGTTGTGGCTTTCTCTGACTTGGACAAGCACAAGCTTTAGAAGTAAAAACGATTTTGTTTTAGCAATGTTTGTTTTTTGTGCCATCTTCCTTCTGGTTCAGTAGCTTGGGATTTATCTTCTTTCATATGCCATTTTTCGTGATAACATGTTAGTTGATCTAAGATCGTCATTCTAGCTTTAAATTTGCCCATCACTTTTCTGGATCAATGATTTATCTATTCTGTGCATGCTTGATCGTTTTCCATATTTTACAATTGGGATTATTTTGGCTCAGGTACTTTGCGAAATGATTTGGACTCATCTCCAGGAAACAGTTTGGATGGAAGTTTCAGGAAATCTAGCTCTGGTTTGTAATAATGGCCAATCCTTTTCTCTTCGTTCTCCTCTCTTTAACTGCTATCAGTTTCAATTGGTTCCTAAAGTTTCATCTAAGAACTTGTGAATTAGATGTTACGAGTTATAGTGGAACAAGATTGAATGTATTGTTTTCACTGTAAGATCATTCAGGTTTTAAATGTTAAGATTCGGAACTTAAAAAAAAAAAAAGGGGAATCATTACCTAATGAATGCAGATGATACAGACTTGGCAAACACAGTTTCCATCTGGTGTACGAAAGACCAATGTCTGAGTGTTTGAAATATGGTTGATGAGCCAAGAAGGAGAAATATAGGAAAGAGTTGTTTTCAACCTATTGTCATCAAGTGCGCAATCATGAAAAGTGCCATGCAGCTCATGCCTCATTGCATGGTTAAAGTTTACTGTCATTCTCTTCAATAGTGTATGGAGATGTTTCCGTCCTGCAACTTAGTATTAACCTGATATACTTCAGTTTTCACTAGATACTGATGTGTCACTAACGCATCGATTTTTGTGGATATAGTGATGTCTGCCCGAAGTTTATCTGGAATTTCGACATCAAGCAAGTCCATTCCCACTTCCAGAAGAGTATTCAAGGCACTAAAAGAGTATGCAAAGAAACTTGTCAACCTTGAATTATTCACGCAGGGCCTTGAGGACTGGGTTTTGGAAAATTCACAAGTAAATTTGTGCAATGAGGGGCAGTTTTTCAGGTCTCCCTTCTCGATTGATGAATTGTGCAAGCTTGATTTAGCATTGGAGGGGGTCCTATTTCAGCAGCTCTTTCGTATGCCGAGTTCAGCATATGCTTCTGATGATTCACAAGAAGACAAGTATTTTGCAATAGAAGATTTCCTTCATGCCATTGTAAATGGACTGTGGCGTACGTTTTGGCGCAAAAGTGGGCCATTACCGTTCTTTTTATCTTGTCCTCGTCACCCTGGATCAAAATTTTATACCGTGGAGAAGGCGATATCAAGGGGAAGGCTCGAAGAGCTCTGTGGTTTAGCTTTGATACAAGGAAATGGGAGTGATCTGCAAGTTCGTTGGGATCAAGTTATGGAGTTTGCCTTATTTAGACCAGATATATTGTCCGAAAATGAGTTAAGATTATCTCCTGGCAGTATATGTGAAGCCCTCTTTTATGGTGTTCATATACTTATTACACGGAGTTTGAGCAAGTTTAGTACAGTTGGCAATGACTCTGTATTTATTTTGGTTTTTGATGCTAAATTTGGTGGGGTAGTGAAGCTTGGGGGTGATGTTGGCAAACTTGAAGTGAACTCAGCTGATCCATACCAATCTGTGACTGAATGGATCAAGTGTAACGCTGAAGTTGCAGTTTCTCCAGCTGACCAGGTATGGAACAAGCTAGGTAATGCAAATTGGAGAGATCTAGGGACTCTGCAAGTACTTTTAGCAACATTCCATTCCATAGTACAGTGGATGGGGTCACCAAGAAAGTCAATAGCCTCGTTGGCTTCGGATCATGGTCTCCGTCTTCAGAAGCGTAGGATGCAGAGTCGCCTGATTGAAAATGAAAATGAAAATGCATTGGTATCCTTCCAACAAATGGTACATCAAGGAGAGATTGAAGAACTTGACCAAAGTGACAATCCTTCTTTGAAAAAGCAAGCATCGCGTTTGAAGCTTAGGCAGGGTGATGTATTGATGTTGGATGACCAGCAGCAGGGACATAAAAGTTTTCAAATATGGGATTCTTTGGTTGGAGGGAACTACTTTATGTATAGTGCCATTTCTCCTGATTTTCCAGAGGAGCTATTGACTTTATATGTGGGTGCTCACCCATCCAGACTAGAGCCATCCTGGGAAGATATGAGTTTGTGGTACCAAGTACAGAGGCAAACAAAAGTGTTAAATATCTTGAAGCAGCAAGGAATATCCTGTAAATATTTGCCAAGAATACTTGCCTCTGGCCGAATTTTGCATTCTGGTCCTTGTAAGAAGCAGAGTCCTGGAGGGCGTTGTGATCACCTACGGTGCGGAACTCCAATACTTGTGACGTCTCCGGTTGGGGAGCCACTATCTTTCACAGTTGCTCGAGATGGCCCATTTTCCTCAGAGGAGGCACTTCGCTGCTGCCGAGACTGCCTAGCTGCTCTAAGAAGCGCATCAATTGCCAATGTCCAACATGGTGATCTTTGTCCTGAGAACATCATTCGTGTCATTGACCCCCAAGGGTCTGGAAACATGTTCCTGTATGTTCCAATTTCATGGGGACGTGCAGTTCTAGAAGACAGGGATAGCCCGGCAATAAATCTACAGTTTTCTTCATCACATGCACTTCAGCATGGGAAACTTTGTCCATCATCTGACGCTGAGAGCCTAATTTACCTCATCTTTTTTGTTTGTGGGGGCCCTATGCAGCAACAGGATTCCATCGAGTCTGCCTTGCAATGGAGGGAGAGAAGCTGGGCAAAGCGTTCGATTCAGCAACAGCTTGGTGAAGTTTCAGCTCTTTTAAAAGCATTTGCTGATTATGTTGATAGCCTATGTGGAACCCCATACCCAGTTGACTATGATATTTGGTTCAAAAGACTAAATGGGGCTGTGGATGGCACAGCAGACAGAGGTAAAACGATCGAAGAAGTAGCGACAAAACCAAGATTGGAAGATGTCGCCGAATCTTCAGGAACTTCTGGAGGTGGCATTTAATCATGTCAATGGAGGTTTTTGGCAGGTTTGTTTTTGTAATTATATCCGAGTGATCACTGCCATTTTTTTCCCTATAGGCTCTTGGATTCTATTACCGACAACCTGCTGTCCTTCTCAAAACATTAAATTCTTGACAATTGATTCTCATTGGCACAAATTTTGTTGGCCATTTTTGAAGTGGATGCAATGTAAATGCTTCTTTATTGCAACTGTTAATTCCATCTATTCTGGCGATTTCAATTTTAATTACTTCTGTCGTAAGCAAGCAATAGAAACCAGTACAAACATTTTCTTTTCTGAAAGTTCCAAGTAAAAAATTGTCGAAAACAAGGGATTGGAATTCGAAGGCAATTTTATTAACAAGAGAATGATGTACAATTGGAATTCTGGAGAAAACCATAAACAAAAGAAACACAAGCAAATCCTAAAGAAAATCTTCATTCCAGCGGCAATATCAGCAGAAGCCTGAGTAGCATCTGCAGCAGAAGGGAAGTAGGAGCAGCAGCAAATCGAAAGCAGAAAAGCCAGCAAAAACAGACTATTTGAAAATAAATCCTATTTATTCATTCATAAATTTTTGAGGAATATTTATTGGTTCATATTATTGTCAAGTTTAAGACCAAAATTTTTTCCAGTTGAAACAAAAAAATGTAAAAATAAATCCTATTTATTCATTCATAAATTTTTGAGGAATATTTATCGGTTCATATTATTGTCAAGTTTAAGACCAAAAAAAAATTTCCTTTTAAATTGTGAAAGTTTTTAATATTTGGTAAATTATTATAGTTTGTTATAAATATTTTTCTAATTAGGTAGCTCAAAAATATAATATTCCAAAAGGAAGAAAAAAGACGAAAAAAAAAAATTGTCAGGCTGTGGGTCCAATGAGTCACAAAGAGTCACGCGGGCCAGTTTAACATGGTTCACCACTCCTTCGAACTTGATGGATACATCTCCTTCCCATGTACGCTTTTCTCCCTTCCCTTATGTCTATAAAGTCTGAAAATCAAAATTCAAAACCCAGAAATTAAAATTCTCTCAAACGCACAAACTTTTCTCATTTTTTCCGAGTTACAAAAAGATCCCATTTGTTTTTTTTTAAACAGTCAATGGAAATTGGTGAGAGCTCTTCTGGTTCCAATTCCTCCTCCAAGGAAGTCTGGGCCAAACTTGGTATTTTCCTCTCCTCTTTCTTTCTACAGTTTTTGTGTTCTTTCTTATGTTGTGCACTGTTTTTTTCCCAAGAAAATGCCTCAAGAAACTGTTTTTAGTTAAGTTCAGTGTTGAAACTGACATTTTCTTGGAAGTTAAATTGAAATGAGAGAAACCCAGATGAGGAAATTTAGTAAAGAAATAAAATTTCTTGGATTTGGGTTCTTAATTCATTGTTGCATTGTTTAGAATGCTACCTGTTAATGTAATTGTGCTGGCATGTTTCTGGAGGGATTGTTGCTGTAAGGAATTACTTTTCTCGAATGTGAGTGAACATGATCATATTACATTCAAATTAGAAAGTTGAAGTCTTTTTTAACATAAATCATGAACGATAAACCAGTTCGATTTTACACTTTTGTAGTGAACATTGGCCTTTTTTGTAAATCAAGTATCAAATACTACACAGTTACTATTTCGATTGGGGGGCTATAGAAGAAGTTTGAACTGCTGGTATTGGAGCCTTAGATATGTTCAATTCCATAAATGATAGAATGTCAGTGTGTCTCCAATTTGTAGACAATTCTGGTTGGTAATGTGCTTGCTGAGAGTCATATGCCTTGTTTGCTTGTTGGAAATGCTCATTTGCAACGCAAACTTGTAAAAGCGAAGTGAATAAACTACAGAGTTTGACTGAAAATTTTTTTTTTTGGGATTTTGGATATTCTTCTTGCAGTACCATCTGACTCGAGATATTCTGATGTTGAGGTAAGGTCAGATGAGATGGTAATCCGCTCAGAGATTACATCTTCTTCCCTTGAAAAGCATGAATGGTGCAAAATAACAAGGAATTCAGATCAAAGTTCTGCCACAATGCAAAATAAGAGGTGATTTTGCATTTCCTAGTTAAAACTTATTTTTTATTGTCTAATATCATGAAGAAGTTGATTTCATCTATAGAGATTGATAGAATTAAATAATAACACTCTGGCAATCTAACTATGGACTGAATTACCAGACAATTGATTAAATCATGGGCAAAAAGGTTGTCTTCTTGTGGGAGATGAACTGCTTCACTGATCCAGCATCGGTTTTTAATTGCAGATATTCTTAAGCCAATTATAGAATTACGCTCATTGCCCTTGTTGATCTATTACTAACATTTTGTCTCCAGTACCATACCATTAAGGTGATATGACTTTTGGTCCTAGCAAGTAGCAAATCGTTTTTCTATTATCCAAAAGACAATCAATTTATTGGAGCAACCATGGTGGCAGGCGATTTTGTTTGCTAGTTTTCTGAATGATGAATCATATCACTTATAACTCTTGACAGATACATTCATTTTCATAGTTGATAGGAGATTCTCAAATTCTGTCATTTTGTTTGTTGTTTGTTGTTGCTGATACAGCTCGAATACAATCCTTGTTGATGAGGCCACTGTCCAAAATGAAGATGATATAGTGATAAATTGTGGAAGTGAAATTATTCCGGGCCCTGACAGAGAAGGTCAGCAATTATTTACTTCGTCTTAAGTTATTTTATTGTTTCTTCTTTACAATAATTTACTTGAATAGATACTTCTGCCAACAAAAACTGTTTTTTACGCCTTATATTTTCAATTTATCTGGAGCTAAATTACAGAAAACATAGCAATTTCAATCGCATGTCGTACTTTTTTTGTGTTCTACTTTTGTTTTTTTTTTCAAAAAAAAAATCAGAGATCAGTTTAATACTTCCATATAGTCACATTCTAATGTGATTTGATCTCTGTTTCCTCAAGCAACAACATTATTTTGATTTTTTTTTTTTTTTTGGATAGGATGCATAAATTTTATTTCATATAATTGAGAATTGGACAGGCTTGAGATGTACTTTCTAGTGGGATGTTCAATCATATGGTGCTGAATTTTTGTTGAGAATATGCTTCTGGAATGCAATTGTTTCCCATTTGATTCTGACTATCTCTTATAAAAAGGTTTTTTATTGCTTACGCCTCTAGGATATTTGAGCTACAGATTTAAACTACTGCCTCGAGAGTCTTTCACGCGACGGTTAAAGGTGAATGATTAATCATATCTGGAATTTTTAACTTTCTTCTTGTATGCCATTGTGGACTACGAGTGTGCTGATGTTGTTCTTTGGTTTTTTGTTTTTCCTCTACCAGGTCTGTATAGATGCCGAGCATGCAAAATGCAGCATTTGCTTAAACGTATGGCATGATGTTGTTACTGTTGCTCCTTGTCTTCATAACTTCTGGTTTGTGATTTATTTTATTGCTTCATTTTAGAACAAAATTGTAGTTTCAACCTGTTGATTTGTAACTACTTGTCCTGTGCAACTCAGCAATGGATGCTTTTCAGAATGGTTGAGGAGATCACAGGAAAGACATGCAAGTGTCCTCTGTCCTCAGTGTAGAGCAGTGGTACAGTTTGTTGGTAGAAACCACTTTCTGCATAGTATAGAGGAGGTAATACCTTAAGTTTCTATCAATTCCATGGTGAACATATGATATCTGTATCTCAACACATTTTATGTGCCTGTTTGCATTGAGACACATATTTCCCTTTTGTTTGTAGTTGGTACATTAATTTATTTGTTTTAGGCTGCCTTAGCATCATATTTTTCAATAATTTGAAGTATAGAAAGATTTAGTTACTGATTTTCTCTCACATTTATCAAAATATCTGCTATATGTACTTTTTTGTTAGTTTCGTTGCTTTATGTTATTGCTAATGCTGCAATATTACTTCATTTATAATGTTGCCATTCTACTTATGTCTATAGTTCTGGATGACAGTTATGGTTACCTGATAATATAATTTCATCAACAGAAAGAATGCCTATGGGATGCATTACTGCTTATTGAATGAGTCTTGCAATTTTTAGCCAATTCTTTAAAGGCTTATCCCTTCACGTATTTGTGTGCACTGGATCTCCATTTCATGCCTTTTTCTGATTCATATTTGAGTGTTTAAAATTTCAAGGGCATGCCTTTTCTATTTGATAGCATGCTCACGGTTTATGGATATTACTTTTTAACTGTAATAGTAACTTAAGGTGCTGATTTTTTTTTAGGATGTATTGCAAGCTGATTCTTCACTTAAGCGGTCAGATGAAGAAATAACTCTTTTGGATTCCTATGCATCAATAAAATCAAATCTTGTAAGTAATTTCATCATCTGAAAAGCCAAGATACTTGATACAAGTATATGAAATGTTGATGCCCAGGATGGAATTACAAGATACGATATATGTGATGTGTCACATTTAGGAATGAGAAATGTGACGTTTAGTTGCATGCTTGCTTCCAGATAATCTGTCCTGAAAATGATAAAAAAAAAATTACCAAAGATTACTGATTAGTTGAGATATTGGATGCTTCATGATATTTATTCTTGCTCATTTCAAATAGTTTTTTCTTTCACGTATATGCAATTGATGGAATTCTGTGTCCATTGCAGTTGCTTTTGTTATTGCTTAAGTTATTGGGACATTAGTTGTTTATATCTTTGGTCTGCATATCTTCTACCTATAGAATGGTGCTTTTAGCTATTTAATTTATGCTCTGATGGGTTTAGATCATTACAGTTTTTAACTTCTGATGTATATTAGATCATTCAAACTGGAAAAAAGCTTCCTCGAAGGAGGTCACGCCCAGCTTTGGATAATGAAAACGAAGTTGCAGATTTCCCATGTCCTCAATGCGGTAATATTTTTAATTGCTTTGCCAATCATTTGTTTAGAAATCATTTCATTTTTTTGGAATATGATAGTTTGGCAATACTGAAACCCTTGGAAGGAAAATAGTCCGTTCTATTCTCAAAGAAGAAAGTAGGGGCCATTTTCTAGCGCGCAATTTGTGGGTTTGATCTTTTATAACTTCTATAAACAAAACTGCTGAAGTTTGGAACCTAATGTAGATCAATCTATTATAGATCACTCCTTATGTAGGTGAAATCTGGGTCATGGTTATTTTCATATCATTCTCAACCTCTTTTCCTTTGTTTTCTGGATAAATTTGTCCTGGGTTCCTTCCAAATGCATCTATTTAGCAGGATTTGTTATGAGAATTGAGACTTAGAATCTCCATAGGGTTCTTGAACGTGGGAAGAAACCCTAGGTAAAACAAAAGCTCTGTTTCTTACGGCAGAGCTTGTTACATTCTACTGAGTTGAAACAAACTGACAAGAAGATGGTAGTGAGTGTCGATAGTTATGTTAGAGTTATAATGTTGTGACTGTCATCAGTAGTGTTAGCCACCTTGATATTCACGATTTTGTTCCTGAACATGCACACAAACAGCACTGTCATCAGCTGCTGGATTCTAAATGAAAAAAATTACCTTCCATACTAAAAGAATGGCGCCTTAGAGCATTTTCTACAAGAAAAAGTTGCTTTTCTATTTTTAGTTTTTGATGGACTTTTATGTTGCATATGAGTTCTAGTGCCGCTACTTGTCAAAGAGTAGGAAAATAGTTTCAGTCAGAAGTCCTATTCGTCATTGATTTCTTTTTTCTTCCATTTGACTACCATGTTTTTTACATAATTTTAATGCATGTTTTTATTCTAGAGAGTATCGATCATGTGAAATAAATGCTTCTACATTTTTTACTTTCAATAACTGGCGATGAGAATGTTAGCCTTGAACATGTTTCTAATATGCGATCTTTTCTTTTTAGATCCATTATTTATTTAATTTTTTTGTTTTAACAATCAGGTACTGAGTTCAGTGGCTTCCGCTGCAACCAGAACACAATTCATTTACAGTGCCAAGCCTGTGGAGGGATGATGCCTTCTAGACCTGATATTGGAGTACCGCAGCATTGTATGTGTCATGATTTGCGTCTGGTTCTTAATTATTCTTGGATGAAGAGTTGGTTTTGTGTTTTTCTTGTGTTATTTATTTTTTTAATTCTGGCCTATTTTTCCCATTTTTTATGCTTCAATTTATTAATGATTTATGTTTAAATTCTGAGAAGAAATAATATATTGGATCAGTACTATTTTATCAACAGTGAGCTTGACGAAAGCAGCTATAATACCTCTTTAATTCCTTTCCTCTTGCAGGTTTGGGATGTGATAGAGTATTTTGTGGTTCATATTGGCATGCTCAAGGGGTTTCCAGAAGTCACTCTCACTCTATTTGCAATCGTGAGAATTTTAAACCAGTATGTGCACTTTTGTGCTTGTCTTTTCTAGATTGCAGTCATTTCTAAACAGTTCTTTCTTGCAATAGGATTGCTATCACGTGGACAGCTCTCTCTGTATGCTTCTTTGAGAAGTTTCCTTTTATTTTTGTCTGTTCCTTATTTCTATTAATCACATTTTGGTATGTGCTAAACCCATTCTGTCTAATTTTACTTCACCTGTATGGTGTATTCCTAGCCGCTTAAGTCTATGTCTATCTCAGAATTTCAATTTCTCACACAGAATTCTAGTTTCTCACACATATATCTCACCTTTTAACTTAATGTGCCTGTCTCTAAATTGTTCATTGGTGCACCTACCGTCTACTGCTACAGAGGATAATGCTGTTGACTTAATCTATTACACCAAATATGGAGCTTCTTGCAGAAAATTTTCCCCCATTGTCTGTGTGTATCTTCCCTTTACTATTTGACATTCCTTGCTTCTTCTAGTCACAAATGTTCTTTCTTCTAGATTATTTTGAGCACGTATTTTTTATTTTATCTGATACGATTTGTGTGTGGCCTTAGTTGTTCCATGGGATCCATGATAATTCTCAAAGTATTTTGTGATTTCTCCAAAACCATATGATGTTTTTTCTTCTGGATGCATCAAGTTTGGGAACATATTAGGGTTTGTTTGTTTTTGTTAATATGCCATGATCTTGTGCTTTGCAGATCTCAGAGCGTGCTATCTCTAGGATTCCATTTTTGGCACATGAAAAAAACCGGCATGAACAGGATGTATGAATTTCTCTTTCCTAGAATGTTAATCGGTAGTAACTGCACAAAAGTTGATAAGATTGACTCACTTTTTTTTGTTTTATAGATCACAGAAAGGTGTATCGGACAGATGGGAAAAACATTACAGGATGTTATCTCAGATTGGATTGGGAAGTTGAACAAAAGAGAGATTGGTGTGTTGGTTAATTCTTTTTCTTAAGTCAATGGTTAAAAATTGAGATTCTTAGGTTCCTAATTCAGTTATCCTCTGAGTAAATTGTTATTTTGAGGGGATAGCATATATAAATATCTTTTGGTGTAATGTTAATTTGAAATAATTTTTTTTAAGTATTTTGGAATGTACTTGTCCTCCATGTTCCATGAAACTAGGACAGTGGTGGGAAATGGGTAACGACTTGTTATCTTTGTTTAAGAAAGAAACGGATTGTTTTTCTTGTTTTCTGGCTGAAATGTCACTGGAATTTGAATTTTAGTTCCTTTTATTTCTCATTATTAGGCTCAAATAATACAACAATATTTCCTTTAAAAAGGCTTTTTTTTTTCACTCAGATCCTCTCTGGATGATAACATTTTTTAACTCGTCTTGCAGATCGAACTAGGATGCCACTAAATCATGCTGAGATGATAGCTGTTGGAACCCATGTTTGCAAGTAAGAATTGACCTTTTATTTTCTCATATGGAGGATTTGATGGAGAATAAATTATTTTGTGAAGCAATGTTCCTTCTTTTTTTCTTGGGGGTTGAAATAGACATTGATATTTTTAGAGTGCATGTGATTTCTAACTCTTCCAAGAGCTAGGGAAGTTTTTAGTAACAATTCTATGCTGACATATGGTGGAGTACAGCTAAGGCCACAGTCCGATAGGTAAACAGCTGAAAGTATAAAGATTTATGAGAATCTTTAGTCCTTGTGAAAGTCACAGCTGCTCAGCTACCCTTTGTGGACGTTACTCTGTCAAATTTCAATCTGTCTTGCATTTGATCTGCTATGGTGTTCTCATCCATTGACTATGGATTGGTTATGTTGACCTGAACTTCAAAAATGCCTGTTATACCCAGCCTCTAATTACTTTGTAGTAACAAAATCTCTGCTTTCTTTCAAGAGGTGGAATTGGTTAGTACTAAAATTTATGGCGGTGAGATCATTTGACAGTTTTTGAATTGATATAATCTTTATGAACAATCTGTACATGTGGATTCCTCTTGACACCTGCTGAAAAAATATAAGGTTAATTATTGCGGTTGAGGCCTTTATTGCTGTTCTTTGCTTGTATCATAAATGGGAAATGTTTTGGTTTATTTTTGGATGCAGTGATTGTTATGACAAATTGATCTCCTTTCTGCTATACTGGTTCCGGATTTCAATGCCTAAATATGTAAGTACAATTATTTTTGAGCAGCTTATAAACTTGTCTAAGCTTATAGTCCTACGAATGTTTTTCAATTTATGGGTTAGAAACTATACATGATTTTTCTTTGAAGATATTCTTCAAAATCTTATTGTTTGTCATCCTGTTCTTGCTCCTCCTCCTCATATTGCAAGTTCATCATTGAGCAATCTAAGATTATTATACAAGTATTTTGAGAAACGGAGTCGGTCTAGTGGTTATTAAAGAGAGGTCCTGTGTCATAAAGTAATGTCTTTTCATCTTATGACATGGAATTTGTATCAATGGCATATTGTTCCAACTCAAGGCACTACTATTTGGTTTGGATGGGTAAAAATGCTATCATATAAGCAGTAATTAGTGTGATTCCAGTTTACAACTCCTAATTACATGTGAGCTTGCTGTTGGTTGTTCTTCAGCAGAAAACCTGATCGCATCCATTTCATGATGAAGATTATTGCTCAATAGATACCATATAACTATTTATTACATGTGAATCATCTCGTTATGATCTTGTTTTGGAATTTTCTGCTGTGAAGAAAATTTTCCGTAAAGCACAACTGGGTTTTCTGATGCTCTTCTGTTAACTTTCTGTACAATAGCCTCTTTATTTGCTGTGATAAAAAGGTCTATGCAGTTCAGTTGCATTAGTCAATTCATTGGTTCTGATTAATTATATCATTTTATTTATCTTGTCTTTGACGTTGCTGCTGCATTCGTGTTTGCATCGTCACAGCTCCTTCCGCCAGATGCAGCTAACAGGGAGGATTGCTGGTATGGCTATGCCTGCCGGACACAGCACCACAACGAAGACCATGCGCGGAAACGAAATCATGTTTGTCGTCCTACTAAGGGTAATCATGCATAATGAGCAGCCAGACAGTCTATTGATGAATGCAGCCATGAAAATGCATGGTATTTTTTTGGGGGGGGGGGAGGATATAGTTTCAAAAGCAATATTATTGTGTCATCTAAGAACTTTTGCTTTTGAGATATTCTAGTTTTCCCTTGAAACAAAATTTCAAGCATGGATGGCCCAGTTTAAGATCTATAATCCCTCCATCCATGGTGAAGAAAATATTGAAATTGGAATTGGATAATACCATGGCCAAGGATGCACTGCTTTTTATGTGCAGTTGGTGGGGGTAGTTACAACCATGTGTGGAGTTGTTAATAACTTTGTCTTTTTTATCAACTTTCTTTTGGTGATATAAATTTTTGTTAGTGTTGGATTTAGAACTAACGAATTTCTTAATTTTACTAAAATTTATTTTCTTACTTTTGAGTTAAATTAAAAAAATTGTAAAATTAAGAATAAGTAAATTATAATATTCTTTTGAGTCATTATAAAATTATAACTATCATTCAAAAGTTCAAAAATTTAATCAAAATTTTTTTTATAAAAAAAATAGTAAAAATATTTTATTTTATTCTTAAAATTTGCTTATTAATTCAATAATTAATTTTTAAACAAGAAAGATTAATTAATTTGTTTTCAAAACTAGAGGGACTGATTTATAATTTTTTTAAAAAAATAGTACAAATATTTTATTTTATTCTTAAAATTTGCTTATTAATTAAATAATTAATTTTTAAACAAAAGAAAGATTAATTAAATTTTTTTCCAAAACTAGAGGGGCTAATTTATAATTTAAAAAAATAGTGCAAATATTTTATTTTATTCTTAAAATTTGCTTATTAATTAAATAATTAATTTTTAAACACAAGAAAGATTAATTAATTTGTTTAAAAAACTAGAGGGGCTAATTTATAATTTGCTCTTGGGAACCTATACCAGTTGATGACCTTTGGTAATAAATTAATCCACCTATAAACACGTTCCATTTGTGACATCCAAATAAGTTCTTTTTGAAAGCTAATTAGGATAGTGGATTAATTTGGTAATCTTTCATCAGCTAATTGTTTTATAATAATTTACAAGTCAACCAATTTTGCGAACGTTATTTATCAAGGAATTCAAGAACTGCACAACTTTTTCATAAGCTTGTTTTCTCAGCGAAAAAAAAAAAAAAAAAAAATCTAAGGATAGTCTTACCCTGAGACTTATATGATTAGATGTCTCATATATTTTTTAAAATGATTTGATTTATGAAATTTAGCATAATATTTATGAGATTAATATTCAAAAATTTCTTCTTAGAACATATGGATTTGACCTTATAAATAAGGTAATCATTAAGGTTAATTAGGTTCAGGTACATATTCCTAAATGATTTCTTTCACACTTCCTTAGATTCAAGATCCCACTAGTAATTAAAGTGGTAATGGTCTTTTGTTTCTTTTCAAAAGGTTATAAGTTAAAATTCTAACGATGTTAGGAATTAATCTGAATCTATGCAAGAGGAAGTCAAAGTTAACCATTCATTTTTGTTGTGGTGATCAGATTAATTTTTTTTTTTTTTTACTTTGAGTTTACTCACTTACCCCATAAACTAAGTCATTCTCTCTCTCTCTATATAATGTGATATTTTATCAATAAAATTTGATAAATGAATTCAAAAATTTCATGTAAGGATATCTTTTTTACCCTATAGACAGGGCTAGCTTCTTATAGGAAATATATTTTTTTGTTAGTATTTTATTTTTCTACTTTATGCAGGGTCGGTTATGAGCTAGATATATTTATGGTTTTTTCATTAGATAATAGGTAGTCATTACTCTATTTGAAAAACTTAATCTATTTCATTAGGGGTTTAGGCTGTCTTATCCTCCCAATGTGGGCTAAGCTGGTTTGTCTCCCCTCGTTTTCATTTCTTTTGATTAATAAATTATCAGGCTATCGTTCCTGTTTCAAAAACTTAATCTATTTGAAAAACTTAATCTATTTCATTAGGGGTTTAGGCTTTCTTGTCCTCCTAAATATGGACTAGACTGGTTTCTTTTTGTCCCCATTTCATAATTTATTTTCTTATTCAATATTTTAACAATTATAGTCACAATTAAAGCAGAGAACAAAAATTCTGTTTCCTTGAGAAATTAAAAATGCAAAAAAAAAAAAAAAAAAAAAATCCTTTGCCTCCCATTTGTCATTTTCAGAATACAACATTGCATGGACAATCCATAGCCTCTTACTTCAAATAGAATAAAAAAGTTGAACAATATGACAGACATAGAAGAAAACAAAGGAGTTAGGTAAGGGTAAGGTATGACCTTTTTTACTTCCAAAACCTTCTAGAAAACAAGTCCAAAACCTTAAATTTAATTCGACAAAACCCATCTATTATTATTAAGACAACATATCATGTTACGGGTTAAGTTCTAATAATGTTAGGAACACTGAATCTATGCATGAGGAAGTCAAAGTTAACCCTTCATTTTTGTTACGGTGATCGGATTAATTTTTTATCGACGAATTTACTCACTAAACCCTAAACTCAGGCATTCTTTATATATATATATATATATATATATATATATATATATATATGAAATTTGATAAATCAATTCAAAAATTTCATCTAAGAATATCTTTTTTACCCCATATACAGGACCATCATTAAGATTTTATTTAGTTAGGTTGAAGTATATTTTCAGTCATGTTAATGCATCCGGAAATGATTTCTTTCACATTTCCTTATGTTCAAGATTCTATTAATAACCAATAGATTTCTAATTTAAGTAACGGTATTTTTTTTGTTTTTTTTTAAAAGGTTACGAGTTTAATTTCTATTATCGTCAATAACAGTAAACTTATTGAAGAAGGGGTCATAATTAAACCTTCATCCTAGTTGTGATTATTGTTGTGATGGTCTGCTTAATTTTTTTCTGCTAGTTTACCTACATAATACAAAAACTAAGCTAGTTTTTTTTTTTTTTTTTTTGTGGACAATTGAATACCAACCACTTAAACAAAGCTAGGTATAAAGCGTAGTTATATAAGCAAAAGAACATAGATAAACACTTCAATAATGGATTAAAGAGCTTATAGTCCGATAGTAATGGTTTTTTGTAACAAGAAGTCACAAATTCAAATACTAATAAATTAATTTTGATAAGAGTTTTGGGTGTACAAGTTTAAAAAAAAAAAAAAAAACCCTCCATAATAGATTGTTTGAAATTCACTTGTCCCTCTTTTATGACTTTCAATTTCTTGAACACTTTTCTTATGAAATTGGTCTCATGTTTGAATCACCTAAATTTTCTTTGTCCCCATTTCATAATTTGTTTTGTTATTCAATATTTTAATAAATACGGTCACAATTAAAATAGAGAACAAAAATTCTGTTTCCTTGAGAAATTAAAAATGCAAAAAAAAATAAAAATCCTTTGCCTCTCATTTGTCATTTTCAGAATACAACATTGCATGGACATCCATAGTCTCTAACTTCAAATAGAATTAAAAACGTTGAACAATATGATAAATATAGAAGAAAACAAAAGTGTTAGGTAAGGGCAATGTAAGATCGTTTACTTCCAGACCTTCTATGAAACAAATCCTAAATCTTAAATTTAATACGATAAAACTCATTAATATTCTATTCGCATTACTAATTTAATTATTTAATTTGAATTTATCATAACATGTGATAAGTTGTTATTGATTAAAACTTACCTCGTGTATTCATGAGACATGTTAGTATTCAAAACAATAACAATATAAAAATAAAATTCTTAAATTAAATAAAAAAAATTTAAAATCTTAATAAAAAAGAATTGGAATAATTGAAAGTGTCCATATATGCAAAACAAAGGAGTTTGGTAAGGGTAAGGTATGATCTTTTACTCCCAAACCTTCTAGAAAACAATCCAAACCCTTAAATTTAATTTGATATTATTATTAAGACAGCATATCATGTTGTAATAAACTTATTAATAGAATATAAGAAACTGAGTTAACAGATAAAACAGACATTAAGAAGGAACAGGAAGCAGCAGAACCAGGAATTTATGAGAAGAGACAGAGGGTAGTTGCCTATCTGACATAGCCCCTCTACCTACCAAAAACTCCTTTCATGCTCTTTCCCAACCTTACACACATGATATGATATGCCCAGGAGACCCACCCCTATAAAAATAGGTATTTTTTTTATTTTTAATAAAATTATATCAATTAAATTTAATAATATTTTTGCAGATCTTAACCTAACTCTGGGGTAGTTAATTTACCTTTTATTTTCTTGGGGAGAAAAATAGAAAGGTTCTGTTCTGTTCATTTGGGGTTGTTGGCATTAAAAGAGGGTCTCTTTATCATTAAAATAACCACAAGCTTATCCTCTAACTGAGACCCTACAAATTTCAAACAGGTTGAGAGGAATTAATCTTGTGTTCATTTATGTTGATGAATGAGTGATTCATACAAGAATTTACGAATTTAAATTTTAATAAATTAATTTTATTAGAAGTTTTGAACGTATAAATTAAAAAAATATATGAATGGTTCATATTCACATTTTACATTTGTTGGGGCTGCTAAATTGTAAAATAATCTCTTAAACTTGAGGTGAAAAATAAATACTTTCTTGAACTAAAACATTCTTGAGTTTTACCTTCTAAATAATATGATTCTTTAAATTTGTTTATTTTTGGGATTTTATGGAGAAATTAACAGAAAACTCTTCTATTAGTAAACATATTTTTTCTAAATTGGTAGAAAAACAATAGAAATTGGAAGGATTTTTATAGGTTCTTATGTTAATTTTTCAAAAAAAAAAAAAAAATCCTACTCAGAAAGAGTAAATTCAAAAAAATTATATTGTTTAAAAAATAAAATCACATATTTTTTTAGTTTAGATAAATATTTGTTATTTCATTTAAATTCAGAAGGATATTTTACCATTTAGTCATGTATGTTGGACAGTAAAAAATATTCATGTAATTATGAGATAGTGATCGTACCCTCCCTTTTGTTTTGTCTTTTTTCTAGATGTGGGGATGTCGAGATTCAACTTTGAATTCATGTCCTCTCCATCCAAAAATGGTTGATTATTTCCAAATATTAATTATTATTTAATTTCTTACATTTTTAATAAAATTTACATGGTATATAATAATAATAATAATAATAATAATGATAAAGCTATTTAAAAGTCCTCTAATTTAGTTGAATTTTAGTCCATTTATATGTTTGTAAAAAACAAAAAAACCCTTGTCAAATGTACTAGAACGAGAATAACAATAAAGTTTCAATATTTCAATGCAACATAAAACATTAATCACGATTATATTAATTTAGTAAACATGACTCCATATTAAACAAACCTAAATTAAGTAAATTACCCCTAAATTAATAAGAAAAATTCTGATTAAATTATCTGAGAAATTAAGTTCCTACTAAAACTTGAAAAAATCAAGAGCAAAAATCAAAGCCAAAATTCAGTATGAAATATTTGTCTAAAGCTTTTGGAATAATTTTACAACTTCTGGGGCTACACAATATCAACTAGCTTTATCATACTAAACTCTCTGATCAGCCTCAAGCATCCAAAGGTCTGTAAAATCTATAAAGATTATCAGCTGTTACTGTTTTTCCCATGGCATTACAACTACTACATGCTTGACTGTTCTTGAACCCTAGATTGTAACACAAACATTCTGCTTCATGGACAACAACAGGAGCACTAGAACTAGGAGTAGTAGATGTCCCAAACAGTTGATATGTGACTACTTGTTCTTGTTTTGCTTGCTTTGAACCATTAAGATTGTTGATGGAAGAAACTTGAGACTGACTTGGAATTGGAAGGCCGATGGAGAGCTCAAGGTTGAGTTTATGATCTGGATACAATTCTACTTCTGTTGTCACTCCACTGCTACTATTGGAATCTTCAGCCGAGTCACTGCTTCCACCTACCTTGACGATATTGGAATTGTTTTCCTTCTTCATCATTTCGCTCATCATAAACTCTGGCTGCACTTGCACAAATGAATAGTTTTGTTCTTCTAGTTGAAAATTTCCACTCCTCTTGGTGCCCATGTTGCTATTTTTGTTGGTGCTGTTAGTGGTGGTGGTGGTGGTAGAGGAGGAGGTGGTGGTGGTGGAGTTGAGTGGACGGTGAGTTTGAGGATCAATTCCACGGCTAAAGAGCTTCCTTTTGATATGAGTATTCCAATAATTCTTTATCTCATTGTCAGTTCTTCCTGGTAGCCTAGCAGCAATGAGAGACCACCTGAAAGATTTTCAAGAAATCAAAAAAAGTTAAGACTAAAAATCATCATAACCCTTTTGAGATTTTGTTCTTGTGAAAAGAGATATGGCTTTAAAAGTTCATCAAAAGTTGCATATTGGAACCAAATACCACTGCCCTTTTGCTAAATACATATAGGTAAGGAGTGCATAAATCAAATCAAAGGCAAAAGCACTTACTTGTTTCCAAGTAAGCTGTGAAGGTTGATGATGAGTTCGTCTTCTTCTTCACTGAAGTTTCCTCTCTTGAGATCAGGCCTTAGGTAGTTTATCCACCTTAGTCTACAACTCTTTCCACATCTAAGCAAACCTATTTAAAAAAAAGAAAAAAAACAAAATAAAAGTTATGAAGGGTAATCTTCTTCTCTTCTTCTTCTTCTTCTTCTGCTTCTTCTTCATGGCACAAATTAAGAGTGGGAAGAAAAGAAAAAAAAAGGAAAGAAAAACCTTACCAGCTGACTTAGGGAGAGACCTCCAACAACCTTCACCATGAGCTTTGATATAATTAATGAGACGTTCATCTTCTTCTTTAGTCCATGCACCTTTGTTGGTGTGTTCTTTCTCACAACAAGGAGATCTGCCCATGATTTTTTTTTTGGGAGTCCAAATCAAGAGAGAAGAGAAGTGATTAAGAGACAAAAAAGAGGATGTCTTTGGGCAAGAAATGTTGACGAAGTGGAAGAAAACTGCTGGAAGAAAAACGCAAGAGAAGGGAATATAAATGGGAGGTGGTGAGGAGAGGGAGAGTAGAGGAGCAGTGCAATTATTTAATGTTTTTTTGTTTTCAAGTGTATATTGGCATGGTATTTGACTGAGTTGGTGAGAAAGATGAGTGGTTACAATTAAGTTAGTGCTGGATTTGGTAGGTAGCTCTACTTTTTTCCATTCAGATGGGTTATTTTGCTCTTCCATTTCTTGCATTTTTTTTTACCCCATTTCTCTTCGAGGATGCGAGACCCCCCCAATCTTAGAGTATATGATAGACTAGCCCTTCTAGATTTAAAAAATGAATTAATTACCCCCAAAAAAATTGACAAAAATAAAAAAAATTCTAATCGTTTAAATAAGTAATTTCGAATTCGAATCCTTCTATCTGCAAAAAACTCATTAAATAGTTATACCCATCTTGTACGTTCGATCAAATAGTGAGGGATTAGACTAAGATTTTGAGAATGAGATACCTTGGGAATTAAAAAAAAAATTAATTAATATTTAGTCCTTCTTATTTGAAAATCTAATTATTTAGTCATTTTATTAATTTTATTTTATTTCTAATTTTTAAAAATAAATAGATATTATAAAAAGATTAATGAGAGAAATTTTTTTAATTAAAGTAATGTTAAATTGAACACGATCATCACCGATCAAATGATCGAATAATTATTTTTTTAAAAAAATTATTTATTTATTTTTGAAAACTAAAGGGGTTAGTTTGTAATTACTCCCTCAACTTATACAGCAGAGGAATGGTGGTTATGAGGACTTGCATCAGGCATAAATGCATGACCAATACTCTTTTTTTTTTTTTAATATTATAATTTATTTAGTAGCATTGGAAATTAGAATTAGATATGACAGCCTATATTACATGATTTGGATTTTGGAGTAACCTTATTTATTATACATTTTTGTTTTGTTATTCTCTCCCTCTTTTCCCTTTTTTCATGTGGGTCTCAAAATATATCATGCTTGTTAAATCCATTTTATCTTACCAATAAAACATGTTACTCATGAGCTTGAATAAAATTTCTGATTTTTTTTCCTTCTCTTCCAATATATGAGAAATTTATTTTCAAATCCATGTTATGTATAGAGTTCAAAACTCATCAATCTCCCAATTAATTAACCCTTCCTTTACCTCCCCTCCCAAGACAAAAAAAAGGAAAAAAAACAGAAAAAGGAAGGCTTAAAAAAGGAATTTGATAACACCAACCTAACAAACCATGGCCTGCATTTACCCCTTTTTATTAGGCTATGACATTTTGCCGTGACATTCTTACAAATGGGCCCGATGATGGGCCAAAAAACTTGTAGTTCAGTAGTAATGATTTTTTATAATAAGAGATTACGGATTCAAATCTTAATAGACTAACTTTATTAAATAGCTTAGATATATGAATAGTTAAAAAAAAATGAAATTTTGTATCATACCGTCATATAGGGCAAAAGTGCAAACTTTAGGGCTAAGAAGGTACAAAAAACAAAGTATAGAAGATATGGAGGACCTAACATAGCAAATTTATTTCAAAATAAAAAAGGGTTACACCAAACATTTATTTTGGACACTTCCAACTCACTCTCACTCTTATCTTCTGATTCTCTTCTTTCAACTTTTGTATCATATTGTCATCTTCCTTTCCCACTCTTTGCTTTTCACTTAAAAAATTTTGTTTTATATGTTTCTTTGTTATTTTATGCAAAAAAGGGTTCTAGAAGCTAGCCACAAACACAAACTTACTCCACTTACTCTTGTCAATTTTAGGACCTAAGAAGATACAAGTAACTAACATCCCCTACCTTCCATGATTGAGATGATTAACCACAAATATGAAATCATTTTGAAGTATGAGTTTTTTTGGTCCTCTAGTTTCACTCACTTTAACAAAATTGTGCCCTTGATTACTATTTATGCTTTGCTAGGAACAATAAAAAGCATCATCTTGAAGTAATTTTACATTATAGATCCGGGCTTGACAAAGCTACATTTGTACTGATTAATAAATTGGTGTAGTAAATTTAGATTTGAATTTGAATTTTAACGATAACAATTTATGCAGTAGGGAAGATGGAATCTCGATATTGTTTTGTTTTGTTTTTTTTTTTTTGTACTATTTTGATTTAAAGAATACATTACTAGGAGTGAATACTGTTTGATTTAAATTAAAAAATCGAACCGAATTTAATTTCAAAATTTTTTGTTCGATTTCTAATGAAAAAGAAATAGCATCAGTGTATATATATATAATTTAACATTAAGAAATCATAAAATTATCCTATTTGTTCAACCTTTTATTTATTGCTAAATGTATTTTATTAATCATTAATGGGTTATATTATTTGACTTCGATGTTTGATGCTATCTTGCAATTTATTAAAACTTTGGAATGATAATATTTCTTACTTTTTACCAAAATAAAATGATGAATACATAAAAGATCTAATTCACAATAAATGTTCAATGAACCAAAAGTCATGACATCATTCTTTGTTAAAAAAAAAAAAAACACAACTCAATTTCTCTTGAAAAACTAAATAAAAACCTAAAATTTTCAATTTCAAAAACTAATTAATTAATAATTCGATTACTTCGAGTTGGATTTGCTTTTGATTTTTGTGGGTTTGATTAATGGAAAACCGAACAAAACAATCGAATACTCACTCCGACACATGACATAAAAACTTGTTTCTTTTATTAAATAAGAAAGGCATGGAATGGTTGCCAATGGACTTATACATTCAGCTTGCAGTTATTTTTCAAACTTGACTAGCTATCAATGTCATTTTCACAATCCAACCAACCTCCCTAGCAATATACACATCATTCATTTTTTGTGTTTTTTTCCAGAAACTCTCGAGCATGTCACTTAGCCGGCCATGTGAATTTTTATGGGGCTAGGGCTAGGTGGTTACACAGAACTTCCTACCTTGAATAAAATTCTAGCTTCTAGAAAGAATTGAAAGAGACACTAAATAAAATAATTGCCAAAGAAAAGGGAAGAAACTTGTATGTAAAAAAAAGAATCTTAGAGGTTGGTGACCCACCTCAATGCCCTCCTCCATAGTTTTCTTGCCCTCTGCCATCCTCAAACGATATATATAAGAGAGCAAGTGGGCCTTTCTTTTGTATGCACCTCTCATGCATGCTAATGCCATTCTCTCATTTTCTTTGCTTTCTTTTGTATTCTTAGCTAAGATTCTTTTGACTACACAAACAATATCAATCTTTGCTAATTAACTATATTTTTGTTATCAACATAGGAAGATATCAATTAGGGGTCCACGGCATTTCAGATTAGGCATACCAAGAAAAGAGAAAGGTCATGTTCTAGCATATATGTTATTGCTTAGTGCTTGACATAACAAGACCAATATTTTTTTTTTTCTTAAGATGGACCCTAAATCCTAAATTCCTCACCTCCAATATGTACTTATCTTTAGATTAGCCTAGGTAGAAAGCATGTTTATTCTTCTGCATCAAATTTCAACATTTTGATGCTAACATGTATTAAAGAGTAATATAAAAACATTTTTGAAATTTTATTCAACAGTTTAAATTTATGGGTTAAAATGGTTATTTGATATGATATCGGGGTTTTCATGACTAAACCGTCACGAATTTGAAATTAACTACCTTATTTTTTGTCCTCATCGAATAATTAAACACAAGACAATGGTGAATTTGTGTAAATTTCAAGCCAAAATGATTTTAACTTGAAATAGTATATTAAAAAATAATATAAAATTATTCTTAAAGCTTTATTTAATCGGTTAAGTTTTTTATTTGAAATGATCATCCGACAATATATAAGCAAAAGTTGTTTATAAGAAATTTTTTTGTCATGAAATATGTGTTAAGCAAGAAAGCATGTTTATTTTCTAATTCATGCCTCAATTTTTTTTTTCCCATCGAATTTCAACATTATGATGCTAACATGTTAGTCAAAGTTGCTTATACGAAATGTGTGGAGATAAGTTTTGTAGAATATTTTTAATGAAAATATGTGTTAAGATTCGGTATGGTTCCAAAATTTTCGATAATTTTTTGTTTTGTTAAGCTGATTAATCATTGGTATATGCTGATTAAATTGAGATACTAGTAGATTCAAGGAAAATTTTGCAAAATAAAACGAGGAGTCAAAAGTTTATCGAAGACTTGACTAGTCCTGCATGTCCAGCTCCCTTCTGATCACAAACACTTAATACAATCCATTTGATACACATGAAAAATAAAAATTTCCTTTTATAACATTCTTAATGCTGTCATGGATAGTCTATTTTTGACCGGATTAGAAAAATATACTTATTTAAATAGAAATAAAAAATTCAATTAATTTTTTTGTAAAATCAATAACTCTCGTTCGTTACACCTGAGAAATAAAATTTTATTTCACAAATTTCTCAATATCATCATGTACAGCATATTTTTAATCAAGTTAGAGAAATAAACTTAATTATTTGAATAGAAATAAAAAATCCAATCAAATTTTTTATACAGTGAATAGCTTTCATTTGTTACACATGAGAAATGAGTTTTTCTTTAATAACTTTCTTAATGTCAGTCTTAAATAGCCTATCTTTTATCAGATTAGGAAAAAAAAAACCTAATCATTTGGATGGAAATAAAAAAATCTAATCAAATTTTTAGTATGTTCTTAAATGGTTGTTGGTGTAGGAGAATTACACATGCTAAGCCCAATGCAATAAAGTCAGATTTGGGCCTCATTCTCAAAGAATGGACTCATCAGATTTGAGCTTTATGGAAATTCTAAGCCTAGGTGGGCCTAATATTTGTTTATCTTGTCCAAGATAAACAGATCTAGTGTGTTAGGATTTGAATTTATGACCTAACACTATCACTAGATTATAAGATTTTTTATATCGAATTAGTTAAGGATAAGCACTATTCAATCTATCATGTCTGAATTTTTGATGGATAAGAGATCATTTAGACTCTGGCCATAACATTTTCGTATGATTTTTCTTTGTTACCTCAATTCAAGCTATTGACATTCTTTGAACATGAAAAAAAAATTATGAAAAAGTGGTATTTCAGTTTAGTTCAAGAGAAAATTCAAAAGAAAAGATAAAAAAAAAAAATTTAACCGAAAACCAAAAAATCGAATAAAAAAATCAAAACCAAACTGAAAAACCGAATGATCATCCAAATCTTGGTCACTATAGAATGGTTTTCATGTTTCTTTGATAATTGCAAAGTTGATTAAAGTCATATTTAGGGACTAGTCATTATCTTTACAACAAACCTTTTGCAAGTCCAGATGACAAAGTCAATTGCCTCACAGGAAGAAAAGGAAGGAAGGAGACGTGGCAACTCTAAACGGCATGTCTTGCTTCATTAGTTTATAAAAAATATGTTTGCTAGCTCTTATGATGTTCCTCTGCTCCTGCACAAGTTTGTTTGTTTTATATATATATATATATATATATATATATATATATATGCACTTAGAATCACTACAATATACTTTACTTTTACTTTTAATCCTATATTTTGATACCAAAATACAAAACAGTCCCTAGACCGATTAAAATTCTATTTAGTAGATAGCGCAACTGAAAATTTACTTTAGAAGGATAAATTTAGTCCTTTTAGTTTATGGAAAGATAAAAATGTTTTCTTCATTTCAATATTTTTGTAATTAGGCTCCTGATTTTGATTTTTTTCTTCATTTATCAAAATTAAATTATCTTTCTATGTCCATTCTTTTCATACCAAAAAAAAAAAAAAAACATTTTCAAATATTTTTAACGAAAAATGCATACGAATGCTTCATTCGACAAATTAACAAAAAATAAATAATTCTATTAAACTAATTAATAAAAATACAAGAGAAATATTTTTTTGTACCTTTTTGTAATTGTATAACTAATAGTTGTGATCAAGTGTATATTATTGAAGAGAGAAAAATAATCACAAAAAAGTCGTAACAAGGATATAATATCAACTAGCAGTGTCATGTAATCCCATATTACCAATTAAAGAATAGACTAGATTGTTTTTTAAAAAAAAAAAAAATTAAAGTTTAAAAAATCTCAAATATGAAATTAGAAGTTCAATGACTAATTTTCAAATAGACTAAAATTCAAATTTTATTACCCTCTGCAACGAATCAAGAATCACCTATCTATCTATGGCACCTTCTTATCTCTCTTATGAATTAAATATTATTAATTACTTCTTAATTACCATAAATTTTTTTATCGGTATAGTATATTCCAATTTTGTTCCTGGCTAATGCAACCTCTTTAGCTAATATAATAGATTTGATTCACATGTCCCAAATTCATATAATAATTTCTCGAATAAGAGAGGACGCCATTAGGATTTGGGAATGATTGTTCAATTTAAAGAGGAGATTTTTCATCTAGGGAGCTAGCTTAACTGCCCAGTTTATTTTTTTGGGTCCTTTTCTTCTGGTTTGGATGAGATGGTTTTGTGTCTTTATAACCTTGAATAAACGTATGACTACAACATTAAATTCTTCGTAATGTTGTCTTCTCTATCTTTGGAAAAACCCCAAAGACACTGGAAGCGCATTTGGTCACGATTCTCTGGGGCACGAACGGAATTAATTCATGATCCCAAGTTTATACGATCCAGCCATGACTCAGCAGGGGCCATACTTAAATCTTGATCTGTTGCCTTTGGATTCTTAGCTGGAGGCCACATTTTCTCGTCAAGAATCCATGAGAATGTCAAAATTAAGTGACAAAAATTGTTCTCGATCGTCAAGAAGATAGAGCTTCTCATTAAAAGTAACTTCCAAAAACTGATGGCAAAACCACATTAACATCAATCTCAGCACCATCACCAGCTGCTAAAGCTGGCTAGTTGCTCAAACTTAAGAGCAAGCTAAGATGATGAGGACATGAATATGCGTATCTAACTAATTAAACTAGCAAACAAACTTATTTGAATTCCCCAAACAAAGGATATTGAGTGCTTATTTTACGCCAAAATGCTTAGCTACCTCTCATATGACTAGAAAGACTGGCCATATATAGCAATGGTTGCTGCATTTTCTTTGCTTAACTTAACAAAGCTTGGTGCAAAAGCAGCGGCGACGGAATCCTTTGCATCTTCCACCGGAGAAAGCTTCATTCCTGCACACCATAGCACAGTTATGGTCCCTTGCACATGGGCCTTTAAAATAACGGCTCTGTGACAAACAAACCCTAGCCTCAGTTGGTGCCACCATCTCTTCTGCATGCAAAAAACACACACAATCACAACTGAATTTAACTACAAATTCAAGCTAGTAATTGTTAAAGAAAAGAAAATAAGTGATATTGGTGCAATTGTTACATAAAAGTAAATAAATATTTTTTGTTTACGAGAAGCCAAGACAATGAGCAGCAAGAAGAAAAGGCCAAAGGATCTCTTGATCTCCATGTCTTTATCAGAACCTTAGCTAGCTAGCTAGCTTGATCTTTCACTGCAAATTGAACTCCTAATTTATATTCTGGTATGGGTTTTACGCTATATATATATATATATATATATATATATATATGTGGATGACTGTGATCTAGAATATGTTAGCCACATGATGGACTGTAATTTCCATGCTGTAAGGGCAGACAGATACATAGAAAGTGTTAAAAGTAAGAACATATTCACATGCACTAAAGTCTAAAGCTAGCAGAGATTCCCATGCTCCTCCACCTCATGTCCTACTCATGGGTTTGTTTTGGTCTGGCTTGGAGGATCTCTGCTTTGCTATAATACATGGAAAAAACTATAGAGCTCTCGATCTATTTCACTATTGGATCCGATAAAAATTAATTTATAAACAAATAAACCTTATAAAAATACTTAAAACTGATTGATGATCTGATAAGTGTTTGGTGAAATTAAATTTATAATATCAATTTCAATTTAATTTATAATATTTTAATTTTAATAAAAAATTAACATTTATAATAAGTTGTAAGTTGTTTGTTTTACTTATTAGTTACTATCGAGAATATCAAAATGTTTAAAATTAAATAAAAAAAAGTTTTATGATGGATTGGCAACAAAAATGAAGAAAAAACAATCAATTTCTTTCAAAAAAAACAACGACGAAAAGAAAAACTATCTTTAGTTAATGATGGATTAACGATCGAATTGCAGCCAACATTAATATTAGATCATTGTGGTAGTTTTTTAGTCGTTATTTAGTGAAAAATTAAAGACACATTTGCGATGAAATTGTGATGTATTATATGATGGAAAGACGATGATTTCGATGTAAACTTAGTGACGAAATAAAACAAATTAGTGGATGAGTTTTCATCGCTAATTTAGCGATATAAACTATTCATTTCATAGTAAATGTTAACGATAGGTGTTTTTCAGGATGGATTTTTTTCGATTGCAAACCCATTGCTAAATTAATTTAGTAATAGATTTTGCTGAAATAGCCTCGCTATTGTTACACTGTTTTCTTTTAGTGGTAGTAGACAATGATATGTAATGTAGAGAAATCAATTCTATTTACGGACTCAAGAGTTTGTTTTCTTCTTCCACGTACCAGTACCAATACAATGTGGGATAAATTATAAATTAGTCCCTATTATTTTAAAAAAAGAATTTACTAGTCCTATTCCTTTTAAAGTTAATTATTTGGTCTCTCACATTTTAATTTTGTTAATAATTTAATCATTTCATCAGTTTTTTGTTAAATTATAAATTTTGATTCTCATATTATCATTCTTTTGATTTTTGGTTGAGAAGAAAGAAAAAAAGTGGATGAAAAAGAGACATAAAGCATAAAAAAGAAGAAGATAATTTAGAGGTAAAATCACTAATTTAACAAAAAAAAAACTGATGAAAAACTAAATTATTAACAGAATTAAAACATAAAAAACTAAATGATTAATTTTTTAAATAAAAAAAGACTAATTAATTTGTTTCTCAAATGGATTAATTTATAATTTACTCTTATGCTGTGACAATACAAAGTAATTAAGTACAAAAACCTCTTAAAAAGGAAAAAAAAAAAAAGACAAAACAAAACAAAAATGGGGATATGGAGTCATGCAATTACTTTTATTCAGTTAAAAAAGTAGGAAACATACAATTTCTGTAATTACAAGTACTTGTCATCGTGCAATTTTAGTTATGTAATATGGAGTGAATTGGAGAATGATTTCTCTAATTTGGTCCTTAAAATTTTTAATTTTTTCATATTTTCCCCCACCCCCAACATGCTTTATGTCTAACCTCTCTTTAATTTGATCTATTTTTAAGTTTTTCCTCCTAATTTTATGTATCACATCGACTAAAAAAAATTATCCCCTTCGAGTGAGATCTTGAATTAGTTTTTGAATAAATTTAAATTTTTTGTCCTGATATTCAAGGATTTCTCAATTTCTTCTCTATTGATTATCCTTTAAAAAATTTCCGTTCTTTTTATTATTAAATAAATAATATTGACATAATATATACTGATAGTTGGATTATATCTATTCATAGAACGGGGTAAATAATATAGAGATATATTGGATTACCCTCTACCGATCTTTCAATCGGAGAGTATAAAAAAAGAAAAAAGAAAAAAGAAGTAATGATGGATTCACTCTCTTTTTTGTTTCACTCTCTTAATTACTCAAAAGTGCATTCATAACCCTGGAATTTGTACCAAATAAAAACATGATTTTAGAAAGAAAATTATTGCATTCAATAACCATTCTTCATGATTCATTAATATGTTTCTCCCAAAAATGGAAGTAACAATCTTTATTCAATTACATATCAAACCCCAAATTAAACAGAGTACTAAACTTGCTTTATTATTATTGATGCTGCTTGCAAGATCACAAGCTCTCTTATAAGGAGGCAAGATTTAACGATGATAAGAGCAAAGGCAGCGGCCACGGAGTCCTGAGCATCTTCCACCATAGCAACCTTCATTTCTGCACACACTAGGACAGCCGGAGTCCAGAGAACATGCACCCCAATATTTTTGCTGTCCCTATTCATATATATATATATATAGAAGTCTCGTGCGTGCTCTTTGAGCTGCTGGCTTAGCTAGAAGATAGTGCACTGTAGGCGAGGAGGACAACTACTGGTGAAATGACAAGAGCAAGCTTGCCTGGAATCTATACACGTAATGAAGTACCAGCCAAAATATATTATTTCGTTAACGAATCTATTCAGCGTTATATCATTTTTTTTAACTCACGTCTTCAGTTGAAACTCCTTTTAAACTTAAAACTTGTAAAATCTAATTAAAAAGAGAATTATTTAATGAGAAGAGAAAGTAAAATTCGAATTTTTAACTGTTTAACTAGCAAAATTATGATATTATGTTACAATACCGTCGTAATCTTGAAATTTAAGTAGCTAAGTAAAACTATATGATTGACTTTTCTAACACCAGATAACTAGATGTAATTGGATTTATGTGCTTGACACAATGGAACAATGTTCTTATTGTATGCGGTGAATTTTTGGCATTAGGCAAGTTTTGGTGGCATAAATTCCTATTGCCATGACCTCAAGCTGTTGAGCTGGGTAGAAACTCTCTTGCCTGCGCCTTAAAAGATTCAACAATGCGTGTACGCTTTTCAATTAATTTGTTCTTCGTCCAATTTAGCCAGTCAAGTAGATTGAATAAGCAACTATATTAAGGTAAACTTGAAGCTTGAGTTTGCCCATGTCATAATCCATCTTTACCTCCAATAAATTTTTATTTTTATACAAAATTCGGAAAATTCTAAAAAACTGCATGTTGCATAGTTTCTTGATTTTTCTATGATTTTTAGGTATTTTTATAAATTTTTATGATTTTAATTTCTTAAGATTATCCTTTAAGGAAAAGAGAATAAAATTGAAAAGATAATTCAGGATCCAATTGAAAAAGATGTGAGAGGCGAGGACCAAATAACATCCAATTAGGCATACAATTGGAAGAAAATGAAAATCAAGGGCCTTTATTGAAAATGAATTAGGATGGAATTAAAATAAATTAAAAGAAAAGGGACTAAAAATTTTCAACGAGAGGCCTAATTGAAGAACAATTTGAACACGGAGGGATGAAATTTGAAGCAAGAATGGATGACAGGGAGGAACTTAAATGTTCGTCCCAAACAACGCATTGTTCGTTGTCTCATTTCTTCCTTCTGTTAGCTCTACTAGCCAGGTTCTTCCTCGCAAAAGAGAATACTTGCAGCATATGAAAAATGGAAAACACAAGAAAGAAACAAAGAGAGGGGCAGGCATTTTGTCTCTTACCTTGACCCGTTGCCCCCGTCACCCCGAACCCTTACCTTACCATTGATTCCCATTTATTGTCAATTGTGACCACGAAAGCAGTTGACAGCCACCATGCATGACCAAGACAAAAAGAGGAGCGGATTGGGATAGAGAAAAAGGTGGGCTAGTGTGAGACAGATGTCGTTACCCGATATTCGATATTCGATGAGAATTTCGAAAAAATTTAAAATTTTATTATTTGAATTATTTATAATTTATTCTGAAAATGTGAATTATTATTGATTTTGAAATCGTCACTGTTATTATTGATTTTGGAATCACCATCTAAAATTGAAGAAACTAAAAACCTAAAAAAGCACTAATGAAGAGATTTTAAGTCAAGGAGTTAGCTACGTTTTTGAAAGATATCGATCATCCAAAAACGTATTTTTTCTAAAAAAAGTATTTCATCTAGTTTAGTCCAAAAATTTATCTCCTAAAAGTTTTTATTTTTGTCAAAATATTTCTTAATCAATTTAACTTTTTATTTATTTATGTTTTTATGTCAAAATAAGTTTTTAATTTTTGTTCACATCATCGTATTGAATCAAAATTGGATTCCTTCATCGGGAGACACATCAATTCAAATATCGGATCAACTTTAAGTCTCGATACAACCAATATGTCGAAGAACGCTCTAATTACTAAAGTGATTTTTGGCTAACAACGAGTTCCTATTAGATGGGGGATTTTGATAAATTTTTTTTTAGGATTTTTTTTTTTTATTTTTAATTTTTTAGTTTTGTTTTTTTAATTTTTCTAATACTCATTTCTTTTTTTATCATTTTTGTTAATACTATTTTTTATATTTTTTTTTCAATGGAGAATTATCATCGGTTCCTAAAAATTAGGAGACTCAACAATTCGTCTACCAATTAATTATTTAACCTAATTATTGAAATAAATTCTAAAGTTAACATTAATTAAATAAAATCAAGGAAATAATCTAAATTAAAAATAAAGTAATAAATAAACATGCATAAAATAAATTCAGGGTCAATCTAACCAAAACTTAAAATTAGGGCATTGGGCTTTTTGGGATCAATGGGCCTCGGCTTATTGGGCCAAGCCCACTGGATTGGGCCTAGCCTCCTCTCTTCTTCTCCCCTCCTCCTTGTTTTTCTTTTTTCGGACCTTAGCCCAACCCAAGTTTCCTTCTTTTTTTTTTTTTTTTGGGGGGATAGTAAAATTACTTTTCTTGATCTAGTAAACTATTCAAGACAAAGTGTTATTTCGATCTTGGATTTATTTATTTATGTTTGTGATTTTGTTACAATCTGATTGAGATTTATCACTCCTTTCGTCGTAGAATGCCATGATACATATGCTGAAAAAGAAGGCGAGAGGGAGGGACCTGATTATGTTGATCATCTATCTAGAGTCTAGATATGCATCAAATTGGTGTCATTGTCAATATCCAGTCTTTGGTATGAACGACGAAGCACAAACTTCTGTCTCACTAGAGGAACATTGAACAACTGGAAAACGATAGGCGATAGCTAGCTAAGTCAACTGATTTTTCCGAAACCTCAGTTGGTAAATAGATAAGATTTGCTCAGCCAGCAGTTGGCGTGGCTAGCCATCAACTATCCTGTTGAAAACCGTCGTCAATGGATATATGAGGGCAGGGAAAGTTGAAGCAAAAGACCTAAGCAATCACATGCACATGGGCTGTTAATTTGCGTTTTCGAGTTGCTGGACCCTCCTGATCAGCAAAACAATGACAACCGAAAATGTGCATCTTCCTTGATTGCCTTTGTTCCTTCGTTTTTGCCCTTTCGAAGCCCGACCACATTCATTATCTATCCATGCTTTTACCCTTTTTCTTTCACTTTGCCAGGACATGGAATAATCTTTTGTCATTTCATTTTTGACTCAAGAAACTAAAGTTGTTTCTTCCAAGAATATATTAATTTGGTTTTGCATGAATAGTATTTCCTTTTTCTTCCATTTTGGCCACTGTAATCGATCATTAAGAACAACGAAAAAAACATTTCCATATGTTCTAAAAGCATGCATGAGTGTTGATGCCAATGATGACCATCCACCTCCTAAGATAAACTAATCTCCCAATTTTCTTCATGCCTAAAAAGGGGCGGAAGGAGATGTTAACAAATGGAAATTGATGCATGAAGCATGAATTGATTAGGTAAAGGAATCAAAATCAAAGGCCAAGGGGTTTTAGGTGGCTTACATAATTGAAAATTGGTGCCAAACAGCAAAGAAACATCATTTCTTGGGTCCCTTACCTTAGTTGTCTCCAAGTTTCTTATTAGGATTTTGCACGTATAGACATTTCGTACATTTCGATTTTTAATTAAAACTCTTTTTTTTTTTCAATTTAAGAATTTTATTTTTATATTATTATTTTTTTGATCCTAACGTGTCACATAAAAATACGTGGTAAGCATCATCTAATAATAGCTCGTCACATGTCATTATGGATCTAAATTAAGTGATTGAATTAGTAACACGATAAGTTATTATTGGTTAGAGCTTGTTATCCGTATTTACATAGCAAGTTGGCATTGGTTAATATCCGAAACAACAACAATATAAAAGTAGAACTTTTAAATTAAACAGAAAAAAAATTTAAAATCTCAATTAAAAAATTCAAATTGTACGGTATCTTAATATACGTAAAACCCTAATCTTATTACCTTAATTCTAGAGAAGAGAAGTATAATGATCCTATTTCATTCAAACTTAGGAAAAAAGTAGATTGGTAATTGGAGTGTTAAAAGAACAAATAAACCAATCAGAAACTTTTGGAATATGAGATTATTTTCTGGTTTAATGATTATTAGATTCTCACTGTTTATTTGATCGGTTACTTACTTCTGCATTTCATAAGGTTTTTAAATTTGTCTGTCTGTCTGCCAACCAGGACATGCAAAGCACCATGAAACCAAGACAAAATGAATGCATTAGGACAGGAAGCTACAGTCAACTGATAAACCTGGAGTAAATTATAAATTAGTCTCTTTAATTTTGAGAAACTAATTGATTAGGTACTTTTGATACAAAAACTAATTATTTTGTTCCTCAATTTTTCTTGTTTTTCATTCTTTTCCAATTTATTTTGATTTTTTGTTTTAGAAAATTAAAAAATATATAATATTATAAAATATGAAAGGATTGACGAAAAAAAACTATTTTAAAAAAAAATAATATTAAATTAAACGTGGTCAATACTGATTAAGTGATTAAATAATTAATTTTTAGTTTTAAACTAAAAATAATAAAAAACTATTTTAATTTGCTTGGTAAACTTGATAGAAAACTTCAATTATTGTTGTATTGTTGAGATATTGAAGGGCAAACCTCAAAAATACTTACCAATAATATAATTAGTGAGGGGCAAAATTGATATCAACCTAATAGTTGAGGGGTATGTTTCCTGATATAGAAAGCTTGGAGGATATAATATAGTTGAACTGAGTTATGCAAAGCTCACAAATTTTAGTGATTAAACTTAGTATTAAGAAAAAAAATTGATACCCAAGAGAATTGATTTGAATAAAAAAACTCTAATCGTTTACGTGATCTCGAATTCAGATTCTTATGTATGTAAAAAGTTCTTTGGATAGATCATCGTCTTGTGTGTTTGACAGAACCGTAAGTGATTAGTTAAGATCTCTAAGCTTGAGATACCTTAGATAATCCAAAAGGAAAAGAAGTTGATTAATTAGATTATGAAACCTTGGAGGCTGGCAGAATACCTAAAATTGTCAAGAGGCACCCAAGAAGAGCTTATAGAAAGAAGTAGGAATTAAGACCAGAATAAGGTAACAAAAAAGTACTGTCTTCATTAATATCAAACATAGTATGTCCAAAAGATAAGCACTTAACTACAGGGAAAGAGAGAAAGAAAGCCATAAAAATTTACTAGCATGATTATCTTGACAAAACATCCTTAATTCCATTTCCCACAAACCAAAATCAAATTCCATTTTAGCAACAAATATAATTAAACATAAAAACAATAAAACAGCTTCAAGATTTCCTTTTCTTCTCCATAATCAAAAACACCTTCAAGCTGTGATATGATCATGTTCATAATATTAGCAGCGGCAGCAGCAAGAATGGTGAGCAAAATCTTCTTCTACCACTAAACTCCCATTGATTAGTCAGAAGAAGGCTTGGTTTTCAAGCGATAGAGGAGCTTTTTCTTCTTCTTGGAGGTGGAGTTGTCAATGGTGAGAACAACTTTACCACTTTCGCCTATTTTAAAACTGTTGCAAACCACTGGTTCTTCAGTTGCAGCAACCTTTCTTGCCTTTTGGATTATAACTGTGTAGCTATCTTCAGCACTTGGTACAAATTCTGCACTATAGCTCACATCCCATCCCACAACTCTCACTTCCCAAGTTAGAAGACATGTCTGCAAATCAATTCGATTATCATTAATCAAGGAAAGAACCCTAGATTATTACATCACTGTACAGTTCAGAGTATCCAAGGAAATATTCCCTGGTCAATGAGACGCCAGTTTAAGTGCTGCAAGTTAGACAAAGTCACATGTTTCTTTTCTTGGGTTCCTCAAAAAGGAAAAGAAACTGACTTTTGTAAGTATTACTTAACAGTTAAAAGAGAAAATGCAAACCTACCTCAGTAACTGGGAATTCTACAGTATGCTTTGCTGCTGGCTTCAAATTAATCTCAGTAACAGCATCATCTGTGCCAAATTCACCATCTTTGCTTAGTCCTCCATACTTTACTGGTATCTGCTCAGCAGCGATGTACCTAATTGACGGTAAAATGAAGTTTTTAACTCACAGCCCAAATGGTACAAAATGCATGTCAGAAAGCCAAGACTTCTTCTGTAGCAAATTAAAATTTTTTAGTACAAACCTGATAAGGGTTTCTGCAGATTTTGAAGGTCCAGAGAAGACAAACTTGCTTCGGGTCCTCTGGGTCAAAAATGGACTTATCATTCTATTGACCGTTAGGTACCACCAGGGGACATTGATGAAGATCTGCAGAGTAAACACCAAAGAATCAAACATTTTGAATTTATTTATTATCAAACAAAAAATAATCATGAAATCAAGCAAACAAATATACCTGTTTGGCCACAAATTCTGGATAGTTGTCTTGAAGCAATTGAAGTGCCTGGCTAGTAGCTTGTCTAAGCTCTCTCTTAGCAGGTCCAGGAGAGCTTTTTAAGTCATTAACCTGAACAATTGTAGAAATTCCACCAGGACTGAAATCCAATTTTCTGATACTTTTTTCCAGGATTTGAATTCTCCATCTCAAGAATCTTTGCCTCTTCTCTTCATCAGAAAATGAAATCTTGTAAAGCTCCTTGTTTTGGAACTCTCCATAGACATTATAGCAAACTGGGTGTCCCTCTTTATCAAGGCCATGCATAAATACCGCCTTTCCCAAATCATCACAGCCCAAATCTTGTTCAAGCAATTCATCAATGCCAAACTCCTTTCTCCAGCGAATTGTGTTCTTGAGCATGGTGAATGCATCTTTCACCTTGAAATCCCTGGCTCTGAGAAATTTCAAGAGAATCACATCAGTTCTGTCATCAGCTAGAAGTGGTATGCCCCAGATTGATACTTCCTCTGGTTTTACTTCCACAGTCTCAGATTTAACTTCTTTAGCTTCCTCGTCCAACGCTGGGGCGACCTTTGTCTCTCCCTCAGATTCTTTTGTAGCCTGAGCTGAGGTCTCCTCTTGTGAAGCCACTGAAGAAGAGACAGCTACAATGGTCTCTTCAATGGCTTCCACCGTCTTGGCACCATCATCATCCACAACATTATCAGCATTAGTATCGCTAGCAACGGCAGGAGCAGGAGCAGGAGGAGGAGCCACCTTTTCTTGATCATCAAGAACTTCACTTTCCACCACACGAACCTTCTCTTCTTTTTCTGCTACAGCTTCACTCTCTACTTTTTCCTTCTCCTCTGTCACTGCTGGTGTTTCCTCTTCTTGTGCTGGTTTTTTCTCCTCCTCTGCTTCCGCCACCACAACTTCTATCTTCTCCTCTTCTTTAGCTGGTGCTGGTGGTGCAGCTGAAGCACTAAATTCATGCTTGTTAAGTGCTTCTTGAACAAGTTGCTTAAATTCTTGAAGAGCTTTCTTCTCAGAATCAAGAAGATCAGCAACTTTAGTACTCTCTTCCTTAAAACAAACTAACTGAGAAATCTTCTCATCATCACCTCCACCGGGTTTCAAAACCTCATTTTCTACAACAGCCTCCTCAACCTGCTTTGGCTTCATTGGCTCCTCTTCAGTCTCAGGCAGTGGCACTGGCGGCTCTTTCTCCACCACCACTGGCATTGTTGGTGGCACTGGTGTTGCTTTCTCAGCTTGTGGAACATCAGTTAGCACCACCACTTCTTGTTCTACTTTTTCTTGACTCGTCTTTTGCACCTCCACCTCTGCCATTCTTGATAATACAACAAGAAATTTTAGAGATAGAAAAAAGAGAGGGAGAGGCTATGGTTCTTGAATTCTTGAAATGTTTGTGCTTTGAGGGTGTTGTGAGAGGTTAACGGCGAGAGGGGAAGTTATAAAGAGTGGAGTTGTGGAGGTGGTGGTTGAGCAAAAGGGCCAAGCTGTGCAAAGCCAGCTTGAAATCTATGATTCTCTTTACGTGCGTGGGGACCCATAACTATCCATTTGTTCTTAATTTTCTTGAATCTTAGACAAAATCTTTGCCCCATTTGTAACGGTGTTTTCTTCTTTATAGGGTAAACTACACTTTTGTCCCTATAGATGTATCACTTTTTCATCTCTAATCCTATAGTTCAAAGGTTTTCAATCTAGTTTTCTAAAAATTTTGATGTTGCTTCTAACCGTTTAAATAGCTAGAAAGGCTTTTCTTGATTAGCCATCTCAAATTCTTATACAAGGATGATATCTTATAAGAATATACTTGGGAACGTGAAATAATCATAAAATAAATTTCATTGTTCTTATAAGTTGGCTGAGATAATAAGAAAAAATTCAATTAACTAAAATCATATATAAGTATTCAAAATATGTAGTAAACAAATGAGTAAAGAGGTATAAACAATTATAAAGCTCAATTGAGAGACATAGAGATTCGCTTGAGGTATTAGAAACTTGTATAAATAATGGACATATAAGATTAAAAAAATGAATTTTGTAATTTTAGAAAATGAAATTATTATCGGAATGAAATATCTAATAACCCAACACAAGATAAGAGTCTAAATTTTTCTTACCATAATTCAGAAACATTAAAAACATGCCCTTTATAATTTATACGTATGATAAATAAGAATTTATATTGATCCGACAAATCTACAAGAAGTATTTCTAATAATATATATAGCTTATTTATATATGTGTGCACGCCCAAAATTTAACTATTGTTTATTAATCAGTAGATTTAAATTCAGATTAAATAAATAAATAAATAAGATGTAATTAAATATTTCTTCAAAATAAATAATTTTATATATTGAAAGTATAAGTACCAAAATTTGCCTGTAATAGGATATTATATTTATAGCTTCATTTGCTTAGTGTTTTCATTCAAGTTATTTGTATGTCAAAACTTCCCCCAAAAGTGAGGTTATGGTTAGATTTTATTATCTACTTCATGTTTAGGGATAAAATTGAAACTTTCAAACGTATAAAAACTATATTGGAGAATTGCAGACTACACTAATAGAAATGGCACGTTGATAAATCTATAGGGACTAAAGTGTAGTTTACCCTACCTAGTGTTAGAAATCATCGCCGCATGTAGAGGCATTTTCTTTTGTTCTTATGCGTTGTGGGTGTGACCTGTGCGTGTTTTTGGGGGTTGTAAATGGACCCTACAACAGTGTGCCAAGAAAGAAGGAAAAAAGGATGAAAATGTGACCGTTTGATGTGTTGGACACACCTAAGATCCTCGCGTCATTATCTCATAGCCAGTTGGATTATCCCAACCGTTGAAGAAGAAGCGGGACCACACTCATATAGTGGACCCAACTGCTTGACATTCTTCCCCACGTTGGGTCAGGCCAACTCAGATGTTGTGCCAACCCTCAAAAGAATTGGGTGTTTTTGAAAATAATTAAGGTTAAATGAGTGAAACTTTCTCTAAAATTTAATCTTTTTAAAAATTTTAATTCTGGATTTGACAGTCTTCGAATTTTATTTTTTAAAATTTAATCCATTCTTTAATTTTATTTTTTTTGTCAAAAATAATGGTCAATAAATAGTCTTGTAATAGAAATTATTTAATAAGATTTATCAAGAGTTTTCCAAAAAAACAAAAAGTTGATATTATTCCAAATTTTTTTTTAATGTTTTTAATATTTTAAAATAAAATATATATTTCTTGATCTTTAAAAATTCTTCTTTTTTTTTTTTATAAAATAGATTGAGTTTTTCTCAATGTATGTGTAAAAATTCAGTTCAAAATATTAAGTATTGAATGTTTTAGAGACAAAAGTGATAACTGAAAATCATAAAATAAACTAATTTTTTTTTAAAAAAAAAACCAAACTCGAAATTAAAATTTTTAAAAATGATTTTTAAATAAATTAAAGTTCGGGGCTATTTAACCAATAATTAATTGTGTCAATCAATGAAAATAAATTGATGCAATGAATGTTCATTATATAAAACGGTCGCAATTATTTGGTATTAATGATTCAAATAAGGTTTGTTCACATTTGTGAATAAGATTTCATTGCTATTCAAATCGAAAATGAAAGTTAAGTTTTTTGGCCTAAATTTATGACATTCACTCAATGATACGTTTTCTTCCTTAATTTTTTATGTTCCAATCTTCTGACTCATAATCTAGGTTATTTTTTTTTATTCCAATCTTAGACCAATATTCAGAAAAAAAAATATTAATAAACAAACACACCACATCAACGTGAATAATGGATTTTTAAAATTATTTAAAAAGGTGATATAATCTCAATTGACAAACAAATTAACTAAAAAATATCAGTTAATGTTGAATTAAAAAAAAAAAAGAAGACGAAAGTTTTTATGAGATCTAGCATTCAACTTACCTATAGTTCCATGCATCTAAAGAACCTATGATCTTTTTTTCTTTTTCTTTTTTTCTGGGATAGAGAAGAATTATGCCCCATTTCTTTGACTTTTGCAACAGAGAATTGCTGTTAGCCTGTGAAATAAATGGAGTGCGATTCGTAGATATTCTAAAAATAATTAATAATATTTATTTTTATAAAAGAGATAAACATAAAAAAAGTTTAAAAAAAAATTGAGTTTCTTCGAAGTAGTTTTGTCAATTTTTTATGAAACGGAATATGATTTTCTTTTTTTTATATATATCTATTTCTTTCTTAAAACAAATTTATAGAGAAAATATTATTAATTATTAGTATATGCAATTCTAATCCTCAATTTTTTTATTTTTGTTAGTCATGTCAGTACATCTTGCTAAGGCAGTGAAAATAATGTTTTCAAATAGATGGGGTTCGAATTTGTACAAAAAAGAAAAGGCAGCCATGGAGCCTAGTTTTGAAGAGTGATTTTTCTTCGTTTTCGGATAGAATTTCCAAATAATTTTCTCAAATCGTTATCACAATTTTCCTGCTTCTATTTCAAAACGAAAGGTTTTAACATGGAATATTATCGAGGCTTGATGACTTCACCCATGGAGGACGGTCCTTCCTTCGTACATTTAGACTGGAATAACCTTTGAAGTAAATATTTTGGCCCATTTTTACTGTTGCACAAAGGTATTATTTTTTTTTAACTCACACATTTAAGATTTCTAGTAGAATCAATCTGTTAGTATTTAAACTTGTAATCTCTTATTATAAGATATTAGTATCATTATCATTGCGCTATAAGCTCTTTAGTATTTTTTTTTCAACTCACACACTCAAGGTTCTTAACGAATTAGTCCGTTAAGATTTAAACCCATAATTTCGTATTGTAAGAAATCACTATCGATAGACCACAAGCTTTTTGACTCTGTTGCTCAAAGGTAGAGTGTAATTCCTAATTCATATACGAAATTGTAGTTTTAATATTTTTTACCGTCATTTTTATTGTGTGTCTTTTACTTTTTATATTTTATGTGTTAATGATATTGCTATTCTAGTTTGGGCAATTTTTATGGTTATTTGAAGGCATTATAATTATAAGATTTTGAAGTTATAAACAATTAAAAAATCCATAAAAATCTTCTCATTTTCTCGACCAACTTAGGAAAATATGTTTACTAAGCGAGAAAAGAGAGGAATTTAAAGATCTTTTACGTCAATTTTTCAATAAGATCTCAATAGAAAAGATAAATTTGAAGAATCATATTGTTTAATGGAAAAAATTATATATTTTTTAGTTTATGAGGGCATTCATTTTTTCAACAAAATTATATATTTTTCTTAAGCTGAAATAGGTATTTTACAATTTATCCTTTATTTCTTGAACTCTAAACTTGTTTGGGTTATATTGGTGTCTGATATTGGTTTAGTCTTAAACCAATTTTTTGGGTCCTTAACTTATTCTTTTGGGCCACGTTTGTATCAATAGTTGGGCTCTACGTTTTATACTTTATGTGATTGGGTCAGATTAGTCTAAACTTGTTTGAGTCTTGAGCCCATATTGAATTGACAACTGACCCAAACTGAACCTATATTGGATGTAACTATAAATTAGGAAAAAGTTTGACATAATGGGATACTGGGCCTTAAAATTTAATACCTTAAAGGCCCAAATTTAATGGTTGAGTTGAGTTAACTTAAACTTCAATGACATGAAAAATTCACAAAATCTATTGCCCAAGCCACACTTTCCTCACTAGTTGTACGTAGAGGTAATCATTTGTTTTTTAGTTTGGTATTTACCAAACTCATCAAAATAAAAATCGAATTAGGCATTTTTTTCATTCAAAATTAAAAAAAAAAAAAAATACAATAAAAAATTGGCATGTTGTATACTTTATTTTTCCATGATTTTTAGGCATTTTTTTTAAATTAGAATTTTAATTTATTAATATTATTCTCTAATTTTAATTAAAAGGAAAAAAAAGTAATAATTTTGGAAGATGGTTTGGTATCTAATAAAAAAGATGTGAAAATTGACGACCGAATAACATTCAATCGGGAATGTAATTAGAAAGGGATAAAAAATCAAAAGCCTTGATTCTTGATTGAGAATTAATCGAGTATGGAATTGAAAGAAGTTAAGAGAATAGGAATTAAACAATTTCAATTAAAGAGCTAACCGAAAAAAAATAATAAAATATATATTAAAATTGACTGAAACAAACCAAGAAAAAGATTAAAAAGAGAGCTTGAATTGAAAAACGATTCAGTAGTGGAAGGGCAATTGAAATTCTCTCCATATTTATACACGATAATTAAAAAGACATGACCGTTGTAGAGCAAAAAGATGTCTTAATTCTAGTATATGTTAGAACGTTGGAAATTGAGGGGAGATGAATAGACGCCAAATTAATTGTTTCTTTCTCATGAGATAACCGATTTCACGTGCAAAAAGAAGGGGGCACACGTTATACCCAAATTTAATTAGGACCTACCAAGCTAATTAAATTGGTTAAGGCCCGATGATGTTTTAGTCATAAAGCCTTAAAAGCTATTATTACACTCAAAGCTCAATACATCGGATAAAATTCAAACAAGCCCAAACAAAAAAAAGGCCCCAAAAAGAGTTTATACGAATAGAAAGACTTAGTATAACTCTTGACAAAATAACAACGTGGGTAAAAAGGCATGAAAAGCTAAATACTCTTTTTGCAAAAGTGGATTAACAGAACTAATAACTTGAATCATAAATAAGAAGGACGTGATATGTTGGAATGGAGGAGTGAGAATGCTAGAGAAAATGGAACGTTGTAGACGTGAAGTATTATAGTCCAATAAGAGAAATTATTATGGTTCAAGAACGTGCCAAGTATAGAAGAATGTAAAAGATTGAAAGGGCTATGAATATCATTTACAACCATAAGAACAACACAATCAACTATAATATAATACTTTTGTAAATTATCAACTTTATCTTTCAATTTAAACACTCGAAACACAATAGGTTATAGATTGTAAGTAGTAATCAAGTAAATTGTAATCAAGTAGGCTAATAGATCGGTCTTGATTCGATTGTCATTTTTATTGCAACACACGTAAATTCCATCTTTCGATAGTTGAAGTTTGTTTAGCAATTCTAACATCTATAAATTTTTATGCTTTTGCTTCCAAATTTAGTGTTATTTATGCTTTCAAGGTTAATATTGCTTATAAAAACTTTTAATTCAATATTTACAAACTTTTACTTTCGTTCAGACTTTGCATTCCATAATTCTTAAACTTGTTGATTGAATTTCAGTTAACTATCATGAAAAACATAAGTTAGTTTGCGTTTTAAATATAAATATTGTTTTCATTAATATATTTATATCCAATTTAAGTTTATTTACTAGTTATTTTAGACATCTAATTAAGAGTTTGACGAGATAGATTGTACTACGGATTATCTTTCGGTCGTATTGTAACAAATCTTGTTTTAAAATCTTCTTAATTGAGATTGAAAAAAAGAATCCACAACAAACTTACATCGAATTAATACAAGAATATAAAGTAATATAAAAGTTATAGAATCAACCACCCACTATAAAATTTCAATTTTTTAGATAGAATTCAATCTCAATTATTTAATTTAATAGAAAAAAACTTTAATATGTTTTTCTACCATTGAACCAATTCATCTTTGAAAGTATTAAAACACAACCTTGATCTATTAATTTAGTGGTCAATGAGATATTCTTTTTATTTGACTTTCTAAATCCTAATCTTAAAACTAATTAGCATTGGAATGGATATACAATACATTTTTAAAATCATTGGAAGGAGAAATTCAGTTTCGGATTGACGTGTAATCCACCTCAAAGATATTGATTCCTTACGAATAACAATAAAATAAAAAAAGGCATAAAATTAAAACATTAATTTTGTAGAAAATGAGCTAGCTGACATGCAGAAGAGGGTGACTGTCATGTCATACTTGGTCATGGCTTAGAAATCAGACTGGACCAACCTTTGAAAAAAAATCATATAAATATCTTGGTTTGTCCATGACCCATATAAAGTCTTAACAGGCATTATAAAGACCAGTCAGTATCCCAGTAGGAAAAATATCATGGCATCCATGATTTCCAGCCTGAGAAGAGAAGACGGGAAGAAATTAAGAGATTCATTCATGGCATCTTTTCTTTCCAACTGATTGAAAAAAATACCTAAATTTAATGAAGTGATGAAGACTGATCAAGATGGCCATGGACACTTGCACATGGATACTAAGAAAAATAATTTTTTTAATTAATATTGTATTTTTAATATAAACGGCATCTTTTTTTTTATTGAATTGAAGAGATAAACTTACTTTTTATAAAAATTAGATAAATTTAATTTTGATACAGGAAAATTAACTTGAAAATATACTTTCTATTTATAAAAATCTAGAAGAAGTAACCAAAAAAAAAAAAAAAATTTAAGTGCAATGAGTATTAAGAAAAAAAATTAAATTGATTAATTATATATGATGCATATAGTTATTAATTAAGATATTTGTTCAAAATAAAAAATGGGAAGAGCAAGTGTGAAAGCAGCTTGGAAGTCAAGTGAAGTAGTGAACTCAGATCCCTTTGCCGTGCAAAAAGTCAAAATGGCGGTGTTGTGCTTCCTGGCACAGCGGCGTTTTTAGAGATCCCAAGAAAAAAAAAAACTATAAATTAGTCCCTCTAGCTTTACATAATAAACCGAATAATCCCTCTTATTTCAAAAATTGATTATTTAGTCATTTAACCATGGTTAATTTAATATTATTTTATTAAAAATTATTCTTTTTTATCAATATTTTTATTTTTTTACTCATTCTTTTATTTATTAAAAAAAACCTAAAAAAATGAAAAGGATTAAGTTGAATCTAGAGAAACTATTTAATTTCTTTAAAAAAACTAAAGGGACTGATTTATAATTTACTCATAGAAAGTGTAAACTGATGAAGAACGAAGAGGCAGTGATTGGATTCAAGCTGGTCATCATGGATTCCCATACTCTCCTTTCTTTTCTTTTTCAATATATATATATATACACACACACACACATAATTTAACACCCCCTCCACGTGCACTCAATCTGCTTCCCACCTCCTCACCTTTCCCTTTCTTACTCAATGATTCCTAACTACCATGTCCAACTGTCGTTTTGACAATGTGCCCTGCATAACATGTTTTTATATCCATAAATGTATTTGGGATCAATACGAAACAAAAGTTTTCTTATTTTAGATGTAAATAAACACGAATATAATTTACAAATATGCTTTTTTAACGGTAGTACTCTCGAATAGCATGTTGAAATTAAAATTTTCTTATTCTTGAATTCGAAAAAACCATTCATTAAAAAACTAAAATTTCATAGATAGAATTATAGCTACAATAAGTTATTGAAATATATACAATATTTAACTCTTATTTTTGTATATAAAATAATAAATTTTTATCTTTATTCAATTTCCAAGTCTTTAAAATGGGCATAAAACACCGGATTAACTGTGAGATATGTTGCTTGAAAGATTATCACACTAAAATATCAAGGCCTTTTGTAGTGGAAACTCAATTTCACACAAAAGTGATTGAAGCCGAGTTATTTTGGATGTTGTTTTCGTCAAGGCTCGATACTCTACATTAGTAGATGAGCTGGTCATAGTTTTCTATTTTCGGGATGTCCGAGAAAATAAGATTATTGTCAAGAAAAACAAAAAACTCATAGTACTTTTTTTGTCAATGAGATCACCTCCCCAATCGACATCAAAGTAAGACGAGATGTGATGAGAAGATGAGGGAGTAAGGAAGAGTCTGTGAGTTAAAGTTCCTTTCAAATAATGAAGAATGTGTTTAATCGAGTACCATTGGTTTATCGCGGGGAGCATGCACAAACCGAGCGACACGATTGATAGTAAAAGAGACATTTAGTCTCGTGAGTGTAAGGTATTGAAGCCCACCAACAATGCTCCGGAACAAGGTTGGATTGTCAAAAGCAACGGTGTTCGATTGGATGAACAGGAACTACCAAGTGTGGCAACTGTGGTAGCATCATACATATTTGCCCATTTTAGAAGATTTCGAATGTACTTATGATTGGTAAGGGTGTAATCCTTCATTGCTTCTAATCACCTTTATGCCAAGAAAATAATACACATAACTAAGAGCCTTAACGGGGAATTGTCATTGGAAACCCGAGGTAATCTTCTTGATAAGTTCTTGATTATTTTTAGTTAAAAGGAGATCATCAACATAGATGAGATAATAAATAGTATCCGTGCCATAACGATAGAGCATGAAAGAAGTATTAGTTTTAGAACCAACAAAACTCGACTAATAGAATACAAATGTAAGGCTTGTATACCACATTCTAGGTTCCTATTTAAGTCTATAGAGAGATCATATGAGAGTATAAACATGGTTTGGATGATATGGGTGAATAAAACCCCGTGGCTATTTTATATACACTGAAGTATCCAACTACTCATGTAAGAAGGCATTTAAGATATCCGAGTTCTTGAACATGCCAATTGTGGGTGACTACCAAGGAGAGGATGAGATGGAAGGGATTGGGCTTCATAATTAGATTGAATGTGTCGGCATAATCAAGGCCAAGACATTGATGGTAGCTTTAAGACACTAAACATGCTTTGTAACGATCAATAGAACCATAGAATAGTTGCTTGATCCGGTATACTCAAGTATAACTAATAATATTAGGAGCTTGGGAATGGGGCACTAAAGCCCATGTGCCATTGGTAAAAAGAGCATTTATTTCCTTATGAATAACTAGCAACCACATAGGTTAAGTGCTTGCCATTATGAAAGAAGTGGGTTCGGTAGTGGAAATAGAGCGAGAAAGGTTTTGGGTTTAGTGTGCTCCATTTTGATGCGAGTGAGTATGAGATAAGAGGGAGGTGTTGGTGGTCGTTGGTGCTTGATCAAATCAAGTAATGGGTCAATGATGAGGTCAACCCACAACTGGAGAGGTTGATCGGTGTTAAGTTGGATAAGAATGGTGGAAAAAGAAGATGAGAATGATTTTGATGAAGAAGATAAAGACGGAGAAGGAATAAACGGCTAGAGGGAATTGTGACCTATATTTAGGGGCTTAAGGTTAATGGGACCGAGCTTGTAGTGTTAGATGGGTTTTTTTATGGGAGAAGCCCATGAGGTCGGTTTTGAAGGGGAAAATGGGGTTCGATTGGTAACAAGCTAGGTTGGGCAAGTCCGTGGAGAAGTGAGTTAAGGCACATGTTTGTTGTGTAATGGTTTGAGAAATTGGAAAAGAGATAAATGCGGGCCTTTTAGGGTAAAAGCCTATGGGGGCAAGTTTGGAGAATTTGGTTTTATGGAAGGATTTTTGAAAATAGAGTGAGCACCTCTATTGGCATCTTTGAAAGGAAAGACTTGTTCATAAAAAATAACATGGCGTGAAATATAGATTTTAAAGGATGTAATATCTAAGCACTTATACCCTTTATGTAACAGATCGTAGATAAGAAAAACACAACGAAGGGAACATGGTTTTAATTTATTCTTGGCATATGGGCAAAGCAAGGATAATAGAAGCGACCAAAAACATATAAATAATTATAATCTATAATTTCATGCAAAAGAACTTCATAAGGAGATTTATGATTAAATAATAGGGTAGAAAAATGATTGACATAGTAGACAACGGTAAGGTATGATTCCAAAAGTGTAATGAGATTAATGTATGATGAAGCAATGCTCTACCAATTTCAATGATGTTTTTATGCTTTCTTTCAAGCACAACTATTTTGTTCGGTGTGTAAGGACACGAGGAATGTTGAGCAATGCCATTTTTTGCTAAGTAAGATATGAGAATTTGAAATTCACCTCCTTCCGCACTCATTTTAAAATTTTTTGATTGATTTGTTGAAGAATTTTTCAACTAGATGCTGAAATTTGATAAAGAAATTAAAAACTTCTAATTTGTACTTCAAAAAATAAATTCAACTATATTTAATGTAATGATCATAAAGTACAAATTAATAGTTGTGACCTTTTAGAGATGGAATTGGAGAAAGTCTTTATAAATCATAATATATCATTTATAAAGAAGCTTGTGCTAAAGAAGTTGAAATAGAAAAAAAGAAGAAGGAAGTTTATGTGCTTTGCTAATGCAGAAAGCATGAAATAAAGGATTTGTTTTTATTAGGAACAAAAAAGCTAGACTCGACTTAAAACTTTTGCTACAGCGCACATTGACTTATGACTTAAATGACTATGCCATGTGGATAGGCTGCAAAAATGTGCTTGAACAGGGAAAGATGATGACAAAGACTCAATTGGCATGGTGTAAAGGTCGTTGTCCGGAGATCCTTTATGGTGGATTTTCTTATACGAATATCCTTAATTAAGAAATAGTCGGAAAAAAAATTCCAAAAAGACATTATTAGGTCCGAGTAAAAGTAGATACATATAACAAATTCGACGGGATTTAGGCATATAAAGAATATGACCAAAAGTATAAGAAAACTTGTGTAAAGATAAAAAAGGATCCAATATGAGAAATAGGGAGGGTATTATCATTGCCGATTGTAACCTCCTCGGGTCCCAAGTATTCAAAATGAATGGCTAAATTATCAAGATCAACGGTGAGATGGTACGTAGCTTCGATATCAAGGACCTATTTATGGTTGGTTTAGGTTGAGGCTAGATGAGATGTAGGAGTGGGTAGTAGAGGATGACGAGTATTTATTATGTATTTGGGAGAGGGAAAAATAGAATTGAGATGCTTAACCCTATGGTAATTGTAGCGATTGGTATCATGACGAGTGAGTGGAGGAAACGACTACTATTATTGACTAGTTGATCGAGAGGGGGAGAGGTGTCTAGGTTGGAGGAGCGACCACGCCCCATCCATTATCCTCTTCCATGAGAATTAAAAGACTACCATTGGGTATAATGACGAGTGGGAAAGATTTTAGATGGAAGAGATCTCTCTCTCTTTTAATTGTATTTCTTCACTTAACGATAAGTCGAACAAATTATCAAAGCTTATTGATTGAAGCCGAGCTTCAATGTTGTGGGTGAAAGGTCCGTAAGTAGGTTTAAGACCAAGTAAAATAGCATCAACACGATCAACTTCCATGACTGGATTTGAAGAGATACAAGTTAATCGGAGTTGTGCTTGACATGCTCGCATATAGGTAATAATATCCTCATTTTTGCATTCCAATTGGTGAAGATGGGATTTTAACTAACGAACATGAGTCCTAGATCTAGAAGCGAAGGTAGTGGCCAATTTTTGCCATGCTTCACGGGTAAAGGTTACACTAACCACTTATGATATAACTCATTCGGAGAGAGAAGTAATTATTCGGTTTAGCACTAGTCGGTCTTTAACAAATCAATCTTGATAAATTGGATTAGGAGCTCCATTAATTTGGGTAGGTGGTGAAAATTCAAAACCATCAACATGATTCATGACTCTATAGCCTTGAAGAATGGTGTGATTTGGGTGAGTCAAAGAAGGTAATTTATAGAGTTGAGCTTAGTAGAAAATGATGTTGAATATGGGAAAGAAAAGTAATTTGTGTGATGACATGGTTGGGTGTTTATAGACGAAGGTCGGTGGATTTGGAGGAAGAGGAAGATGTCATGGTTTAGTTGGAAGAGTTTTATATATATGTATATATATGGATAGTGGCAATACCTGTGTGTAGAAGATCAAGACTACTTGGAGGAAGAAGAAAGTGAATAGTACCAAGCCAAGAAGAAGACACAAGCAAATTTAGACGAGTAGCTTGGGTTCGTGAACTCAAGAGTTTAGGCGATATATATTCTCGACATAAAGCTGATAAGGGTGGGTAGTAGTGGTTGTGATGAAAGGCGGTGTATGGGAGCAAGAGTATATGGCAGGATAAGGATGGGTAGCGGCGGGTCCGGTGAAAAGAAAAGAAAATTTGCAATAGCAACTTAAAAAGAGAGAGGGTATACTTTTGGTTGTTGAGCCTAAATTTGCTCTAATACCATGAAGAAATTAAGAATTGATTGCAAGGCTATCACACAAATTTTGTATTGCGGTAAACTCTTTAAATAGAGTTCTAGAAATAGAGTTTCGGTTAAAGTAGATTATCGAAATATCTATAATATCCAACTCGTATCCTTATATATACAATAGCAAATTCTTATCCTTATCAATTCACACTTAAAAAATGTATTTATTAAAATGAATCGAATTTTCTAAATCTAATGTATAACATGAAAAACAATGTGAAGTAAATGTTTTATAAATTTGATAATTTTGATGTAGATAGCTTATTTATATATGATTTGATGGAAAAAAATGGAACGTAATTCGATATATAACTTATAGTTAGAACATATGTATATATACACTCACACACATATACATATATATTTTACGCATCATTTCTTTTCGAATTATGTATTTTCTTGATAAGTTTTGCATATATCTTTAAACTAAACATTTCTTTTTGAGAGTTAAACAAATCATTCATACTTAAATTAATACATTTACTAAATAAGTTTTTTTTTTAATTTGAATTATCTAACACTAAACAAAATTATTTACCAAATAAAAGTAAAATTAGACTTATAGATTGGATATGGCTTAAATATAGCACTTGTCTAATATTTGACATTTGTTTAACCTGCAATCCTTTTTTTTTTTTTTTATTGTATTAATATTTCACATCCAAATTAAAGAAGAGATAGCCAAAAAAAAAAAATGAATATATTAATTTGAAAATAAATAATTTGTTTAAGACTCGAACGAGAAGGGATTCGTCTTATAATAGAAAAGTTCAATTTTTGTTTTTAGGAAAAAGAAAATGTCCTTGTTTTAAAAAAAAAAAGATATTATATTTGGTGGCTAGACCAATGACCAATCCAATGAGGTCAATGGAGAAAATCATTATCTATGGACAAACAACTGTCACACACGGTAGAGATTACAAAAATAAAACAATTTTCATGTATTATTATAATATATTTGTACAGAAATTTCCTTACATTTTGATACAGATTTAAAGAAAATCACACAGGCATGACTGAAACCAAGAAACGATGAGCGGAGGGCTATAAAGAGAAAAGAAAGAGAAGAGATTTTGCATGTAAAAATCTGTACGTGGATACTTGCAGAGAGTTGCATAACATTTGTTGAGCAAAAGCCAGAAGGCATATTGCATACTGAGCGAGAAAGAACAAGATGGAGAAATATGAGTTGGTGAAGGATTTAGGAGCTGGAAATTTTGGGGTGGCAAGGCTTTTGAGGCACAAAGAAACCAAAGAACTTGTTGCCATGAAATACATAGAAAGAGGTCAAAAGGTAATTTGTTGTCAAAACTTTTTTTTCCTTTTTTTCCTTTTTCTGTTTGGTTCCTGAGAAAACCAGTTTTTTCCAGAGAAAATTTGTGTTTTGTCATATGGGGTATCCGTAAAAAGTTTGATGATATTCATGATACACCTAAGTTGTTGGTTCTTTGTTTGTCTTGTGAGATACCAAGATGAAATGAGAATTTTTTTGGTTCTTGATGTTACAGATAGATGAGAATGTGGCAAGGGAGATTATAAATCACAGATCATTAAGACATCCTAATATAATTAGGTTCAAGGAGGTAAATATTTGAAATAGGGTTTAATCTTACAATTTCTATAAACACAGTTGTTAATTTTGTTGGGTTGTTAAGGAAAGGAATTGAATTTTTTTGCAGTTGGTTTTGACCCCAACTCATTTGGCAATTGTGATGGAGTATGCAGCTGGTGGAGAACTCTTTGAAAGAATCTGCAATGCTGGTAGATTCAGTGAAGATGAGGTTAAATCTCTCTCTCATTTCTTTTGATTTAATTGATTAATTTCAATTATTTAGTAGTAATCAAGTGTGTTCTTTCTTTTTGTTCTGATTTTTCAGGCTAGATATTTCTTTCAGCAGCTGATCTCTGGGGTTAATTATTGTCACAACATGGTATACTCAAATCTCAAGAGTTATCTATAATTATGATAAATCTCAGCTTTTCTGTCTAACTACAAGAAATTGCTACAATTCCTGAATGTGTTTATTTCTATTTCTTTGTAGCAAATCTGCCATAGAGATTTGAAACTGGAAAACACTCTGTTAGATGGAAGCCCTGCGCCTCGCTTGAAAATCTGTGATTTTGGTTACTCTAAGGTTTGTAACTAGCTAAGTCAAACTTGATTAGCTAATCTGTTGATCAGCTTCAGAGTTTTTACTTAATGTTTTTAACATTTTTGGTTTCTTATTGGTTTAGTCCTCGTTACTGCATTCAAGGCCGAAATCAACCGTAGGAACTCCGGCATACATCGCACCTGAAGTTCTTTCTCGGAGAGAGTATGACGGAAAGGTCAGTTTGTTTGTTTTTATTTTTTTTTCCCCATTTTTTACTCTGTCAAATTGAATATCTAGTCACCATAGAACATAAGCTCCAAAAGGAATTGGCCTCATTCTAGCTTTAGCAAAACCCACTATCTAGTCCACATCTGCACTTTTGCTGTGCATCACTAGTGAATCCAGCACTATCTTGAATGATCTAATCTTGTTTTTCAATTTGCAACCATAAAAAAAGAGGTAAGTGCTAATTGGGACCAATGTGAATGCATTTCTTTAATGTTCAAGAGAGTGAAACTTTTGTCGCTGTGTTAGGGCTTTTGTCATTTTCAAGCATTAGGCAAATGGTTTTTTAATTTGGGGTAGGAGAAGAGATGCAGTTTTGTTCACTTTCTGGTAGACATTTTTTATTTTCCTGAATACATTATTAAGAGGATAAGCTTGATTGCACATGCAAGGCCAATGACAGATTTTATCATATCCTATTTTCTTGTTTTATATGGCTTGTTATCTTTTATCATACACTAGATTCCAATTGGCTTTGTAGACACTTCAGGTCCATGTTTCATGTTGTTTTTAGTTTTGGTTTTGGCAGAGCTTGAAGGGTTGCTAAGTGTTTGGATTTGTTTAAGTGTTGACTGATATGGTACTAATTAGAATGATTAATGCTAGTGATGAATAGCAAAGTGTTTTTGTCAGTTCAGCTTCTTAATTAACCTTTTCCATCAGATTAATGCCCAAAAATAATGAGATGTAGATTAATAGAAAGCTCAAATTAGAGATGAAAAAAATGTCAAGGACGATATCAGAAAATGTTGGGACTTGAATTACTTGCACCAGTTGTTATATCAGTTTCAAATTTCGGCTAATTGTTATTATCTGAAAAGATCTAGAATAACAGAAATGTTTTTGCTATAACAGTGATTTTAGTCACTAGTTTTTCTTTTCTGCGTTGCATTTCTCTATCCCTGGTTCTTGGGGCCATCACCAATTTTGTTATATACCTTTAAGTCTTAAAAGTTTTTTTTTTTTTTTTTGCCTTTTCTTCTCTGGTTCAGATGGCAGATGTTTGGTCATGTGGAGTTACTCTTTATGTGATGCTGGTGGGGGCATACCCATTTGAAGACCAAGATGACCCTAGAAATTTTAGGAAAACAATTCAGGTGAACATCTCTAGCATCTTTGGTTTTGGGAGAATCCATGAGTTATTATTAATCAGTTTTGCCTTGTTGTGCTTCTTCTGCAGAAAATAATGGCTGTCCAATACAAAATCCCAGACTATGTTCATGTATCTCAGTCTTGCAGACACCTGCTATCTCGCATTTTCGTTGCAAACCCTTCCAGGGTATAATCCTCTAATGGCTTGATTTTGTACCAAGTAACCGTAAATGTGTATCTGAACATCGTTTGGTTTCGTTGCAGAGAATTTCACTCACAGAAATCAAAAGCCACCCATGGTTCTTAAAGAACTTGCCAAAGGAACTGAACGAGTCATCGCAAGCCATCTATTACCAGAGAGATAACCCAAGCTTCTCTCTTCAAACTGTGGACGAGATCATGAAACTTGTGGCCGAGGCAAGACAGCCACCTCCATCATCCCGGTCTGTCAAAGGTTTTGGTTGGGAAGTAGATGAAGATGAAGACGAGGAAGACATCGACGCAGAGGTAGTAGAGGACGACGACGACGAAGACGAATATGACAAGAGGGTCAAGGAGGTTCATGCAAGTGGAGAGTTTCAAATCAGTTGAGCAGTATGGTCTTTGTTTAATTATTCCATAAATTCACTAGTAATGCGAACCTTAGTTTTTTACTATTTATGTGTAATATATTAGGTAATAACTGCTGCATAAGCCTACAGATTTGTGAACATGAAACTTCTTGTGTTCTAACGTGTATCATTCTTCATGTAACTCGTCATTGGTTTCCCCTACGGACTTCACATCTTTGAGAAATGGATGGTTTGTTTAGTTGTATGGATCATAAGATAGAAGATATCATTCTCATTTGAAAATGCAATTTGCAATAAATTTTCATGAATAATGCTATTATCTTGTATTGGAGCAAATGAGCAAGCCATGCCAGGCTCGACCCTGACGTTATGTAGCATGGACTTTAAAGACATGAAGAAGCATTACAAGTAAAGCTGTCTTCATCTTCACAGTGCTTTACTGAGCAGGGGGTTAAAGTTCACATGTAGATAATATAGAACAAAACTTTATAACCATAAATCAAAGAACATTGGTGCAAAAACCCTGCCCGGTTGTGACTTCGAGAACCAATAGAACGAGAACTGCCAGCATAGCTGCTCGTCCGTTCCAGGTTTCTGGCCTTCCTGTCCAACCCCATTCCCATACCATCACAGGTGGTGGTAGCTCCCTTCGTTTCGAATCGTATACTGCTAGTAGCTTCTCTACACTGCCAAGCGGAACTAAAGACTGCAGAAATTCCCAAACCAATAATGAGCCGAAAGTTGGTGGTAAAAATTTATCCAGCTCATCAGCACAGAAACAGAGTAGGAGACAACAAGCATCCTAGCAAACTTTCATCTTAAATATTGGAGGAGAAAACAACATTTTTAGTTGCCTATGTTCTTCACAGAGCTGGTTTCCAAATTCAATGAGAAAAGGAACAAAATATGAACATTCAAGAAATTCCACATAGTTTTAAGACTTCCCTCAAAGTCTCTTTGCAGGTTCAGGTGCATATCAAAACAATGGCGCAATTTGATGCTTGAAATCAAGTTTGTGAAAGCATATCATGACAAGTACTGGAAAGAGGACCTTCGTCTCTTGATATGCTATGATCAATCTCCTCGAGTAAGCCCAACTATTTGCGTGAACCTTTAGAAGTCTACTGTGAAAGAAACTCACAGTTTAATAATGATGGATGGTAACAGTAGGATTCGTGATAGTTGGAGTTATCTTTGGAAGGTTATGGTGATGTCAGTGTAATTCCTTCTGGCCATGAATTGGTTTGTCTTAGAAGAGGGAAGGGGGATATTTTTGTGTGTAACCCTAACACCCATGAACCAGTCAAGTTGCCTAAGCCTTGTGGTAATAGTGTCAGGACCGAATGCTTAGCTCTAGCATATATTCCGTCCGCCAGCAAGGACAAGTTACTTCACTTGATCCATATTCGTACGTTATGAAGAAGAAGATTTGGTTTTGCATACTTCGTGCTGGATATATGATATTAGGAATAATGGCAAACCTGGCTTCAATTCCTGGAGGTGGGTCCCTGCTCGGTTTCCTCATTCATATCCATGGTTAATGGATGTTGTAGAAAATGTTGATGGATCACTACGGCCAGGAAAGGATAATCTCACTAAATATTATGAAAGAAGATTTCTTGATAATAGATGAACCCTTAGAATGTTATTGTAGATATTTGGAGAAAGTAGTCACATATTTCATTGATTAAAATGATTTAAATACACCAAAAACTTAACCAAATTCCTAAAAATATGATGATCATGGTCCATGAACACAACTACCACTAATTGAACAGAAAATGCAAAAGATCATGCAGCAACATCCTGCCACTAATCCTAGAAAATAGTTCTTTAGTGGAAGAACAAGTCTTCAGCAGTTTGAGCCTTAAGATCAGCAACATCCTTACTGACATGTCAAAGCTTACTTGGCATTACCACTGGACTTAATCAATGCAGCTGTAACATAGCAGCTTCAGAGGCATATTTCGAACGGTTCATATTCTTCTGGTAAGTACGTTTCTTTAGTAGGTTTCAAAGGTCAATTGAGTCTAACACATGTGCACGGTGGTAAGACTTCTATTATGCATATTTGGATTTTGAAGGAACCCGAGAATTCTTCATGGTCAAAGAAATACACCATCAATCTTCCATTGTGGAACGCATTGCCTCTACATGTTGGCGAAAGAGAGATGCTGTTGTTTGGAAGGTCTTTCGACTCTTCAGTGTTAAGCAAAAACCTCTCAAAATGGCACAGATGTTCGTGTAGAACACAAAAGGGCCATTATATCTATTACAAGGGCTTATTTCCACTTGGGTGCTCACATGTGAATATCTCCACTGATATCTGTCTTCAGATTATTACCATATTTTATTTGCTTTGAATGTATGTTTAATCATTATTTTGATTTCTACTCCGTGTTTCTAATTTTTATTCATCCTACCCACAATTATAGAAGATGCTATCATGAGTCAAAGCCTCTGTTTTTTATTCTATATCTTGTTCAATAGCAAAGTTCATCAACTTTTATACTCGAACACTAGGCCAGAAGTGTGACTCGGTAAAAATTTTCATTTGCCAACTCCTCTTTATTCAAAAGCCAGTACGCTATATGCTCTCTCCAGCATATATGAAATTGCTTCTAGAAAGTCAACTTGTCCAGCAATCAGAACAATTTTAGTGTTCCTGCCAAATATTCGGTTTCCTCAACCTAGGATTCTTCTCATGTGAAGCAACAATCTCCGGCAGCTCTCACAGGTACTAAAAAAGATCACAACCTGTAATGCACATTCTCAAATTGAGCTTAAATTTCAAATGCAAAGGTAGACAAAAGGTACTTAAAGCAACAAGAAAGGGATTAAAATGTTGTGATATAAACCAATACACACACATAAACACATCCACATGTACTTGGCTGGCTCCTAGCTTTACTTATAGATGAGAGAGATCAATAAGGAACCATGAAATTAAATTTGACAAACACAATCCTGCAAAAGTGTTCAACAAGGTAATACCTCTTCAGGATGGTCAAATTTTTGTAATTCCTTTTCAATCTAGAATTTTCTATAAAAGAACTTCTTAAAGGAGATTTATGATTAAGTAACTGGGCAGGAAGACGATTGACACAGTAGACATCAATAGAAAAGGCATGATCCTAAAAGTGTAATGGGATTGATGCATGATGAAGCAATGCTCGGTCAGTTTCAGTGATGTCTCTATGCTTTTTTTCAGCACAATCATTTTGTTCTGGTGTGTAAGGATAAGGGGAATCTTGAGCAATGCTATTTTTTGCTAAATAATATAATGAGAAAATCATTATATATGGACAAACAACTGTCACACACGGTAGAGATTAACAAAACGAAGTTTATGTGATTTGCTGGTGCAGCAAGCATGAAGTAAAGTATTTATGTTTTTATTAGGAACAAAAAAGCTAGACAGCTAGACTGACTCAAATAATGTGAAGTAAATGTTTTATAAATTTGATACTTTTGATGTAGATAGCTTATTTATATATGATTTCATGAAAAAAATGGAACCAAATTCAATATATAGCATCTGGTTGGAACATATATATATATATATATATACTCGCACACATGAGGTCAATGTCGGAGAAAATCATTGTCTATGGACAAACAACTGTCACACACGGTAGAGATTAAAAAAATAAAACAATTTTCATGCGTTATTATAATATATTTGTACAAAAGTTTAAAGAAAATCACACACGCATGACTGAAACCAAGAAACGATGAGCAGAGGGCTATAAAGAGAAAAGAAAGAGAAGAGATTTTTGCATGTAAAAATCTGTACGTGGATACTTGCAGAGAGTTGCATAACATTTGTTGAGCAAAAGCAAGAAGGCATATATTGCATACTGAGCGAGAAAGAAAAAGATGGAGAAATATGAGTTGGTGAAGGATTTAGGAGCTGGAAGTTTTGGGGTGGCAAGGCTTTTGAGGCACAAAGAAACCAAAGAACTTGTTGCCATGAAATACATAGAAAGAGGTCATAAGGTAATTTATTGTCAATTTTTTTTTCCCCCTTTTTCTGTTTGGTTCCTGAGAAGATCAGTTTTTTTCCAGAGAAAGTTTGTGTTTTGTCATATGGGGTATCCTTAAAAAGTTTTGTCACGATACACCTAAGTTGTTGGTTCTTTGTTTGTCTTGTAAGATACCAAAGATGAAATGAGAATTTTTTGGTTCTTGATGTTACAGATAGATAAGAATGTGGGAAGGGAGATTATAAATCACAGATCATTAAGACATCCTAATGTAATTAGGTTCAAGGAGGTGAGTATTTGAAATAGGGTTCAATCTTACAATTTCTATGAACACAGTTGTTGATTTTGTTGGGTTGTTAAGGAAAGGAATTGAATTTTTTTGCAGTTGGTTTTGACCCCAACTCATTTGGGAATTGTGATGGAGTATGCAGCTGGTGGAGAACTCTATGAAAGAATCCGCAATGCTCGTAGATTCAAGGAAGATGAGGTTAAATCTCTCTCTCTCATTACTTTTGATTTAATTGATTAATTGCAATTATTTAGTAGCAATCAAGTGTGCTCTTTCTTTTTGTTCTGATTTTTCAGGCTAGATATTTCTTTCAGCAGCTGATCTCTGGGGTTAATTATTGTCACAACATGGTATAATCATATCTCAGAGTTATCTATAAGTATGATAAATCTCAGCTTTTCTGCATAATTACAAGAAATTACTACAATTGCTGAATGTGTTTATTTCTATTTCTTTGTAGAAAATCTGCCATAGAGATTTGAAACTGACAAACACTCTGCTAGATGGAAGCCCTGAGCCTCTCTTGAAAATCTGTGATTTCGGTTACTCTAAGGTTTGTAAGTAGCTAAATCACACTAGATTAGCTAATTTGTTGATCAGCTTCAGAGTTTTCACTTAATGTTGTTAACATTTTTGGTTTCTTATTGGTTTAGTCCTCGTTACTGCATTCAAAGCCAAAAACAACCGTAGGAACGCCGGCATACATCGCACCTGAAGTTCTATCTCAGAAAGAGTACGACGGAAAGGTGAGTTTGCTTTTCTTGTCCATTTTTTACTCTGTCAAATTGAATATCTAGTCACCGTAGAACATAAGCTCCAAAAGGAATTGGCCTCATTCTAGCTTTAGCAAAACCCACTATCTAGTCCACATCTGCACTTTTGCTGTGCATCACTAGTGAAGCCAGCACTATCTTGAATGATCTAATCTTGTTTTTCAATTTGCAACCATAAAAAAGGAGGTAGGTGCTGATTGGGACCAATGTGAATGCATTTCTTTAATGTTCAAGAGAGTGAGTAGGAGAAGTGATGCATTTTTGTTCACTTTCTGGTGGACATTTTTTATTTTCCTGAATATATTATGAAGAGGATAAGCTTGATTGCACATGCAAGGCCAATAACAGATTTTATCATATCCTATTTTCTTGTTTTATATGGCTTGTTATCTTTTATCACACACTAGATTACAATTGGCTCTGTAGACACTTCAGGTCCATGTTTCATCTTGTTTTTAATTTTGGTTTTGGCAGATCCTGAAGGGTTGCTTACGGTTTGGATTTGTTTAAGTGTTGACCAATATGGTTCTAATTAGATGCTAGCAATGAATAGCAAAGTGTTTTGTCAGTTCAGCTTCTTAATTAACCTTTTCCATCAGATTAATGCCCAAAAATAATGAGATGTAGATCATAGAAAGCTCAAATTAGAGATGAAGAAAATGTTAAGAACGATATCAGAAAATGTTGGGACTTGAATTACTTGCACCAGTTCTTATATCAGTTTCAAATTTTGGCTAATTGTTATTTTCTGAAAAGATCTAGAATAACATAAATGTTTTTGCTATAACAGTGATTTTAGTCACTAGTTTTTCTTTTCTGCATTGCATTTCTCCATCCCTGGTTCTTGGGGCCATCACCAATTTTGTTATATACCTTTAAGTCTTGAAAGTTTTTTTTTTTTTTTTTCTTTTTTTCTCTGGTTCAGATGGCAGATGTTTGGTCATGTGGAGTTACTCTTTATGTGATGCTGGTGGGGGCATACCCATTTGAAGACCAAGATGACCCTAGAAATTCTAAGAAAATAATTCAGGTGAACATCTCTAGCATCTTTGGTTTTGGAAGAATCCATGAGTTATTATTAATCTTTTTTGCCTAGTTGTGCTTCTTCTGCAGAAAATAAAGGCTGCCAACTACAAAATCCCAGACAATGTTCATGTATCTCAGTCTTGCAGACACCTGCTATCTCGCATTTTCGTTGCAAACCCTTTCAGGGTATAATTCTCTAATGGCTTGATTTTGTACCAAGTAACCGTAAATGCGTATCTGAACATTGTTTGGTATTGTTACAGAGAATTTCACTCACAGAAATCAAAAGCCACCCATGGTTCTTAAAGAACTTGCCAAAGGAACTGAACGAGTCATCACAAGTCATCTATTACCAGAGAGATAACCCAAGCTTCTCTCTTCAAAGCGAGGACGAGATCCTGAAACTTTTGGCCGAGGCAAGACAGCCACCTCCATCATCCCCGCGTGTCAACGGTTTTGGTTGGGACGACGACACAGAGGTAGAAGAGGACTATGACGAGGAAGACGAGGAAGACGAATATGACAAGAGGGTCAAGGAGGTTCATGCAAGTGGAGAGTTTCAAATCAGTTGAGCGGTATGGTCTTTGTTTAATTATTGCATAAATTCATCAGCAATGCGAAGCTTGGTTTTTTACTATTCATGTGTAATACATTAGGTAATAACTGCTGCATAAACCTACAGATTTGTGAACATGAAACTTCTCGTGTTCTAACGTGGATCATTGTTCACGTAACTCGTCATTGATTTCCCCTATGGACTTCACATCTGCGAGAAATGGATGGTTTGTTTAGTTGTATGGATCATAAGATAGAAGATATCATTCTCATTTGAAAATGCAATTTGCAATGAATTTTCATGAATAATGCTATTATCTTGTATTGGAGCAACTGAGCAAAACACCCTGACGTTACGTAGCATTGACTTTAAAGACATGAAGAAGCATTACAAGAGAGAGGTCACAGGCTCACAGCTATATTCGATGTGTCCGACCATACTCTTTAACTGTCAAGGGAAAAAAAAAAAAGAGTTCACAGCTTACAAGTAAAGCTGTCTTCACTCTTCCCAGTGCTTTAATGAGCAGTGGTTTAAAGTTTACATGTAGATAATACAGAAGAAAACTTTATAACCATAAATCAAAGAACATTCTGTGAGGAGACAAATAATAGGGCATCTATAATACAATTATTTTTTCCCTTTCACCCAATGAAGGGCTACGCAGCCAGCAACTATGCTAATAACCCAAATCCAACCAGTTATAGCCCTAGAGAGTAGTGCCATACCGTTCGATGTAGCATATATATGAATAATGCATATATGACGCACAAGGAATTAAGCATGTGGATTCAGTGACAAAATTTACACCTGGCATATTTCGTTTGAGAGAGGTAGGGAAAGGTCTTGTGCACTGTTGTTCAATGTAATGGCAATATGCCCCATTGGTGCAAAAACCCCTGCCCGGTAGTGACTTCGAGAACCAATAGAACGAGAACTGCCAGCATAGCTGCTCGTCCGTTCCAGGTTTCTGCACTTCTTGTCCAACCCCATTCCCATACCATCACAGGTGGTGGTAGCTCCCTTCGTTTCGAATCGTATACTGCTAGTAGCTCCTCTACACTACCAAGCGGAACTAAAGACTGCAGAAATTCCCAAACCAATAATGAGACAAAAGTTGGTGGTAAAAATTTATGCAGCTCATCAGCACAGAAACAGAGTAGGAGACAACAAGCATCCTAGCATGCTTTCATCTTAAATATTGGAGGAGAGAATAACATTTTGAGTTGCCTATGTTCTTCCCAGAGCTAGTTTCCAAATTCAATGAGAAAAGGAGCAAAATATGAACATTCAACGAATTCCACATAGTCATCACAGTGATTATATGCCATTCTGCTTAATTTAATGCGTTGCTGAGGAAGCAAAAATTTGAAAATCAGAAAAGGCCCCAACCTGTCATGAGACTCAGCTATTTTGGAGATGCAAGCAGGAATAGGATGGGGTAAGGACTGGGAAGGTGAAACCACACTGTTGCAGGCTATGATACATAGCAATGAGAACAATTTTGGTGAAAACATATTTAGAAAAACAAAACTGAATAGCACAGGTTCATGTTTAACTTGGTATAGGCAACTATAGTTAATATGATGGAGAATCTCTGAAGTTTACTTCATCTAAATAAACACAATTGTCTACTCAGATAGGGGAGAGCACAAGTGCACTTGCAGTTGCATGCACACACACAAATAAAACAGACACTAACACTAAAACAGGCATAGAACAGTCTTGTAGATAAAAAGTTTCACTGGAATTGAGACGTTACATGCTGGTATCCATAAACAGCAAACTTCAAGCACCTTATTTCGCTTCTAAATTGTTGAGAAAATTACTAAGGGTACCTGTCGAGCTTCAAGATTTGAGACTGCCATAGCTCCTACATATGGAAGACTCTCAATCACTGCATCTGCCAAATCTGAAATGAAGGTTGGTTCACATCCTAGTGCAGGAACACGTCCCCATTTTTCTATACCAGACTTGAGAGCCAACTCTTTGTACTCGACATCAATTTCTTCCAAAGTTTCAATATGCTCACTAACAAAGCTGCAAATCAGAGATCAAAATTCTGAGAACTTCAATGCATAAATTAAAACATCAAGTGAGCAATGAACCAACTTGGAGAAAAAAAATCCAGTAAAATCACTGGCTTAAGCTGATGATAGCAAAATTAATTACCTAATTGGAACAGCCAAAAGATGTTTCACCCCTTTCTTCCCAAGCTCAATGATTGTCTCGTCAGTATACGGTTTCAACCATTCCACAGGTCCAACTCTGCTCTGTTAGAATATCCAGACCATCAAGTGACTTGCTGTGAAATTTTCATGCAAAAAGAAGTAACATATAGCATGGAAAAATATAAGGAAAAAGAAACCCTAAGTGCTAAATATTTGTGCCCTTGCATCAAAATTTATCATATCATAGAGATCTTTCTCAAAAAATATAAAAAATAGAACTTTGTTTTAGCAGTTCTAGTATATCCAATTTCAAACAAAACAATCAATATCATTATCGGGTATAGAGATCTTAAGCAAACCAAAAATGTCCACAAAATAATTACTTGTGCTTCTTCCATTTTTTCTTTTCCTTTTTTAAGACAATTCTTACACTTGTTTTAATCTGACATTATGTTAATGCACCCGATAGTATTTTTCAGTTAAAGAGAACTGATAATATTTAGATAATATTAGTTAAAATTTCTTTTAATATAGTTCTTTTCAAAAACGTCTACCAAAACCCAGACACAAGGACACTTAAATTTCTTCTTTAGTAAACAAACCCTACTAAACTTAAGGAACCCTAACTATTTTTTCTTTATTTGCAATCCTTAACATAGCCTCCAGAATAAAAATATCAGTTAACAGGAACTCATTTGATTACCATCTTATTCCCTTTCTTTCTTCTAATCAAACCCAAACCTTTCACTTTTTTTTTCCTTTTTTGTCTTGGCCTTTTTCTGCTTTGATACCACACAAAACTATAACATGAAAGCTGCTAAAATGGATAGGACCAACAAGGATAATCTTCCTAATGATATGGTCGTTGACAAACTTTTAAGACTTCCCTCAAAGTCTCTTTGCAGGTTCAGGTGCATATCAAAACAATGGCACAATTTGATGCTTGACACCCAAGTTTGTGAAAGCATATCATGACAAGTACTGGAAAGAGAACCTTCCTCTCTTGATATGCTATGATCAATCTCCTCGAGTAAGCCCCACTATTTGCATGAACCTTTACTATGAATGGTTTCCTGAGAGGTCTACTGTTAAGGAAGCTCACAGTTTAATAACGATGGATGGTAACAGTAGGATTCGTGATAAGTTGGGAGTTATCTTTGAAAGGTTATGATGATGTCAGGGTAATTCCTTCTGGTTATGAATTGTTTGTCTTAGAAGAGGGAAAGGGGATACTTTTGTATGTAACCCAGACACCCATGAACTAGTCAAGTTGCCTAAGCCTTGAGGTAATAGTATCAGGACTGAATGCTTGGCTCTAACATATATTCCTTCTGCCAGCGAGGACATGTTCCTTCACTTAATCTACATTCGTTATGAAGAAGATGATTTAGTTTTGCATACTTCGATCTGGATATATGATATTAGGAATAATCGCAAATCTGGTTCCAATTCCTGGAGGTGGGTCCCTGCGTGGTTTCCTCATTCATATCCCTGGTTTATGGATGTTGTAGAAAATGTTGATGGAGCAGTTTATTGGTGGATGAAACCTGATCACTATGGCCAGGAAAGGATAATCTCACTAAATATTATGAAAGAAGATTTCTTGATAATTGATGAACCCTTAGAATGTTCATATTCTTCTGGTAATTATGTTTCTCTAGTAGGTTTCAAGGATCAATTGAGCCTAACACATGTGCACGGTGGTAAGACTTCTATTATGGATATTTGGATTTTGAAGGACCCTGAGAATTCTCTGTGGTCAAAGGAATACAGCATCAATCTTCCATTGTGGAATGCATTGCCTCTACATGTTGGCGAAAGAGAGATGCTGTTGTTTGGAAGGTCATTCAACTCTTCAGTATTAAGCTATTACAATATGCAAGCAAAAACCTCTCAAAATGGTACAGACATTCGTGTAGAACACAAAAAGGGCCATTATATCTACTATGGGGGCTTATTTCCACTAGGGTGCTCACAAATGTGAATATCTCCACTGATATCTCTCTTCAGATTATTACCATATTTTATTTACTTTGGGTGTAAGGTTAATCATTATTTTGATTTCGACTCTGTGTTTCTAACTTTTATTCATTCTACCCAGAATTATAAAAGATGCTATCATAAGACGATGCCTTTTTTTTTTGTTCTATATCTTGTTCAATAGCAAAGTTCATCAACTTTTATACTCGAACACTAGGCCAGAACTGTGACTTGGTTAAAATTTTCATTTGCCTACTCCTTTCACTTTCTAGTTTCCAAGTGTCTACCACCTCTTTTTCAAAAGCCAGTACGCTATATGCTCTCTCCAGCACTGCACCTTGGGTATAAGTTTCAAAATAGGAACAACCATGTTTCTGGACCATTTTGTAGACTCTAATGGATATTAGCAATATGAACTTGCTTCTAGAAAGTCAGCTTGCCCAGCAATCAGAACAATTTCAGTGTTCTTGCCAAATATTCAGTTTTCTCAACCTAGGATTCTTCTCATGTGAAGCAACAGTCTCCGGCAGCTCACAGGCAAAGTAAAGAAAATTGTTAGCACCTCTTTCCCCCTCTTTTTTTTAAGAAAAAAATTCTTTATTCATTTCTGAATGAGGTTTTCAAAAGGAAGATACGATAGTTTTAAAAATGGAGTTTATACTTCTCTCCACCATGGCCAAGATTTTTAATTCATGCATCTTATGTAAGCCAGATAGTCATTTGTTGTTATCGATAATTTGTGAATCAAAACACACTAACTTCGACTCAGATAACATCAAGAAGAAACTCAGAAGTACCTGATAAGCAAGAGTGTATGAATTTATGATCTTTCTATTTTCTAATTCCTCCATTATCAAATCCACGCATTCCTCCATTTCTGCCTTGTACGGATCACCAGCCTCTTCCACATATGCAAGTGGCACACCATGTGCACTAAAAAAGATCACAACCTATAATGCACATTCTCAAATTGAGCTTAAATTTTAAATGCAAAGGTAGACAAAAGGTACTTAAAGCAACAAGAAAGGGATTAAAATGTTGTGATATAAACCAATACACACACATAAACAAATCCACATGTACTTGGCTAGCTCCTAGCTTTACTTTTAGCTAAGAGAGATCAATAAGGAACCATGACATTAAATTTGACAAACACAATCCTGCAAAAGTGTTCAACAAGGTAATACCTGTTCAGGACGGTCAAATTTTTGTAATTCCTTTTCAATTAAATTTGCCATAGCTTTGATGTATCCTTCACGCTGGTACCAAGAAGGAATCACTGTGTGCTGCATGTTTACTAGATATTCATCTTCCCTGGTTGACCATCAGAAAGCATCAAAATTAGATTATGTTGTTGGAGCATCACAAAGGGATAGAGCATGAGCTTTTTAATCACCGGAATATGCTCTCCAAGAGTCGAAGGCTTGAACCACTAGTTGATATTGAAAACTGTGGGTAAAGCGGAAGGACAACCAGCTTTGTGATTCCATCTCTTTTTATCTACAAAACAGATAAAAACAAACCACAACATCGTCATTCATAACCCATCTATCAGCTAACGAAGAATACAGGTAACAACAATCAAAAGCTTTTATTGCCATGTTACTAGCATTATAACCACCGATTACCAGATAATCAATCAATGCAAAAAGAGAAAAAAAACCTGAAAGGTTTAATTATATAGTGCAGTCACATCCAAATAACTACCTAAAGTAAGTGATAGACATGCAAGCAACCAAATCTAAATATTAGGGAATGCCATTATTTTCAATGGTAAGAAACAGCCAAGCAGATTTGTTTGAGTGGAGAAATTACTACAAATCCTTAGAGATTATGCAAAAATGACTCAGACCCTTCTAACAGTTCAATATCAGAAGCTTATTCATTATAGTATGGTGTGTTAAGAACATAATCAGGAAAAGAATTAGTAACTAAACTGAAGCCAAACGGAGTACCTGTTCAATCGCTTCTTCAGTGAATGGGTGCCAGTAGCGCATACCAACATACACCTTTGCTGGGACTTGCTTTTCCCACAAGGATTTCCTCAATTCTTCAGCCTGAAAGAGAAAATAGGCAAGATCGGACAGTTAAAACAAGAACCAGTTTTAAAGCAAAATGCTTGAAGGCATGTATGTAGCCCATAGCATAGCAATGACTTCCCAGCGACTACTGTATTCCGATTCTGCTCAATTTCTTTAAAGCTCCAGATGCGGGAAGAACAAATCTAAGCTACTACGAAAATGCAAGCTAATCTGAAAAAGAAAAACAAAATCATGCCTGTGCATCAGTTATCTGCCGCAGAGGAGAGCCACCACCAATTGAAGCATAGCCTTCTTTGCTCTTCGGTGCCCTCACAACAGATATGAATTGGGCCAAGGGCTTTTGAAGAAATCGAAACAACCTTGGCAGCCGTATAATGTCCTGTTATATCAGAAAGATAAGATGGCTAGAATAACATCTGGTTGAGAATCATTGATGAAAATGACAACATAACAAAGTTTCATAATAATCTCAACTGGTTGGTACTCGTACAAGATGTACTCTGTATCAATAAAATGAAGAGAGGTAGCAGCTTCTCTGACTCAATCATTCATAGAATAACCAACAGTCCAAAACTCAAGTGCGTAAAGATACATCCATTTGTCCTAAAATGCTACAACATCCATTCCATTCCTCAATCAAAATATTTATGTACAATTGAGGTCTCAAATCAGATGCAAAAGCAAGATTCTCTTACCGGGTCAGCGAACAGATTAAAAAGGAAAGGCTGCACATCTTCAAGAGTCTCTGGACCACCAAGATTAAGCAACAAAACTCCTACCTTTTCATCACCGATAAGAGATGCAGTTGGAACGTCTTGAGGCGTAGACGTCACTAATGCTCTCAAAGGCAACGAAAATCTGTTGATTGGCTGCTTAGAATATAAAGAAGGTGATGTTCCAGACCAACCCAATGAATCTTTAGCTACTACATAATTTCTTGAGACATTAGAACTAACACAAGCGTCTACATGAACACCAGAGACACAACACATCCTTCGAGTGGTACAATTAGCCCTAGGCAACAACCTATGAGAACAACAAACAATAAAACACATCAAACCATCAACTTTCACATCAAATAATACTACCCCAGTTGATAAAAACCAGAATTCTACACAACCCACAATTCAAAATTCTCACCAAAGTTCAGAACCAAAGAAAAACACAAGTCGAGAATTGTACTTACATGGGGAGTTTGGAGTTGTGTGAAGCAGACCAAGACGTAGAAGAAGGGGTAGTAGCAGTCATTGCTCCACAATTCATCATCATCTGATTATCTTCACGACAAAAACACAAAACAGAACCTAACTTTTTTTTTTCTCTTTACTGAGATGTCTAGAGCCAAAACCAAAATTTGGATCTTCTTTCTTTTCCACTATAAGAACAACCCAGAAGCTCAAAATGTAAAATCTTTCAAGCAGAAAGAAGAGTTAAGAGCGTGATTATTGTAAGTATGAAAGATAAAGACTCAAACTTTGCTAGTTAGAGAAGAGAAAGTGAGGTTCCTATGCTCTTCAATGCATGCTTTCGGGAAACGAGGAGGAACAACATTTCTTGTGTGGAGAGCGACTAATCAGAAACTAGAAAAAACCAACACCACTTCAGTGTCTCTCTCTCTCCTGCCTATCTTTTCATGTTTTTATTTCTGCCTACCGTTTTGTTCCTGATTTTTCTTCAATTTTGGGTTCAATTTATTTATAAAAAAATAAATTCAAAAATAAAAAGAATTAAGTTAGAAATACATTTAAAAATATAAAAACTAATCAATTAGTTATTAAAAATAGAGAAACTAATTTATAATTTACTCCAAAATAGTATTATTGTATAAAATATGCAATTTAGATTTTAGACCCAAAAAACAAAAAAAAAAACAATAGCAAGCACGAAGGGACTCAATTAAGTAATGTCTCACAAATTATAGTTTTTTTAAAAAAACCAATCAATTAGTTATTAAAAATAGAGAAACTAATTTTTTTACTGGCTCCTGTCACATCTATTACAAAAATTAACTTTTAGGAAAGTTACTATAACATTTATCTCTAATTACTTCTTAAATATTATAAAATTTCTCGTGAAATTATTATCACAGTTGACATAAAAGTTTGAGGAAAAAATTATAAATTAGTCCTTTAATTTGAAAAACAAATCAATTACTAATTATTTAATCATTTTGCCGATTTTATATTTTTTACATTGTTTTTTTTATATAAAACAAATAAATATTATGGAAAGATTAATGAGAAAAGAAAATATTTTTTTTAAATAAATAATATTAAATTAACTAATTATTTAATCATAAATTAGTCCTTTAGTTTGAAAAACAAATCAATTACTAATTTTTTAATCATTTTGTCGATTTTATATTTTTTAAGTTGTTTTTTTTAAAAAATAAAACAAATAAATATTATGAAAAAATTGATGAAAAATAAAATATTTTTTAATTAATTAAATAATATTAAATTAAATATTGTTCTTGTCGAATGACTAAATAATTAATTTTTGAAACAAAATAATTAATTAATTGGTTTTTGAAAACTAAAGAGACTAATTTATTATTTACTCACCCGTGGTTGAAGGTGGACAAACAAAAATTTTGGTCACTGTATGATGAAAAGCAATCTATTGGAGTTGGTTTGAAGAATTTATTGCAATTTTGGTTTGAAGAATTTATTGCATTTGTTAACATTTATCTCCTACCTAGCTGATATTTTGAACTTGTGTGGATGGAAATTTATTGGCATGAAAATTATTTTAGATAATTTTTAAGTCTGTTTTTGCGTTTTTATCTAGTTTTAGATAAATCTTTATTTAATTTTGATGATAGAATCAATCATATTCGAAACAAAAACGATAAGACTTAATCGTTTTCAATAAATATAATTTCAATCAGCTCTGTTACTATTAAACAAATAATCTATTGATTTAACTATGAATTTTTTAAAATAAATTTATAACTCAATCTATATTTATATCTCTTCGAAAATCAACTGAAATTTATCTTTTGGAAATCAAGTGGTTTATAATTCGAACCTTTTAAAATAGAAGAAAATAAAATAATATGATTTTTTGAAAAAATGTCTTGGGGAAATGACAAAGAAAGGCTTGTCAATTTTAAGGAAGTATGAGAGAATATGTATTATGATCATTTTTGCTTCCGAGAAGCCACCAACTTCGACAAGGCAGTGAAGGAAGACCCACCGTTAGTCCAAGCAGCCGTAGCCATCGTTTTCATCTCCGAACTTCGCTCTCTGAATCGTTTCCCTTCCAATCCAATCAACTCTCTCACCTTTCTCTCCACCTCCTCTGAGCTCACCAATCCTTCCTTTCCATCTTCTGTTAAAATGGGCATTGGTGTCAGCTTCATTTCCTCTGCCAAAACCACACCATTTAGCTTCTGCTCTGCATACAATGGCGAAGGTAACATTGGCACACCATAATTCACTGCTTCATGCACCGAGTTCCACCCACAAATGCGTCACAAATCCACCAACTGATTGGTGGCTCAGAATTGCCTCTTGTTATCCCTACTAAGATTGTTATGGAGATGTTGGGAAGGTGTAGCAGGATCAGCTTAGCTAACTCCACCATAGAGATCATCTGATGGGAACTGCCTGCTGGATACAAGACAATGGCTTCTTTCATTTTTTGGCCCTAACAAAACGAAGAAAGGAGAACAAGAGGCAAAATAACCAGTAGATGAACACCAGGAAATGGAATGACTTATAAAGGGTTCCCATTCAAAATGGAAAATTGACTTTTGGAAAGACAGAAGAAGAAAAAGGACAGGATATTGTGGACTACACTTTACAGGGATGATTATTCAACCATGCAGCAGGGAAAGTAGTTATTGTCTATGAGCTATATCTCATAAGATGATAATAACCAATCAGGAATATAATTTAGAAAAATCTCCTGCATACAAACCCCTTCCAAGACAGAAAAAAGAGTCCCAGCTTGCTTAAAAGTGCAAAGCTTAAGGCAGAATTCTTCAGAAACAAAGTAAAAACTTCAATAAATGCGTACTCAAATGAGAACAGCATGACAAGTTCTGCATCTGTAACCTTTCTATACCCACTAATACCTGACTAACAATAAAAAACACCCTCATTAACAGTACACGAGAAACCATCTTGACATAAATTACTAAATACAAACTGATGAAAAACCAGGAGTTGAAGAGAACATCGCTCGAGTGCATAGTCATTCACTAAAATCTATGCTCCCGCTGCGGGAACTGCTGGCATTGTGACTGTCTAATGAAAGATCCCTCATATGGCCAGACAAAGCAGAACCATCAGCCTTCTTTTCCTGAAAGAATTTCTCCCTTTCCATGTGCTTTGCAGGTGGAGGTGGAATTACAACAGGTGCAGGATTTGCACTGGGTTCGTGTGGAAGTGGCCGTATAAGTGGACGGTTCAGCCTTTCTCCTGGAATGGTTGATCCAAGCAAGCCCAAAGGCAAAGGGTGATGCTCTTCTGAGTTGCCTTCATCTTCAGGTCTTGCACAAGCCTTGCCTTTTCGTAACCTGCCAAATTTTGCAATGACAAGGCAATATGAACCAGGAACAAATGCATGTCGTTCTGGAAGCTAAATATAAGGTAACGCGTTTAAAGATGCATATAGCATTAACTCCTCACAAAAGTGGGTTGAATACTGGCTTGAGGACATAAGTTGCTTCCCAGATGGGAAAATTCGCATGCTCAAACGATACAGGTCAATTATTTTTCACCAAATACAAGCCCAGCCCTAATGAAGATGACATGAAAATACCTTCGGAAAAGCTGTTCAGGCTCCTCTTCCTCTGATTCTTCATGATTAAAATGATTTGTGGTGGTTGTAGTTCTATGAGAGATGCGAGTCCTATATGGAACTGTAGACCTCCCAGAAAGAAGGGCATCATGTCTTGCCAGAACTTTCTGTAGCTGCTCATTCAATTCAATAGCTCGGGAGACCAACTTTTCATCCCTGGACCTCAGAGAGAGAAAGAGAATCAATTCAAGTGCAAGTGCAAGTCCGGCTAATAATCAAATCTGCCATATTGACCCGAAAGCAGCCCTACCTAGAAGTCATCACAAGATGCATTACTCTCTGCTTTTGGAATGAACATTGTTCCACGAGATCAAGAGTAAACTCATCCTTCGCTCCCTGAAAGAAAAATGTCATGCAAGTAGAATAAGGAATGCTAACTTAATTCACCAATGAAGTCCAGACAAAAAAAAAAAAAAAAAAAAAAGAGGAATCAAGCAAAAGCAACTGACAAATGCCAACCATTCAAAATTATAAATGTGCAATTTACTTCCGTATTATAAGCTACAGCCTTGTAATCAACAGTAGTAAACAGCAAACATCAGGACATGCAGAAAGTTGGCGTTGAAGCATAACTTATGATGTTAATATGCCAGCTTTTTACCATTAACAACAACAATAAAGCCTTAATCCCAAACTAGTTGGGTCAGCATATTAAATTGCCTACTCGCATCAAATTAGAAGTTCACATGCCAAATATTTTTTATACAAAATTAAAAATTAAAAAAGAAAGGAAGAAGAAGACATAGGGCATTTTAATGTCAAACCCAAGTAAAAGAAAGGATCATTTACATCATCCATAGAGGATGCCGTTGAGAATTGAAAAATTCAAGCAGAATGCTTGGAAATATAACAGTATACTAATCACATAATGCAGAAAATTAATGGTTCTTAAAATCCTTGATGGCCATGTGACTCTCATTCTGCTTGGAAATACCACAGTATGTTAATCACATACTGCAGAAATTAATGGTTCTTAAAATCCTTGAAAGCCATGTAACTGTCTCATGGTTTTGTTTTTTAAGGGTTCAAGCCCAAAAAGGAAATCGAATATGGAAGTTGATCCAATATGAATTGAAGTAGGATAATGAAAGAGAGAGAAATTTAATTGATAGACATAAGCAGCAAAGCATTCCAAGACCAAACTCAAAATTGCAGGAAAAGAAGTTACCTCGGGATTTTGAGAATCAACTGCATCAAGGACTTCTTTCAAAACCTCCAGAGCATTACTAGCCTTCTGAATAATACTGTGTACAATAAATACAGGATTAGAAATGGCTATTTTTTTGCAGGTAAACAATTCAACCTACTCTTCTATGCACAAATGATAGAAACAAGCACCTAGCCTTCCTTAAGATCCATGCATGATGCAACATACCAAAATACCAACAAGGGTTGGATTCGAGCAAAAGATACCTGGATTCAGGGACAACTTCAGGCTCCACTGGTGCTGGCTGAGCAACCGCTTCACGTCTAGAGGCAGCAAGTTCCCCATTAAGGGTAATTTTATTATTTTCTTGGGCAGCCTGGTGATTTGATGGTCTTTCACGAGGCCTCTGAGCAAATTGCACTCCGGCACTCTGGACAATAATTGAAAACAAGCTTGCTTTCAGGGGTTAAAAAACTTGCACAGCAAAAGAACAGTTCAAACTTTTTGCCTGTTATGCTGTTGAATTGTAACTGCAGCAGGTAAAATACCTAAGCTGATAAACCCACATTATAATATAAAGTTTTTCTGTGGCAACCAGTAAGAAGCCGAACAAGGGTCGGGACTGTGGAGAAAAAATGTCTACAACTCCAATTCAAAGATATTTGGGGTATGCAAATTTCAGAATCTCACTAAGGGAAGAAAAATCTCCTATCTGACAGTTTTGCAAATAGAATTTTGGACTTCCAATGAGCTTTTAAGTGGAAGCCTATAGAGCTAGTAAGTTGTTCAGTTGACAAAAATTTCCTTCTAGATATGTAGACATGATGGCACAGACAAGCTTGTTGGTTTTTGGTAAAGCCTGTCAACAGTTCAAATGATGTGGACAAAGAAAAAGAACCGAGACCCCTCAAACTATCAAATGTTAACTGCAGAATTTCTAATCTAGTCGTGGTTAATTGGCATAACATGTAATTTTGACAAACCACATTTTTCATACATTTACGTACCACCAAATCATAATATGCAGAATAGTACTGAGGGAACTTTCCAGATGCACCACCAAGAGACGTCTGTGTGGCATCTAGAAGAAGAAATATCCTTTCTCGTACGGGCAACTCTGTCTGTAATACAGGGAGAACAAGGTAAATTTTAGTTACAATTCTGTAAAATTAGCCAAGAAAAATTTTAAAAGAAGGGAATGGTCTACCTTTTTCTTCACTATCTTGACAAGAATGGGCAGAATCCCTGTATCAATCACCTGTCTATGAACTTTTTCCCCAATATTGTTCATCAGCATCTCCAACAACTGCAAAAACAAGAGATAATAAGTGATTTAACCTATTTCTAAGGTACCAAGCATATCTACCATACAAAGTGAGAGCATCAACCCACCATCACTGCATATAATTGAGTATTGGCATTCTTACTCCCCAAACGTTTTTTAATAGCTTTAACTATGTCTCTAGCTTGCCTGCAGATTAGAATGAACAAAACTGTTCCATGAATTGCTCAATAATGACAAGCAAACAAATGAGGATTCAATGTTCATTCCCTAACAGCTTGCTTTACCTATGCAGTGTCTAGCAGCACCTTAAATACTGAAATTCTAAAAACATCATCGTAAAAACTAGTCTTTGAACAACAGCATATTTAATACTAGTGATCATTCTGTAAACATGAATTACCATGAACAAAGCATTTGCACTAACTGAAACATCTGCAGACAACATGTTATACCTTTCATCACGTGCAACTAATTCACAGATTTCAATATTTTTTGTCCAATCTACTTCAGCCAGTTTATCACTGGTTGCAGAATGGACGAGCTCAGCTGCCATCTGCTTATTCTGGAATTCAAAATGTAAAGAAACGTTAACGATTAGACTCTTATGGCAAGTGGTCTATAAGCCAGGAGCCAACCAAGAAAAACAAATGAAATGAGGATCAAGAATCTGCAATAAAAATTACAAATAAGCTCACTATGACGATCACAGCTCAATTTCACATATGATCCCCACTTACTACAATGTTACTAGTAGTTGACCAGTAACTCACTTCATGTATGGACTCTATATGCATACAAGCCAGATTACATGCGTGGTTGTGGTTACACTCACAACACCCCTGACCCGCGTATAACAAGCAATTTAAAAACAATGGATTTACAGGATGGCAACAGAGGTCCAACCATGCAGAATGGCCAAACAATAGATAAGATCAATACAGAGGGAAGATCAGGGAAGACATCAACCTTAAAATTAGAATAATATGGAAGGAGTGCAAAAACAGTTTAATGGTTCCAGGAGATAAAAAAATAACATGTCTATAAAACGACCATGGTCAAAATCAGAATGTTAAGGTGGAAAAATTGGAAGTATAACAACTGATCAAACAAGAATTAATAGACTGTTATGAAACAGGGGAGGCACCAATTACAAAAAATTTGATGGAAAGCCTTTTAAGATGGTTCAATCATATGCAAATAAAACCTTTAGACAGCTGTGATTGAGTATAACAACAAAAAGAGTGAGAAGTAGCCCAAAGAGTAACACAGGCTGAAGTTCTAATGATGATTTGTTTCCATCCCAAGTAAAAAATTGCCAAAAAAAACTTAAGACTTACTTTCCCCCCAAAAAGCAAGAAATAAATCAAACTCGTGTCCTTAATATCCAGCTAAAACCTTGAAATTGATCGAGCATCATTTGCTATTCTGCAGACAACAAAAATACAGCATAAATTAATCACAAACCGACTCAAAAGCAAAACGTTCAGACTCTTTCACTAGGCCATCCTTGCACAGAGAGTCATTATGCATTCTAAACTAAATAATGAAGCTCACTTCTTAGTGTCTTGGTTTCTTATGAATCATAAAAAATATAATACATTCTCAGTTTCAATGTAATAAACTCATAACCACAGAAATTTCTCTGATCTGAAATTTGGTTAAAAGTGAGCACCAAACAAAATATCAGATAAGAAAAACTGGTATAGACAGCCAAAGCACAAACTTTATCACACTAAAGCCGACAAAACAAATTAAAACTAGACCAATCAGCTCCAAGATTCAAGCTTTCACTTACTATTTACATTCCTACATTCTCACAGCAACCAAACAGAAACTTCAATGCCAAATCACTTCTAGATCTCAATCAAAAATCCAAAAAAGAAAAAGACAAACACAACCCAAGTAATCAAACAATATATACAAACAACCCTGAAAATGAAAGGTTCAATATTTATTACTAAACCCAGTAAATCCCAAAACCCGAGTAACAATTTCGAATCTTAAAACACACAAAACCCAAAAAAAAAAGAAAAAGGAAAAAAAAAAACACAACATACCTGTAAGAAAAACAGCAAGGAATAAAGAGAAAGTAACGAGGAAATTAATGAAGAGTTGATAAACACTGAAAAGCTTCAACATTTCAAACACCCAATAACAAGTTGATGAAGAAAGAAAGATCAAAATGAAGGCTTTCTTATTGTATATAGGGGAGCTTAAGCTTGTAGCTGGCTTTTTCTTTATCTGGGCTGTTCTCTCTTCTTCTTCTTTTTTAGCTTTTGCTTTTGTTTCTCTTATCTTTTGCCAAAAACTATAATACAGTTAGCTATACAAGAAACCGAAAGGATCTAAAATTACTATTACTACTGCTTGTTAAAGTTTTAGTAGAGCAGCTGCCTACAAGAAAAAAGGGAGAAAAAGCTTGAAGCTTTCCTCGTAAGGTGATGATGGAGACAAATATAATGTAACCTCTTTGTGACCTTGAATGACTTTTTGTGGGATTTGTCCTGCCAGGTGTATGAGCATATATAGAATAGAAGGAGAGGATTATTTTCCATTTTTTTGAAAAAAAATAGTTTGCAAAAAGCTAGAGAATTTATTTAGCTGGCACCGGTGTTCATCTTGCAATAAAAACAGAAAAAAAAAAAAAGCAATTTTATCTTGTACAATAGGTACAATCTAATTTTAGGAAAAAAAAAGAAGAAAGAAAATGGTTCTTTTCATCTAAAACACTAGGGACGAATTTGAAAAATAATCAAATAAATCCTGAATGATCAGCAATAGTTAAAAAAAAAGTTTGTTTTTTGTTTATATAAAGGGATAGACAAAAATTGATGTAAAATTAATTTTTGAAATGAAAACATATTAGAGATTGAAAGACAAAAATATCAAAAATAAATGTTGTATTAATGATGTTATTTACTTTTATATCGTCATAATTTACTAAAAAGCTTTTTTTCATAATCTTTAGATAAGTTCAAATCAATGACAATAATGTATATGTAGACAAATTTATTTATCACATGAGTTAATGTGTTGAGAATGATTAAATGTAGCTTAATAATTAAAGGATATTTTCTTAATCATAATGTTTAAATTTAAGGTCAAACAATAAAAATAAAAAAATTATATATCCTCTAATTTTGAAAGTGACAAATGAATTTAATCTCCATAGGTTAGGAAAAGTATTGTTTAAGAGAAAAAAATATTTTCTTTTTTTTTTTAACTCAGAAAATATTTTTTCAAAATATTTTATTAAATTCTATTAATTAGAAATCAAATTTCGTTGACTTTTTTCTTAAACGTAAAAAAAATATCAAAAAATTAAAAAAAAGTTTTTGAAACTTATTTTTTTCAAAAAAAAAAAAAACACAACCTAAGACTCAAAAAATAAAAATGATTAATACAAAAAAAGTAAAGAACTTGTGACCAGTAATTGGAATTAGATACATATGGTTAGGAAAAAGTTTGTCTTCATTAAGTTGGGCTCTTTAAAAATATCCCGCCTAGGGTGACCCAGCTAGGGCAAGTTATCGAAACCTAATTTCATAAAAAAAAAAAAAAAAAAAAAAGGTAATGCAACTCACGTGGCATGCAGAGTTGGCGAGTGTATGGGCATAATTTACTCTCAAGCGTGCAGGAAAATTATAATAGTTTATTCCAAAAAGAAAGGCAAAAGGTAAAGCATGAAAGATAGAAGGGAGACAAGCTGCTCAGACATGGCAAGTGCTTACCATTTGCTTCGCTGGACATTTTGATTCCTTCGACACCATTACCATAACATTAGGGTTTTTTCTTTTTCAAGACAAGACTTCACTTGTCTGTGATCTTTGCAATTTGCATTTTTGTACTTTCATTTATTGTCCATTGGGACAATGACATGTGTCACGAAGTCAGTAGCCAGTCACGTCCCTCAACTTAAGGTTGGGGAATCTCTAGATGTCACCTACGATCCATGAAGTGACAGCTCACTATTACGCCATCTTTTGGTTTTGATTCGATTTTTGATTAACTGAATTCAAATTAAAGTATTACTTGATTTTTGGTGAAAATCAAATTATTTTTTACAAATAAAAATGGTGTTATAGTTCTTGGTTCCTTGAACATTATTATTTTTTTTAAAGTAAGGATTATTATTTTGGAGTTTTAATCAATTACAAAATAGCATTAAACATTTAAGTCAAATAAAATGAACCCATAAATCATTAATAGAGTTTATTTAGCAATAAAAAAGAAATAAAAAAAATAGTAATAGAGTAGTTTTATACGTCCTTGCATTTTGTCGGCCTATGCAACTTTGCCCTTTTTCTGTGGCCTTCTTTTTAGACCTGAGACTGGTCTAGATGCATGTCAAAGCAAACAAAACAAAGAAAAGAAAAAAAAAAAAAAAAAAAAAAAAAAAGAGGACCCTTTTAGCAACTTAGTTTTATCACTATTTTTTTCTTGCAGCTTAATTTTGTTCAAAGGGTGTTGTTAATCCACGAGGGTTTCTTTGCATAGGAAAGGTCTTGAACTCGAGAAAATTTTAGAGTTGGGCAACACCGTGGTTGTCTCTAAATCGATTTATGAATCTTTATAATCAATCATAATTTAAGTATGTAATAAATCGAGATTTTTTTTTAATCTTTTTCTTATTTTAGCATTTCAATCTTTTTAAAAGTATTTTAACGATTTTTATCTAAATATTCACGCATCTTTTTACGTGACTATTAATATTTATGACTTGATTACTAACATTATAAACTTTGTGACGTGGTCAAAAAAATAAAAAAAAAAGGCATGTATAGTAAATGAAAAATGCAAATGAGTGTAAATAGAGTAAATAAATAGTGCAATTGAGTATGAACGACCTAAATGAATAGTCAAAAGTCATGTTCTTTTAGTTTTATTTGTTAATTGATACATAGGTAGATTAATTAATCAGGATTGAGCAATAATTTAGCGATTTGGATAAAATTAAAATGAAGATGACCTGGCAGAGAAACCCAAACATCAAGCTGCCGAATCAGCAACTTAAGCTGTCTTTGACCCAATCCTTACAACCTAGTACAAAGTCCAAAACTCCATAATAACTCACTCTCCTCATTTCACTCTTTTCCAAAACTGCAAAATTTTGATCTGTTTTTCTCGATTCAAGACATGGGTTTCTCTCATCTGATCCAAAGATCAATCGCCAAGAAACTCTTCTCTTCAAAACCCTCTAATATTCTACCCTCTTCTTGGTTTCTAGCTGACACTACTGCTAAGTCTTTGCACCATAATGGTGGTTTTAAGGGTGCCAAGATCAGTTATTTTGATGGTGATGACAATACAAAGATTTCAAAGAGTTCATATCATGTTAGCTCAGGTGGGTTTATGCGTGGAGCTGTTTTTTGGGAACCCAATAAGCCTGTTACCATGGAAGAGTTTCATATTCCTCGCCCTAAAGCTGGAGAAGTTCTTATTAAGACCAAAGGTGAGTATTTGATCAGTTGATTTCTTATTTATGGTATATTTTTGTGGTTTTCTTTTTGGAGCTAATGTTTGACTTTTTCGGCTGTAGCTTGTGGAGTTTGTCACTCTGATCTTCATGTTATAAAGGGTGAAATTCCATTTCCTATTCCGTGTGCTATTGGTCATGAGATCACTGGCGAAGTTGTGGAACATGCGGAGCTGACAGATAGAAAAATTGTTGAAAGGTACATGGATTAGATATGTAATTAGTATCAGGTGAAATGAAGTCTGCTTTCTTAATAATTTTGCAAGGTTCTTTTGAAATTGTTTGAAAAGATTTTATATTTTTAGTGGAAATGGTTCTCTATCATGCAGGGAGATGGTAGGAATGTGAATTATGAATTTTTTTTCATCATGTTTTTCAGATTTCCAGTTGGTTCTCATGTGGTTGGAGCTTTTATCATGCCTTGTGGTAACTGTTTCTACTGTTCTAAGGTGACATTACCTTGAGATGTGATGTTGTAGTTGTGTGTGTAGCTTCATTTTGTTATTGTTATTCAATATCATCACAAGGGCTATTGGAAATGCAGCAAAAAGATCAAATTTGGCTAAGAAGGTACTGATATGATAAATCTCTGATTTCGGAAACAGGGCCATGATGATTTATGTGAGGATTTTTTTGCTTATAATCGGGCAAAAGGAACTCTTTATGATGGTGAAACTCGACTATTCCTTCGTAACAGTGGTAATGAACTATTGTTTTTAATTTTACATTCTTTTCATTAAAGCTCTCAAATTGTGTTTTTTGTCGATAGGAAAAGCTTGCAACTTGTTGTAATGCTCCCGATACAACTTTCATATCCCCTACAATAGCCAAACTCCAGAGTCAAGTCATTCTTTAGGCTTATGCCGTGGAAATTTTCTTTTCCTTTTTATGAAGTAAAATATATGTTCCATACGTTCCTGCTCAAGAGATAATTGGCCATCAAAGTGAGCGGAATGGAGATAGAAGATTGATGAATTCCCTGCAAGAGAGGTAGAAACTGAATAAGAGGAAGAAAATGCAAAACTCAATAGAAGTGTGTTAGTATCTGCATATCCATTTTTACTAGTCTCCTGTACCGTAAGGTCAATGAGCCTAGATACTGTGATAGAGCGTGACCCATTTCTGATTGCTGTGTAGTTAGCTACAAGTGAGCAGTAGACAGTATATTTATATCTTCAATTGTTGGATATGCTTTCTTTTATTTCCATATCAACTAGTGCTTGTTCATTTTCAATCTAAATAAATGTTGGTAGTTTTAATTGTGATTTTGTGTTTCCATGCATCACTTGCATTTGGCACATTGCAGGTCTGTACTCTGTTCTTATGCAATTTGGTCATAATTTCATTAAAGGATGATTATTTATTCACATGAGATTGACTAATTGACATAATGCAGTCTATCTGTCTCTCTCTCTCATGGACAGACAGGCACACACTGATACATAGATTTTTGTGTGTATGTGCGTTTGGATGAACTGGATATACACTTTTGCACTTCTGTTCTAGCAAACTCATGCATTTCTGGTATTAAATTTTTCTTATTTTTCTCTATTGCTTTATGAATTTGTCATGTTGAAATTCTCTTTTAAGGCCTTTTGGGGAAATGTTCTCTTTATTGCTTTTGGAATATAAACATTATAATTGGATTACTAAACAGATGCTATATCATGTAGGAAAGCCGGTTTTCATGTATAGCATGGGAGGCCTTGCTGAATACTGTGTTGTTCCAGCACATGCATTGACTATATTACCAGACTCATTGCCATATGCTGAGTCTGCAATTTTAGGATGTGCAGTATTCACTGCTTATGGTGCCATGGCTCATGCAGCTGAAGTGCACCCTGGGGATTCTGTTGCTGTGATTGGAGTTGGGGGTGTAGGATCAAGGTAACAGAAAATATCTTATATTGATAAGATAGCTTTCAGTACCACACACATGGCATCCACATTGTACATGCTTGTATATGCACATTCATTCATTACATAGAAAGGCATGCATACATCTGCATATATAGATCCCAGTTTTTCACTCTTGTGTTTTGTGTGGATTTATGCACTTATAATTGTGACAAAGTTTGGGCAGAAGGCACAACTACCAACGATGCAAAAGATGCTTCCAAACAACTTGCATGGTCATTTGATGTCAGTTGACAAGCAGCTTGCGAGCAATCCTAAAGCAATTTGTTGAAAGCAGGAACAATTATTTGATTGCTGTGCAAAATCAGTTCATAATGACTGCCTATAGATTTTTACACGTACACTTCATAAATTTTCATACAACATTAAGATTTTTCGTTTTCCTATAATTTTTAAATGCACACTTCATAATATCTCATACAACATTAAGGGTTTTCGATTTCTTGATTTGTGTTGTATCTTGGGTCCAAGAAAGGGTTGCATTGGCCTTTCTTGAACAGTGCTATAGTCACACTCGCACAATTCTACACTTCTAGATTGTAACCTACATGAAGAGACGAACAATGCAAGGTCCCTAATTTAATGACAAAAACAGATGTATGGGGGGGGTTCAATATGCGACTTTCTAACAAGTCAACCCATGAAAATGGAATACATAGCATCACCATGACAACTGTCATAAGAATAGAATATCAGAAGAAATTCGGACTGTTTATGTTAATATGAATTATTTATTTCGTCAAAACTGAAGTCGTCATAGTCACTCATGGTGCTTTGTTATTCTATTTTAGCGAACTCTTGCATAACCATGACTAAGACAAAATGCTTCAGTTGTTTGCAGATAGCAAGGGCATTTGGTGCCTCAGATATTATTGCTGTGGATGTTCAGGATGAAAAACTTCAGAAAGCTAAGATATTTGGTGCCACCGCCACTATAAATTCAATGAAAGAAGATCCTATTGAAAGGATTAAGGTGGATACTTTTTCATTTCGTTTCTAGTTGTTAAATGAGACGCAGAAGTTCCCAACTCTTGATGACAGTGCCATTGCCAAAGCTTTTTGGCTGATTTGGTAGTGAGTAAAAGATATAAATAGGGAACTTGATCTGCAGTGCAGTGTCTTCCTAAGTTTTCTTCCTAATTTTTGTGCCATGATTTTGAAATGAAATAGCCTCTGGCTCTAAAAGAAATGGAAAGTTTAGCTCTTTATGTTTTCTTCATAAGCCCAGTGGACTGTTGTGTTCTTTGATTTGCTTTTGATACAGAGGGCCACCATAATTTCAGTTTTCTGTTTTCGTTTGCATTTATCATTGCCAAATTGTGATGTTTTAAGTATTTTTTAAGAACTCAGTCTTCTGATAGCGTGTTGCTGCTGGTCATGCATTGTGAATAGATTAAGAAACATTCTTCCTCTTTTCTTTCATATTTGAAGTTAAAGTACAATATTCACTTATTTTTGCCAGGAAATAACTGGAGGAAGAGGTGTGGACATTGCTGTGGAAGCCTTGGGCAAGCCACTGACATTTTCGCAGTGCACACAGAGTGTAAGAGATGGAGGAAAAGCTGTGATGATTGGACTTGCACAGGCTGGTGCTGTAGGGGAGATAGATATCAATCATCTGGTCCGTCGAAAGGTGCGTCTTCACCAATAAGTATCACATTTCCACCCATAAATTATTGGCTTCAGCAATGTCTCACAGGAAAACTTTTTCAATAAAATCGATTCATTTCTGTCAATGTAAATATGCTTTTAATTTGGAATTTCCCTTTTTAAATTGGACGAAGGAAAATGTTTTATGAGTAGAGTAGAACGTTAATTTAGTTGATCCTCAGTACTTAGCAGCATGTATAATTCTGAAAGGCATCCCTCCCTCATTTTATACTGCTTTTTCTGGATTTTCTATTTTTAAGTAGTTTGCAATTATTGATTATAGTTTCCAGCTGGTTTGCTACAACGTCCAATATGGCAAAACTTTTGACTCCTTTTTAACTCATGGAATAGGTTCAAGTAATTGGCTCTTACGGAGGAAGGGCAAGGCAGGATCTTCCCAAATTGGTCAAACTTGCAGAATCAGGTATATTCAACCTTACCGATGCTGTTACAAGGAAATATGGTTTTGAGGAGGCTGCCAAAGCATTCCAGGATCTCAACCAGGGAAAGATTCTTAGTCGAGCTGTGGTCAAGATAATGTAATTGCTTTCTTTCACTTGTGTGCCAACTGACTCCTAGAATAAGAAGCTTCTATACATTGAGAAGAATCTATCTTGCAATTGTAAATCTTAAATCTTGACACCTTCAGTCACTGGAATGCAGTAGCTCTTTCGCTTGATGTCATGCCACAAGCCTCATTCGGTCACATGTTCAATATAATCCCTGTTCTGTTCAATTTTTTTAGCAGGCATCATGGCTGGCGAAAACTGTGATTTTCTCTTTTGAAGTGAGTCTGAGACTAAATATTGATAGTAATTCTTGAATACAATAAAATTCCTAGCACATGAAAGCATTACCTAAAATTTACTAAGAGTTTGACAGAAAAAAGTAGAAAAGACTGTATTCTTAAAGTGCAAGACTGTATGTGTGCATTTAGTTCTTACCATATGCTTGTTGAGTAGAGTCATTGAACCAGATTCTATTGCATTTGCCTAGATGGTCGGATCTTCTTTCCTATGTCTCGTAATCCTTTGCAAACTCCTCCATAAATGCCTGAAAAGACAACACAAACAGCTAGGCACCAGGGCTTGAGACATACCATCTGAAACTGCTGGTGCATGAAATGAAGATGAAGATCCATCTCTGCGATAGCAGAACAAATCTGGCATCGAACCACCAGTTATGACATTAAGGAATTAGTTGTAATATTCATGACCAAAAACCTCTTAAGAGATGAATATATGTGTGTGAATATTTTATTTAAATATGTGAATTTAAGTTTTATGTTTGCATGGAAATTGAGTGTTATGCAAACATTAATATTGTGCTTTATGCTTGAGCCAAAGAATGTTTACGCGTAAGTTTAAATTATTAAATATTAATTACGTGAGTAATCTAAGGACTTAATTGAAATAATTAAAAATGAATCTAAAATTTTAATTTATATGAAGTTCCATCGCAAATGTTATTTATCTTAGACAGTGAAGGATACAACGTTTAGTATCTCGTATTCATTATACTTCAAATATGAAGTATTATCGATAACATTCTCGACTTATTTTAGGTTATAGGTCAGTGTGTTACATTAATAGGAGAAAATAAATATCAAGACCCACATAAATGAATAATCCCTTAAACTCGAGGGAAGCTCACAGACCGAGTTAAGATTCATGCCGAAAATGATGAACGATCGGCCAATGCCAAAAGGAAGATTAAAGGATTTGTTTCCTGACAAATGGAGATATTTTATGTTCAGATTAGTTCTCAAATAACCAGGCCACTCTACTTATGTTGAAACTCAAAAAAAAAAAAAAAAAAAAAAAAAAAAAGGAGGAGGAGAAGGAGGAAGAAGAAGAAGCTTTATTTATATAACTGGAAAGAAGAAGAAGAAGAAGCTTTATTCCAAAACACTAAAAGCTTAAAAATAAATTACGCTTCCTTGGTGTGCCTGCGAACTGCGAACTTTCTGTTCCTCTCAACTGAACAGTAACATTGAAGCAATGGATGAAGATGCCTCGCAAAGTTGCCGTCAGCAAAATTTTTCTCCATAGTAGCCTTGTTCCAGGTCAATATACCGGAAGATATTACATTACAGAAATCTATACCTAATCAGAAGTTACTGATGATCTTCCCTGGCTAGCACTGTCATTTCCGTCTTCATCGTCACTCTTAGAAGTTACCGATGATCTTCCCTGGCTGTCACTGTCATTTTCGTCTTCATCATCACTCTCATCATCACTCGAGGAGTCTGTTTCTTCGCTGCTTACCGTCAATTCCAAGATTTTCCACTTTGGTAACTCCTTTCTTAAATAATTATTCCACCGCTCATGGTAAGTAGGCAAAGTTGTTCCTTGGTTGCCACAGCCTTTCCCCTCTTCAACATTTGGCTTTTCCGGGGCTTTTTCTTGGTCGTCAAAGCCATCCTCCTCTTCATCATCAATAGAGGATGTTTCTTGGTCATCATGGTTGTCCTCTTCTTCATCATCAATAGAGGATTTTGATTCTGTATCATCCCAATTCTCAACATACGACTTTTCCTTGCTTGTTTCTTGGTTGCCACCTCCATGCAACTCTCCATCATCAATAGAAGATGGTGTTGTTTGGTCGTCGTCATCCTCAACATCCTGTTTTTCCTTGGTTGTGTCTCGCCTTTCACGGTTATCCCCCTCTTCAGCATTTGGTTTTACTTCAATCAGATAGAACCCAAGCTCTTTTACTTCTACAGAATTGTCACCCTCGATTATTTCCACAGACAGTTCCAATTCGTCTCCACCATCCACATCTGTCAACATTATACAGCTTATACTAGAACAGTTATCGCTCTTTGGAGATATGGAATCTTCAAACAGCCAAAAACCATCGGCCGTTGAGACTTTGACACCAATCTCACACTCTGAGGATTCAATGTCGCATGCGCAGACAACCCAAACGATTAATCGGAGGATACCATCCGAAACTGCAGATGTTGGTACTTGAAATGATAATGAAGATCTTTCTTCAGGAATGCTGTTGAACCATTCTGGTATAGAACCACCATTGAAGGAAATCGAATAATCATCACGCTTGCACAATGCCTATTAATATCAATCAAAGCTGGAATTTTAGACCTTATATATATATATATTACTTGCTAAATTTAAGAGTATATTGCGAGAGAGAGAGAGAGAAAGATAGTACCTCAGCCAGACTCTTCTTAAAATTATCTGATAAACTGTCGCTGGACAACAAATAAAAGTCACAGTCGCTCACATTTTCAATTCCATGAATCTCTGTTAAATTTTCGCAACCATCCGCATCCAATTTCTCTAGACTCGAGGGAAGCTCCGAGATTGATTCAAGATTTGTGCAGTCCTCAACCAGCAAACTCTCCAGCTTCGAAAGCTGGCTAATGCCAGAAGGAAGCAATTTCAGTTCGGAACATTGGCTCAAATTCAAGGTAATAAGTCTCTCCAAATTGCAAATAGATTGATGCACTTCAACTAATCTCTCACAGCCTTCAAGTATTAGTTCCTCCAAATTCGGAAGTCCTAGCAAGTTTGGCGTTTTAGCAAACTTGGAATAGCTGAGATTTAGGATTTTCAGCTTGTTGAGAACCTGTCGAAGCAGGAAGGAAAATCAGAGAATTGTTAATCTGGAAAGACAGAATTGTTAGATTGCAATAGTAACAAACTTGTGGGGCATCTTGGATTTTTCCTACCTTCAATTCTTCGAGGTTATAACTGTATTGCATATCAAGAGCAACAAGGTTGTCCAGTTGAAAATCTAATGGCAAACAACTTAAAGTAAATCCTTGCCAAGAGAGCCATATCAACCCTTTGGGAAAAAGTTGGAAGGACCCAGTAAGATGCACATTATCAATTCGAAGTAGTTGCAAAAACCTCATCTCTTTAAATGATTCTGTCCTTAGATTTATGACTTTTGGTGCTTGCACATCTCTGGTGAGACCTTCTGCAGCTTCTGTTCCCTGAAAAGATTAACAAACTTTAACAAAAAATTGTCATAGGTGACATATTAGTCCCAGATTCGGTTACCGGTGAAACCCTTTCTTTCTCGTGGCTTTCCAGAGAAGGTCATTGCAGATCAAAGGGATAAAAAAACCCATGAACTACTTGCCTGAAGACACTAGACAAGTATTTTCCTGAGAAGTACCTCCTCTGCATGGTTTGGTAGTAGATACATGTAAAACTATTTCTTAAAACATGTAAAAGTTTTGACAAAGATCAATACGACAGAGATTGTGGACAGGAATATACTTATGCCTTCAGTTCTTACCGTTTGGTTGCTGTGCACATCCGAATCATCTAGGGTGAGATCCTCCACAGATTTTGTCTCCTGAAGAAAAATAAAGAAGTTTGAAAAGTTATCATCAAACGATATTAAATTATTCAATAACGGTATTGATTTCGGTAGTCTTACAGTTTGCTCGTAGTCCTCATCATATTCATCCAGGGTGAGACCCTCCACAGCTTCTGTTCCCTGAAAAAACAACAAAGTTTAACAAAATCATCAGAGGCAATGGTTTTTCCAGTACAAGACTCTGCTTATATATGCGTTCAGTTCTTTACCATTTGGTTGTTGAGCACATCCAAGGCATCATCGTGATCCCAAATTCTGCTGTGCTTTCCAGGATATTTATCTGACATTTGACGAACAATCTCCATTCCCATCTTCTGTACTAGATCATTCATCGTTATGTCATCATCGAAATCAATCGTTATGAGAGATCTTTCTTCGAGATTTTGGATTTGGCTTCTTATATTATGACAATAACGATAACGATCGCCTAGTATTGTCGCTACGAAGTCTACATTTTCACCAACAAAAAAGCAGGCAATATCCAGGAATATACTCTTCATCAAATCATCATCTAGCGAATCGTAGCTTCTTTTCAGCTTGAAATGAATTTGATCAGGAAATTTTCGCAATTCATCAATCTCCTTTTCCCATTCATCACGTTCACTTATTTGAGAAAAACGATTTCCCAAAACTACAAGAGCTGAAGGCATATTTCCACATTGCTTTACTACTTCTTCCGCAAGCTCCTCAAAATCATCCTTCGGATTTTGGTCGCCGAAAGCATGGAAATTGAAAAGGTCGAGGCACATTTCTTCACTCCATTCTTGGACCGAATGCTTTTTAACTTTAAGTCGAGCTAGCAATTTTTCATTTGTAGTAGTTATGACTATCTTGCTTCCCTTACCAAACCCACTCAGCCCTCCAAATGTATCGAGCTGTTGTGGCTGATCCATGTCGTCAAGAACAAGAAGAATTTTCTTGAGACCAAGTAAATCTTTGATCAAAGAGACTCCTGTATCAACATTACTGATTTTCTTTCTCTTCAAAACATTTAATCCCAAAGTTTCACGGATAAGTTGTTTCTGCAATTGAACCTTAGAATCAGGTCCCTTTGACTTTTCATTGACATCGAAAAGAAAACAGCTTCCCTCGAATTTATCGAAGAGTTTTTTGTATACAACTTTAGCTATGGTTGTCTTCCCAATTCCTGGCATCCCATGTATGCCTACAATGCCAACTTCATCTGAGGCAATAAGGGACTTGATGATATTGTTGACACAAGAATCAATACCTACTAGGTGCTTGGGAATATTCAAGTTTTTGATATCCACTTTACTCAACACATCTTTGACGATCTTCTGGATAAATACTGATTCATTCCTGTTCATTGATAATATCAAGTTATCAAAATTAAAGCAAATAATATTCAAACATGTTCAAAGAAATTGATTAGATTTCATACTCTCTTCCTTCTAAAGAGATTATTTTTTGTTTGTTTCAAAATTATTATTTTAGTCAAAATACTAAGTATGTATTTTTTTTAATGCCTCTGATTTAATTCTATTTTGTGAGAGAGTTACAACCATGTCAAAAAAATCATTTCAAATCAAAAACCTAAATTGCCAGGTGAGATTCGAAAATATAATTTATATTGTTTTCTATTACACTTTCTTTAGTAAAAACCATTCTGGTTTGAAACTTGTAGACTCATACTATTTTAGACTTATGTTTTTTTATAATTAATTTGAAGAAAAAAGAAGATGGACAAATCCATATTACTTTATATTTACTTCTTTTTAATTAATTAGAAATGAGAGTAAGGTGGTAGAATTTAAACTCTTCACTGTTTGGTTTGCAAGACATGATTTACTCTCGATACCGTCTCATAAAATATTATTTACCTTTTCATTTATATGTGTTCCAAAATATTTATTAATTAAAATTTTAAATAGTGTATTTTCTTAAAATACATTTGATTAAAATCCATCTCAATGACTAACAATTTTGATTAAAAAAAAAAAGAAAAGAAAAAGATATTATTGAAAAGTATGGATGATATGATATAATAATTAATATTTTTTTAATTTGTAAGAAAAAATATATTATAAAAAACACTAAAACAAAATAGGTTTTTACTATTCACATATTTACAAATCATTAGTCTTTTCACTATTAATAGCATTATTGCAATACTTTGGTCCTTAATTTTTTTATATATTTTTTTTCGAATTCAAACTTCAATTTTATTTTTATTTGATCTCATTTTTTTTAGTATTTTCTGTTAATTATTTTTATTATTTAAAATTTATTGCTTTAATTTGTCATTTTTTTAAAAATTCTCATCCAATTAATTTAAAATTATATTTACTTGATAGCTTTGATTTATTTTTCTATATGCATAGATTTTGAAATAATTTTTTAGAACATGATTATTTTTTCTTTTCAAAATTAGATTTATATAATTTTTAAATTATAGCAGCATGATTAATATATATAATTTATCCGAAATATATTTTTAAATTAAAAGTGTATTTTAAATAATATTTTTCAATTTTTTTAGAAAAAACTCAAATTAGTTAATTAATAATTAAAAATCAAATGTGAAAAATAAAAAAGAGATGGTTGCTCTACGTGTGAGGCCTGTATTCAAAGACTAGCCATGTATAGCATAGAATAAAAAATTATTTAAGAAGAAGAGAGAGAGAAAAAAAAGAATTCATGTGTTTATTTATTTCTTTTTTATATAATAAAAATTGATCAAAATCAATTTTGTAATAATTTTTATTTTAGTCTCTTAACTTTAAATTTAGTTGACATATCTCTTGCAAATTAACTTTTTTTAATAATATTTTTTGTTTTATACTAAAAACTTTGAACCTTCTTAGTATAGTTATGATGTATAAAAAATTAGTGAATCATTTTTTTTTTTTTTTAGAAATTAACTATATAACTACTACTACACTAAGCATTTACTATTTATTTATTTATTTTTAAATATTTAAAATTTTATTTATTTTAAATTAAATAATTAAAATTATGCTTTGACTTTACCACTCAATGATTCAAATTAATATATTTTTTATTTTACTATTATTCATTCTTTTGTGAATAAATATATAAAATTAAATTTGCATTCTTTAAAAAATCAATATTCTCATCAACATTAAATAAACATAAAAATAAATATATTTTTTTATTTGCTCAATTCCATGTAAGTTATTATTAATTGTTACTTTAGTTTTTCAACACAATCTTATGAAATACAAAAAAAAATTTAATTTTTTATTTAATTTTTTTTAGTTAATAATCCATGGATTAATAAGAATAAATCCTTTTTTAATAGAAAAATTATGAAAAACACAAATAAGAAATAGTTAAATACAAAATTTTGATTAAAAAACTATAGATAATTTTTTTTTATTTCATATATTTTTATAGATTCATACCATAACATAGATTATCAAACTGAAATAATTTTTTTTAAATAATTTTATATATTTTATCCGTTAGGGGTGAAAAAAACAAATTATTCTCTAAAATGAACGAGAGTGTTTTGAAAAACCGTAAACAAAAAAGAGTGATTGCATAAAAATTAATGACTTTTTTTTTTAATACGTATGAAAAATTAAACACCACAATCATTTTAGGACAAAAAAAAAAAGGTACTGTAATTCAAAGCAAGTACGTACAGTGATTGAGGAACAGAAAGACTTACTCGTTTGCCGTAGTAGCGAGCTCTTTCCCAGAGAGATTGGCAGCATCCTTAAGAGCATTTCTCCACTTGTTGATCTTCTCCTTTTCTTCTTTATCTTCAAATGCCTTGAAAGCTTTTTGAAACTCCCTTCCTGTTTCCGAACATGTGAAGGATCAACATGGTAGAACACAGGCAAAACAGTTCTGCCCTTTGTATTTCTGCATTCAAGAATCTCAACGAGTTCATTGAGACACCATCTAGATGAAGCATAGTCTTTGGAGAAGACAACTATAGAAATTCTTGAGTCTCGAATTGCCTTCGTGAGCTGTGGGGAGATTTCTTCTCCCAAAGGAAGCTCATTATCGTCCTTAAAGGTATGGATCCCTGCTTGGACTAAGGCATTATAAAGATGGCCTAAAAAGGTTCTGCGAGTATCTGATCCTCTAAAACTCAGAAAGACATGGTAGGAATATTCGGTTGCCAAGGAAGAGGATGAAGAGGAGCCAGGACCTAAGAGAATGGATGCCATAGAAAGGCAAATTCAGCTTGGCATGCAACAGATTGGAAAGGTTAGTTGAAGGGTAAAGAGAGGAGTACCAAAGCCATTGTTGTTCTCATATAAATAGTACTGTGAAGCCATTAGCGAATAAGAGAAATGTGAACGGCTGTTACAATCCCTTGGACTTTTTGCTGCAGACGAGTATATTATATAAATATTTTTGGATCCAGCGATCTCGATCTGATAGATTCATTCAATTTAATTCTTAACGCCAACTAGTTTTGTCCTATATATATATATATATATATATATATATATATATATATATATATATATATATATATATATTATATATATATTTAGAATTAAGTATTCTCAGATCAATTTTCATATCAATCGAAATTAAATTCATAATTTTTTAGACTAAGCTAATACTAGAATACATTTAATGTTTGATCGACCACTAAAATTACTTCTTAAGCTAAATCAACTCAAACTTGATACCACTAAAAGATAATTATGACTAATTATTTTTAAATAATTTTATTTAAAGTGTATATATATAAGTAATAGTATATTCTGGGATTGGTTTTTACATCAATCGAGACTAATTAAGTCTACCATTTTCTAGGTAAGCCAGCTCTAAAAAATGCTTGCTTTTTAGTCAATCAACCCAAATTTAATACTACTAAGAATAATTATAACTAAATTATAAGGTAATTTCTTTGACATTCTAAACATCAGTTGCTTAAGTATAAATAATATTTGTATGGACATTTATGAATATAAGCCATATTTTGTTTTCTTATACATTATTAATAAAGATGCAAGTCCTATTTGAGAGGGAAAAAAAAAAGATATTAAATACTTGCTCTAGCAATCAATATTATGGCTTACAAATTATTTTCAATTCTTATAGTGCCAGTCATAATATATAAAATTTTTAAACTCATCAGTTCATCTCATCATATTCACAATTTCATTATTTCATATTAATGGTGTAAAGTTCAAAATGTCCATCAATTTCTCATTTTTTAATTATATGAGTATGCACTTCATACATTTACTTGATCCAATTCAGATATTTTTAATTTAATGTAAGTATAGCTTTTAGCATTTTAATAAGTGGAATATTTCTTGCAAAATATAACTACTTTCTTAATTCTAAAAAAAATTTCTTTCTATTGTATATTCCAATCATTTTCCTCCATTTGCAACTAAATATCAATATAATATAATACAATATAATAATAATATAAAAAGTGACCCGTAAAGAGTTTTATATCATCGATTTAAGCAATGTTATACATTATTATTGGAGTAAATTAATAAACATTAAACATAATGATATTTTTTGGCATTTTAAAATATTTCACTAATATATATATATATATATATATATATATATATAGTTGATGATATTTTTAATTTTTTAATTACAAAATTTGAACCAATTTTTACAAATGAAAATAAATTCTTTATCTATAACTTTTTAGTTATAAAAAAGCTTTTACAAAATTCATATTTGATGAGAGTGTCACACTTGTAATTAAAAAAATTGAACCACTTTTTATAAATGAAAGTAAAATTCTTAATTTGTTGGCCTTGAAGATTTTTTTTAAAGTAAAATCGATATTTTTTTCATTTTCTTTTACTTGCATATTTTTAAATAATTAAACAATCCTTGAATAAATATGATTTTTATTTTATTTTATTATTAAATATTAAAAATGGAGGTGAATCATTAGAATAATAATTAATATTTAAGTAATTTTTAACAGTGCAAAAATGGACGCAAAAGTAGCTATCTACATGGGGTTAATTACAATTAAGAAATCTTAAAAACATGTGTAGTAGTTGGGTCAATGGCAATTAAGAAATCTTAAAATTAAAATATGTGTGGTAGTTGGGTCAATTACAATTAAAAAAACTTCATAGACCATACAGATTAAAGGGGGTCAACTAAGTACAAGTAAACAATCTTAAAGACTATACAGATTAAAGGGTCGGTAGCAATATTCATAATTTTTTTTAATGACATTAGTCCTATTCATTGGTTTGGTGAGGATATTTATCAAACACTTCATAGACCATAAATAGAAGTCAGAGGCAAGTTTTACTTGATGGCTTCCAGGTAAGGACAGAGTGGCAATTGCGCACAGAATGGTCGTTGTAGATCGCTGAATGGTGATAATTATTATTGCAATTGGGCTTGGGCTGTTGCTGTCTCAGAAACCGTTCAATGTGAAACCATCTAATGAGTCAAACATATAGCTATGTCATGATGTAGTCGTAATTTTTGTCAAAATAAACTTTTTATGTTTTTTCAATATTTTTTCCTAAATTTCAGGATTTGTATTTTGTTTTCTTTTTTGAATTGGTTTAGGGTTTTTACTGAATCTTCTATTTATGACGACTTAGAGGTTGAAAAATAAGTGCTTTCTGGATTAATAAAATTTTATGAGAGACTATCTCAATTTATCCCAACTTTCGATGTTCTTTGAATCAACATAATTGCAAGCTTATTTCTTAGCATTTGCATATAATTTAATGATTTGTAGTTGATTGGTATCTAGAACTTGTGTTTGAATTTATAGATAACGGTGTTTATTTTCTTCTCTTAAGCTTTCGCTAGGTCACTAATACTTTCAATTTGGTCTTAAACTTGATATAAAAAAATATGGACCAGTCCCTGAATTTGCTTAGTTGATCAATATATTCCAAAATAACCAATTTTTATAAAAGCTTTAATTTTAATAACAATAATAATAATAATAATAATCAAATCTTAGCACGACATCTGTTGTCAGCCAATTGAAGTGCAGTGTCTTCCCAAGTTTCATTTTTCTGGACAATAATTTCGAAATGGAAGCACTGTTTCTAAAAGAAATGGGAAGCTGGTGTCCATTGTCCAAGGGCTATGAATAATTTTGTCTCTTTCCATCTTTTTATGAGCAAGTAAATGGAATGCTGATTCATTTAATCTTGTGTTCTGATCTGGACCTTCGTGAACTGTGTCTGCTGCAGAAAAGACAACGGTGGCAATGAGAACTGCCACCACGGAGCATCCTTTCGCCGTGGTCTTTAGCCATTCTTTGGCTAAATTATGAAGCTCAGAATTTGCAGTAATGAAAAACCCTTCTGCAGTGAGCTTCTTATGAATCAGCCATTAATTCTTTTCAAGGTGAATTATTATGTAAACTCATTCTCCCATATCAGCATGGCATGTGTAAATGGAGTGTAATATTGCCACAAGTCTAGTCCAATTGCTTCAGGATTCAAGATTAGTATGCCTGTCAAAATATATTGTGCTTGCCTGTGAATTGTGCATATGGTAGATCCATAGCAGGATGGCATAAGTCTAAAAGCACACCTCAAACAAGAATAACTCTTCTTGTAATTGGAATGCAGGGCCTTTCATGTTCTCAGATACAAAATCTTTCCTTTTCGCCCGACGGTGCATATAACGTTATCAGCCAAAAGAACACCGTGTAAGATTTACCGCTCAGAAACAAAAATAAACTAACTTTTTCTAAGGGCTGCTAAGTTATAGAGATGGAGACCTCCAGTATAAGGTGCTATATAGATCCAGCATGACAATCTTGCTAGCCGATTAGAAAGCAAAGGTCAAGGAGAGACTTCGAATACAGTAAAAGATCCGTTAGACCTTTTTCTTATAACCCTAATTGTCCACACTATAAATAAAGACAACATTATTTGTATTTAGAGTCGTCATTTAATAAAACCTAATAAGAAATCCTAATGTAGCCGTGAAGCAGATATTATTGCCGAATCACGTAAAAATACTTGTGTTATGTGATTATTCTTATCTTTTTACTTTATTCTTTTCCTTGATTTATTTTCCTAACAACAACCTCATGCATTACACCCTTAATGCGAGAAGCACGCACCTTAGCAATGATTATGTAAAAGCCATAATAAGGCTAATGGGTCAAACTCTGAAAAATTTACAGCCTCTGAAACTTTCGGCACCAAGGTGGTATTATTGATACCTTTTAGGCATGCACAACTCCAGTTTTGAAAAAAAATCAAACACTTTATCATAAAGCAGTAACATACCGTGTCTGAGTGTTTCTTAAGAACTAATCAAACAATTGGTCAAGATATAAAAAACTAGAAAGATTAATTTATAATTTAATGGGAAGAGAATCAAACTCAGCAAAAACGAAAGAAAAACTCAAAACCCAGGTGCGAAAGCCAAACTGCACGAATGATGAGGAGATGTTTTGTGCTCAGTTTAAGAGCTGAAAGATCTATATGAAGAAGAGGACTGAGATTCAAAGAACCTGGATGCCATAGAAAGGCAAAGTTAAGCAATCTAGGTAGCAAATTAGAAAGGTTGGTTGAAAAGTCTGGAGAGGAGGGAAGTTTGGTGGCTATTTTCCTCACAAAAAAAGTAGCAAGGGATGTCAAGGACTTAGCAAAAAACCGAGAAGTTTCATGGTAGTTGGGTATCAGTATGATCCCTTGCAAATCTAATACTCAGTCAATGCAATATATATGTCCATTTACTATACTTCTCTGGAAAATTTCAATCTGTCAACGCAACCGGGTCTATTTACTGCTTCCTGGAAAATCTGTCTGTCTGTCAATGCAATGCCGCCATAGTGGACTTTAAGAACTGAAGCAGGTGATTCATGGAAAACACAGAGATTACCAAGCCAAAGGAAATTTTGTCCATGCATGCGAAAGGTGCAAGCCGTGAGTACCAAGCCAAAGGAGATTTCTTCCTTTGGATTTAATCTGTTCAATCTCTGCCAGTGTCAATAAATACAATATTCACTTTTCCTATTGTTATTTTTCCAATTTTGTTCCTAAACCAATCTAGAAGAGCATAAGAATGAGCCAACTTCCCCTGTAAGCAAAAAGTTCTATCCATCCTTCCTGCCAAGTAAAAGTTACGTACCTAGATGAAGAAAACAATATTACATCCTTAATTCTAACAGCCTCCTTGTTCCTGTCTGTTTTTTGTGCTTGTTTGCAGGTTTATGAGTGGCCTAGATTTGGCAAGCTTAGTGGTGAACTCTGATTTGCTCCAGATTTCATGCAGTGCCATAAAGGCCCTTGAAACAGAAACGGATGCATCCCTAAGATGGAAGCTCGATAAAAAATCAAATTATACACTCTTAGCCTTCGCAACTTCTATATCTAGAAGAGAGATCGATCAACAAGGTGGAGAGTTAGTTTCCTCAGCAACTCTCAAGGATCAGAAGTTTCTTCTCTTTGACTTCTTATGCTCTGAAAGCAACCAGTCGTGCTCCATTGATACAGATGCTATCACCCTTTTTAAGGACCATTTTGAGGAGCTGTCCCAGCTCAAAGCTCAGGTGCCCTTCCGAATCTTTTTTTCAATACGGCTCCTAAAACGCTGTTGAATATCACATTCTTGTCCCTCTGGCAATAAAAATAGAATGACGAAGAATATAATAATACCAAATCTTTAATATATATATATAATTTTTTTATAAAATAAAATTAAAAAAATAATAAGAAATTTATATTTGTTTTTTATAAATACAGTGTTCATCATCGAAGAATATATGTTATTTGAACTTTATAAAAAAAAAATTCTAAATTTCAACCAATTTTTATATTTATATTTTTTTCATATTCTTTTTTCACTATTTTAAAAAATATTATATTTATTATAAAAATATTATTTTTAATTTTAGGTCTGATTTTTATCAAATCGGATCGAATTTATCTGTTTAATGAACGGATGAATGAATTTAGATCATAATCAGATTTGGATAAAAAAAAAATTATTTACTGTTTGATTACATCGGAATTATATTTAGTCCTTGAAGTTTATGAGTATATGATTAGGTCCTAAACCAATAAAAAGGTTGAACTATTTTACCTTTCTATTATATATCGTGTTTCTTAGTAGCATGAAGCCATGGACATTGATCTCCAAAACCTTGTTAATAGCCAAAAATCTCATCTTCATTAGACTCCATAATACTGTGTTATTAATACTGCTGTTACTGTTAACTCTTTCAGATCCAAGATTCAAAGACTGGTGAACTATTACTGAGCACTCCATTAATTGTCACTGGACACTCTCTTGGAGGATCAGTTGCTTCTCTCTTTACCTTATGGCTTTTGGAAAACATCAACCAACCCTCGCAAAAAAACCAGCCATCTCCCAAGCTTCCCCTCTGCATCTCTTTTGGCTCGCCATTTCTCGGCAACCAAGGCCTCAAACAAGCCGTATTAGAACGTTCAAAATGGAACTCTTGCTTTCTGCATGTTGTCGGAAACGATGACCCATTTCCGAGACCTTCCATTTCCCTCAACAATTCTGCACAATCTGCTGCTGATAATTACCAGGTTTTCGGCACGTTTATCTTGTGTTCTGAGAAAGGATGTGCCTGCGTTGACGACCTCGAGGTGGTTCCAAGGTTATTGGAAAACAGAAAAGGCAAAGTTTCTTGCGAAGCGCAGGGGATATGTTATTATGACCGGTTAGTGAATGATCTGAAATCTAAAGTTATCATCAGAGGAAATTCTCAGCTTGATCTATCAGATACAGATCCACTCAGGACAGGAATAATTTTACAACTAGAAGCAATTGGAGTTGAAATGACCATCCAGGTATTGAGTCTTATTCTTGATAAACTATACAAATAATACAATAATTACACTACCTTCATGGTATTCATTCACTTCTCACATTTCTTCATCAATTAACTAATGTCAAATCCTCTTTAAATTGAGCAACAACAGCAAAACGACGACCACAACAATCTTATCTCCAATTTAGAAGAACGAGAAAAGGTCCTGAAGGCCGAAAGAATGAAGACTTCGGACCAATGGAAAAAACTAAACCGAGTGAAGACAAAAATGGCCAGCCTAGAATGGTATAAGAAGGTTTGCAAGACTAAGGAGATAGGGTACTATGACTGTTACAAGAACCAAGTCTCCAGAAGCGATAGGGAAGTTACCAGGATCAAGAAACTTCTCAATAATTACTGGAAACCTTTGGTAGAGGAAACTGAGAGAAAGCCGCAGAAGGAAGGCGCATTGATCCGGACGGCTTGGCTTTATGCTGGAACAAATTACAGAAGAATGGTGGAGCCACTTGATATTGCTGAATACTATAGAAACAATGGCAAAGGAGACTATCAAACCCGTGGAAGATCTAGACATTTCCTTCTGCTTGAGCAGTGGCAGAAAGAGGAAGCAGAGAAACTCTCGAGCACACCAAATAACAAGAAGAAACAAGATGTGGCTGGTATTTTAACAGTGGATTCTTGCTTTTGGGCAAAAGTGGAGGAAGCTCTGATTTCATGCAAATTGTTGAAGGCTGGAACCTCAAGTGCTGAGGAGAAACAATCGGCGAAAGAGAATCTGAATGTGTTTGAGCAGTACGCAATGGAGCAAATCAATGATTATGGAGTATCTCCTGAAATTTTCTTGAAACAGAGCAGTTTTATGGAATGGTGGAAAGAGTTTCAGGAAATTATAGAAATATCCCACAATTCTCCACTCGTTAAATTCATGAAGAACTGCAGATATCTCCAATATGAAAAGGGCTTCACTTTCTCGCAATGAGCTAGCAATGCATGAACATGGGATGAATATATTATCAACGTGTTTACAACTTAAGGAGACTTCTCTGAAAATTTTCAACTTCTCTGAAGATTGTCAATGTTGCTGCAACTTAAGGAGACTTTGCAACAAATCAGTTGCTGTGTTTTTTCTGTAAAAACAAACACAAATGCAGTCTACAACATCATATTTTTCATGTCAAACTCAATCAACCAAACAACAATTTTTATTTTTTATTTTTTCGTGCGAACTCGCGAACCTGGAGGCCTGGCACGCGAGGGAGAGGCTGGAGCTGGATAGGGAGATTGGCGTGGGGCTGGTTGTCTCGGGTGAGGCTAGAGCTGTGGCGTGCGAGGGAGTTTTGGGAGAGGGAGAGGCTGGAGTTGTAGCGTGCGAGGGGCTGGTTGTTTCCGGTGAGGGGGCTGGCGTGCGAGATGAGGATTGTAGGTGTGGATGGTGGTTTCAGTTGAAGGAGATGAATGGTGGATGGTATAAGAAAACGAGTGGGGGGTTGTTATACGTAGGTGGGTGTTACGTTTTTACGCAAAAGTCCATTTCGGTCCCGTATTTCTTACAATTCATCACTTTAAGTACCATATGATTGTTTTAACTTCGATTAAACCCTCAAATTTCAATTAATTAGGATTTTTTTCTTAAATTTCTTCCAATTATGCTCCTTCTTTATTTCAATTAAAGGACTAAGGTTTTGAAGCTCTTTTAATTGTACCCTTAGAACTAATCTAAGCCACTTGTTTCAATTGATTTTTTTCTTTTTTATACTCGGCATTTTTTACTATAAAGTATCATAAATAAATACAATACAATACAACCAGATTGAAAATTATATATATATATATCAAGAATAAAAGTACAAATTATGTGATTGACCCTTTCTTACTATAGAGTATTAGAGATGCAAACCACTACCTCCAGAGACGAGAACAGAAAAAAAATTAAATACAAAGCATGAAAAAATCAATAGAGAAATAATTGTTTTAAGATGGTGAACCATGTCATTTACCAAAATGGAGGCAAGTGTTAATACAAGATTGTCATTTAATGTTAAAGAGGGAATCGACAAAAAAAAACTCTTCCATCCATGTTCTCTTGATGGCCACTGCCTCCGTGCCAGTCATCACTCCTACCTCTCTTGTCACCCCCAGATTCCGGCCAACAAAATAATGAATTGGCGATAATGTAGTAAAAATCTCCGACTCTCACATATCCCGCACCGCATTCCGACCTTAAAATATTCGTATAGGACCTAAGCTAAACTTGACCAGAGGTGGAGCCTTTGAATGTAATTATAAAACTGTGTTAGTCTTCTTTCAACTTGTTAACATAATTGAGAAAAGCATTGGCAGGATTCTCTCTTGGTAGAGCCCGAACACGAGTAGATCTCCTCTGCACAGCTTCCTCCAATGCGATTTTGGTAGCCAAGTCCTTCGATCTCTTCTGGAGTTCAGAGCTGGTAAAAGGATTTGAAGAAAAGTTCATAGGTTAGGCACAAATGAATGGAAAGAAAATTGCAGGGAAAATGTTGTTTATGTGCTAAGTTCTTTAACATTGAAGAACGAAAGGTCATAAGCCTTCACAAGATTAGCAGAAAGTGTCTAAAAAGCTATATTTCATTCAATGGCATGTAATTCGGGAGTTTAAATTCAAAAAGAAAAGTCAGAGGGCTATTTTCTTTCTGTCACAGATTGGAATAGCACCATTTTAAGCAAGTGAGACTAAATATCAGCTAATAGTCTAATACAATCAATTGAAGAGTTGCAACAGACACTGTTCGATCATTCAATAATGCGTAATCATAGGTTTCAAGTTGGGACCATTTTCCAGATAAAAAAGAAGATTGTTCTTAACTCATTCCAGGACTACTTACCACATTCTACTATAGAATTTCTCCACCTGCTTTCGAAGAGCCCTCTCTCTCTCACCCTTGGGGTTCAGTGAGCCCAGCAACGCGTCAATCTGTTCAACAGTACTAGGTCTCATTAATTCAAATGAGAATAGGAAAGAAAAAAAGAGTGGATGGACAAATTTGTTCAGTGCAGCTACCTCTTCCTTGCAACAATAATAGCCCCAAAGCTGGGAGTCGGAACTCTCAACAAACATCCTCCCATCACGCTTAAACCACCAATACCTGTTATAATCTCTGTCTTTACCCAGAGGGTTGGTATGCAGGATTCGTTTCTCTAGCTCACGTTCAAAATATGCTCTCTGTGGTATTATACAAAGTCAAACCAAAAATAAGAAATATGAGCTAAGCAAGCAAGCAAGCATACACACATGTTGAAAGACTTTGGGGAGGGACAAGGACAGTAGAAGATATATAACCCTTTGCTCTTTGCCGCTCACTGTTGCTGCAGCATTTTTTTCATCCCTCAGCAGCATCAATGCTTCCTTTTTGGTTAAATCTATCCCATTTTCTGCTTCGCCTTCCGCATCCATATTCTTCATCTTGCCTGTTTTCTTTGATTCAATCTCTGAATGCCTACTCTCACTGTCCAAGTTGTAATAAGCTTCAATCAGGCAGGTTTAGAATTATTCTCATGTCCATATTCCTGTGTAAAAAGTGTGTGTGCTTGTGCACTGACATACAAAAAAAAAAATAATAATAAAAACTGAAACCTGTTGTTTGATGCATGATTTGGTCTGGTTGAAAAGGCCTCTCCCTTCTTTTTTGCAATCTGCCCATTCTGAGCAATATGATTCCCATTTACCACCACATGTTGATTGTTTCCTATGCTATCCACAACATGCCCATTCATTACTCCATTAGCAACAGACTTGGCCTTCAACCGTTCCTTTTCTTCTCTTTTTTCCTGCCTTCCTTCACTGCTTCCCCCTCTTTGTTGCTAAGAGTACATGCCGCTCTTCAACATATTCAGCCAACTTCTCCCTAACAATATCTGTTTCAAGGGCTTGATTAACCAATTCTCTTAAAATTCCTAATTTGACTTCAGCATCTAAAAGGCCATAGTGCCCCCGCTTAATTGTTGATATGTGAGTGGAAAAATCACCAATGTTGATAATCTCTATGAAATCACATAGATAGTCTGTCCAATTAGTTAATGTTATCTGTTAAAAACAGAAAACAAAAATCAGAAGTCATCAACAGCTACCACCATGAAGGCATGGTACAGAGAAGCTCCACAGAAGAGCAGGGAGAATCCGACTTTTGTAGCTAATGAGGAAATCCACTTCTAAACAGAACTAATGTCCAGAATAGCAAGGAATTTCTGCACTTTACCTTCAATGCTCGGCTTCTTTTCTGAACAGCTGAAAAATATTCATCTTTGTCACCTTTTAGTAACCGAAGAAGAGAAGAATGTGTTTCGACAATTAGATTCACATTACTTCCCTTATGGCGAATGGCATTTTCAAAATCTGCAAGAGAGAACAGCGACAAGTGCAACAGCCTACTAAAGGAGGAGCAAAAATCCCAAACCATTAGAAGATCCCCAACACAAGCCATTGGAACATTAAAATCCC